>VXBN01010517.1:167034-242506 GCA_013397395.1 Sinosuthora webbiana
CCCGGGCCGGGCCCCCGGTGTCGGTGTCCCGGGGGAGCGGGGGGCGCGGGCGGGGAGCGCGGCCGAGCCCCGCGCCGGGCTCGTTCTGCACGAGCGGGTGTGCCAGGAGACGGCTCAACAGGTCCCGACACATTTCTCTGAAAACTGTACTTTGCAAAGGCGATTTTATTGCAACCCGGCGGTTTTAAGTATTCGCAGCGTTTTCCGCCCTTGGGCAGACTCTTCTCGCAGCTGATTTTTGACACGTTTCCTACGCTGGATGATTCGCTGCCTTGTGTTTTTTTTCTTGGGGCGTTGGGGGAATTGTCAAATGAAATAACTACCTTTTCCCTCCCCTTCACGTTAAAAAGGAGGAAGGCAGCGCTGGAGGTAGATAGTTGTATTTTTTCCGGTCGCTGGTGGGTGTCCACCTTAAGCAGCGCGGCGGTTCGGGGTGCCCCGCTCCCGGGCCGGGCCGTGGGCAGGGCTGGCCGGGCTGCGGCTCCCCGGACGCGGCCCTGGGGCTCCATTCCCCCGGGGCAGCGCGGACGGGACCCCCGAATCCCCTCGGAGGGGCTGCCCGAGGTTCCTGGCGGCTGAGCCGCTCCCGCCCGGGACGAGCTGGCCCGGGCCACCTTAAGGTTTTTTACACGTGGGGCCTTTGAGTCGCTCCAGCCTTAACTTTGCACACAGAAATAGCGGCGGGGCCGTGAGAGCCGGGCTGTGCCCGTGTCCCCGTGCCCGTGTCCCCGTGTCCCGGTGCGGAGGGCACGGGCCGGCAGTGGGGCTCTGCCCCCCGGACTGCGCCACTGCCGGGGCAAGGCCGGACACCGTGTGGGAGTTTTGCCGAAGAATTTTACGGTGTTTTCCCCAAACATGTTTATGCTCTCCGCTGAAAAAGACATGTAGAAACAAATACAAACATCCGAAACTTACGAGGTTTGTTTTCGGTGTCGGGCGTTGTTTGCAGAGTAGCCGTGGACGGGCTAATAGGAAGCTAATAAAAATCCCGCTTTGTTTGTAGCTAGATTTTTATTTACAAACTTGAGGTGTATTTAAAGAGTTACGCGGGGTTCGCTGCGAGGTGGGTGGGTTGGATTTCGAGCCCGATCTCGTGCAGAGGTGGCGGACGCTGGCTGTGTTTTGTGGCGGGGAGGTCGGGTCCTGGGGAACGCCAAACCACGGAGCTGCCGCCTCTGGGAGCTCCGGACCTGCTCTGCAAGGGGAGAGCTGGCTGGGAAAGGTGCCAAAGGTCCTTTTCCCCTGCTCAAGGTGTAGCTAAACACCAGGGGAATTTACCTGGCAGAATTTGTAAACCGGGTCCTTTAGCAGTTCTCACAGTTCCTTAGCGCGGGCATGGGTGACGGAGCTGGAGGGTGCGTGCAGAGATGTCATGTGCTGTAGCTTGGGTTGTGTGCTGGCAGACTTACCCCTTCATCCACGTTTAGCAAAGCTTTAAAATACATAGTTCCTCCTCACTAGACAGAGAACAAAAACCAAAACCCCTTGAAAAGAAGCGCAGTGTGTTTGGGAGACGTGGCACGTGTCAGCCCAGAGCGTGGCGTGCCGTGCCTTCGCTCTCGGAGCGGCTGAGCCAGCTTCGCCAGGCGAAGCGTTTAGACTTCTTATTTTAAAGCTGTTATTAATGTGCCCTTGCCGTGCTGACTTTGACTGCTTCTCATCTTTTTGTAGTTAATGGTAAAGTAATGGATTCCAAAGAATTGCTTAACCCGTCGGATCAAGACGAAACCAGGAAAAATGCACTCATCAGTACCAAAGGAGGGATCGTGATGGACTTCCATCCACCCTTCAGGGGTGGAGCCACTGTCCAGGCCCCTGTGTCTACATCCCCTCTCCCTGCATCTTGTCAGTCAGATTCCAGTCAGCAACCTGCTCTGGCTGACTTTCCAAAAGGATTAGGAAACAATGTGCCTCAGCCAGACCTTTCCAAGGCAGTGTCGCTCTCGATGGGACTCTACATGGGTGAAACAGACGCAAAAGTGATGGGAAACGACCTTGGATTTTCGCACCAGGGCCAGATCGGCATCTCTTCCGGAGAAACGGACTTCAGGCTCCTGGAGGAAAGCATCGCCAGCTTGAACAAGTCCTCGAGCCTGGCCGAGGACGCCAAGGGAACCGCGTCCTCTGAGGTGCCGCTCGAGCCGGATTTCCCGGGCATGGCCGGGCGCAGCGTCCCCGCCGAGGCGGGGGCCGCAGTCCAGAGCCAGGTGGGCTCGAACGGCGGCAACCTGAAGTTGTTCTCTGAAGACCAAAGCACCCTGGATATCCTCCAGGATTTGGAATTGCCGCCGGTGTCGCCGGGCAAGGAGCCCAACGGGAGCCCGTGGCGGCTGGACCCGTTGCTGGACGAGGGTGGCTTGCTCTCCCCCATATCCGCGGACGACGCCTTTCTCCTGGAAGGAAGTCTCGGCGAAGACTGCAAGCCTCCCCTTTTATCTGACACTAAACCTAAAATTAACGACCGCGGTGACCTTTTACCCAGTTCCAAAATGCCAATGCCTCAAGTGAAAACAGAGAAGGAAGACTTCATTGAACTGTGTACTCCCGGCATCAAGCAGGAAAACATGGGCCCGCTCTACTGCCAGGCCAACTTCTCCGGGTCGAACCTGCTGGGTACGAAAGTCTCGGCCATCTCCATCCACGGAGTCAGCACCTCTGGGGGACAGATGTACCACTATGATTTAAATACCGCCTCTCTCTCTCAGCAGCAGGATCAGAAACCAATTTTTAATATCATTCCGTCTCTTCCTGCCGGGTCAGAAAATTGGAATAGGTGCCAGGGATCGGGGGACGAGGCATTGGCTCCGCTGGGAACGCTTAACCTCTCTGGCAGACCTGCTTTCTCTAATGGCTATTCAAGGTAATTAGTTTTTGTTGCTCTTGATTAAAACGCTACGAGTGTGTTTAGCACAACTCCATGCATGCTGGTTTGTTGCTCGGGCTTTTTTTTTTTCTCTTTTCTTTCCCGTTTTCCATTTGGTATGTGTGGCTGATTAGACATCGCTGGGGAATGTTTATCCCACAGTACAACAGCAGCTTTAAGCAACTGCTCAATTACTGGTATTAAAGGGAAGAAAAGTGGAGGGGAGCTGGCATGCTGTAAAAAGTAAATAAATAAATAAAAATAAAACTTCCGAGGTACAGCCTAGAGGGAAAATGGAGCGTGTGGTGGCAGGATCCATACACAGGCAGTATGGAAGGAAGTATTTAAGTGTATAGAAAAGCTCCTTCGTTCCCAGGGGTTAGAGGATCAATCACTGTGGGCTTTTTTTTCCCTTCCTAGCATTACTGAAATGTTATGCACAAAAATAACTTGGTTGCTGGGTAAATTTCTAGAATTACATTGAAGCTGAACTGGAGTTTTCGCCGTGCTCGGTATCGCATTTACCTTACATGGACAAGAAGATTCCGAGTGGGAAATACTCAGCAGCCCGTTCAATAACTGCCTTTGAAGAGATAAGGGTGTTTGCAGTCGGACTTAAACACACCTGGAATTTAACTCCTGAGGAGAAGGGCAGGAGGGCTGCTGGGAGGGGGCTGTGGGGAGCTGGTCCCTACCTGTGGCCAGTGGTGGTTGTGTTTTCTGGAGTCATGCAGAGCTGCTGCAGGAGCAGCAGTGGCCGGGGCAGCTCTGGGGCAGCCCGGCTGTGCTGCAGGAACTCGGGAATTGTTCCCATTCCAGGGGAACACCCCGTTGTGTCTCCCCCGGCTGCTCTGGGTTTAACAACTCCCTGCACGAGCAGCGTGTGGCCTCCACGGAGGGAGGAGGATTTTGTGAAATCTGTTAGAAAACGGGCCTGCAAGTGCCTCTACAGAAACCCGGTGTCTGTAGGCTTTTGGTGAAGGGTCTGGTTGAGCATTCTGGGTTTTACTGCTCTGCTGACACTTGGATCCCCAGGGTGTTCCCGCCAGTCCCGGGGCTCTCCCTGCGCGATACTTGCTCCATTTTCCCATGGCTGGAATGAAGTGTGTGAGGATTTCTTCTTTGTTTCAGGAAGACAACTTTTAGCTTGCTTTAGTTCTCAATTTCTTTCACAGATTTTTATTCCTGTTGTAAATGTTTTTGTGGTTTTTTTTTCTTTGTAGTGTTTAAAGCAATTTGTAATGTAAGGGATCCAGAAAAGAAAATCAAAATCTGTGACTAGATTCCACCTTGCTACGTGAATATTGAGCCTGTCTTACCATTTATTTCGACAGAGCAGAAACGCTTCGTGCTAATCTTCTGCATAATTAGTTTAATTCCATGTTGCGTTCGGTTTGTTTCCTGGGGATTTTTTGGGGGAGTTTATTTCCTCTGCGCTCACTGTATCTTTAATGATAATCATAAACTCTGCGTCAAAGCAAGAAGTGCTTCTTGCATCGGGGAGGAGGATTTCAGGGACAGCTGAACTAAGCAGATTCCCCCGAGATAATGGAGATGTCCCTTTTGAGGGTGATCCCGAGGAGGCACAGCCCGGGCTGTGTGTGCAGGGCCGAGCTCCGGGAGCTCAGACACTGCCTTTGTGTGTCCTGTGTGTGATCCTGGAGCTGCTCTGGGCTGTGAGCGTGGCAGAGCTGCTCCTGGGGGAGCGGGAGAGCAGGGAGGGATGTTCTGGGGTTCTCTGAAGCAGTTTGGGGCAGCGCAGGGAACGTCCCGGAGCATCCCGGCCCCAGCTGCCTGCTCCAGTGCCCGGGGTTATCCACCCTGGGGCTGCAGCACTGACGGTCTTGCTTCCTGCAAGGTCATCTTATATTTTATTGCTTCCTTTTTGCCGTAAGATAATGGGTTTTTATTTTTTTTTCTTTATGGAATGTGTAAAGAATTTCGAGGTGGCTCCTGGTTGGGCTTTGCGTACGAACGCGTTATTCGCGGCTTTGTGGAAGCTGTTCTTACTTCCCAAGGATTTTTATATACTTCAGCTACGTAGTCCAGTTCTAAAAACAGCATTGTTTGGGTTTGCTTTATTAGTTCTATTCTATAACAGTCAGGCAATTCCATCTTCCTTTGACAGTGTTTGAGGTATTAATGAACCCTGGGTTTGAAGCAGGAATTTTCTTTCTTCTTGAGCCTTGCCAGAAATATTTGGTCTAAACTGGGTTAGTTTAAGGTGATGTATTGTGGATTTGTTTGTTTTTCTTGTAGAAGACTTAACAAAATTGGCATTTGTTTTAGAAACAAAGGAAGGACTCCCTTGCCAGGTTCCCGTGGTCTGGCTTTTTTTTTAGGTACTAAATGTGAGAGGTGGAGGCTGGGATTTTGAGAAGCTTCAGGTTCCAGGAGGAAATACTTCTTGGTGTTTGTAGAATTATTTGCCTACTAATAACTTACTAATTGTAGACTGAACATAGGGGAAGAAAAGCTGCAGTTCAGCCCTGGTGTTCAGGTTGTATTTAATCTGCCTGTTTAATGGGAAACCTGGAATGTCCCTTTCTATCCACTCAGGCTGGAACTGATGTCGTGCCATTGCTGAGTGGGTTTGTTCCTCCAGGTAGCCCGGCGTGCTGGGCTTTAATGAGACAAGTGATAATCAGGCCCAAGAAAACCAATCAATTGCAGTGAGCTGCAGGAGGGATCCAGGAGTTCACAGGCAGAACGGCAAACTTCAGGAGTTTGATTAATGGGAAGGAATTGGCAATGATCAATAAGCTGCTGTCAGTGGAAGAGGCAGCTGGTGCTTGTGCTGAGCTGCAGCTCCTCAAAGCCCAGATCCTGAGCAGTGGGGAGCCTTTGTCTGGGCTGGCTCCGGGGTCTCCCCTCCGAGCGCAGTGAATGGAGAAGGCGGACAGGATAAAAGGGAGGAAAAAGTGAACTAACAGGCATTTTACCTTAGATTGTCCTTAATGGCAGTGAGACAGCAGCTGGAAGAGGAGCAGATCGCACTGCAGTGCTTCCCCGAGGAGTTGGGGGGTTTGCTGGCTGCCTCCAGTGGGATGTTCCCGTGATTTATTACACAAACCCAGGGAAAACCGTTCCATTGCAAGGAAATGGCTTTAGCAACACGCACTCGTGGGCTCTCACATGGTATACACATTAAATCCTTTGCTCAGCTCCTGTTGCTCCGACTTCCTGGAGATGTGGCTTGTTGTGGGGGGAGCGAAGGGTGCCGAGAACCAGCCCAGCCGTGCAGGCTTTGCTCCTCCAGCCAGAATTCACAGAATTCACAGAAACTGGGCCCCACTGGCGCTGTCAGGCCTTCTCTTATTACAATTGAAATCATTCCTAGTACTTAAGCTTGTGGGGGATAAGGATCATTAAGGAAGTTTAAGAAAGGGCAAGAGCTGAGAGAAGCCATTAAAGAGGAGGAGAAGCCTGGAAGGAGGAGAAGTTTCGCTGGGTCGGTCGCGGTCCAAAGCCTTGCTGCCAAAAGTTCCCCTCCTGCCCTTAACTCTTTCACAGGGATTCTTCATGTGCTCAGGTGCTGTGTGAGAAGGAAGGGGGGGAGAAAAAAAAGGGCTTGTTTGCCAGCAGTGGTAAAGGTCAGTTGTCCGTTTGTCTTCCCGCTTTGTTTCCCTCGGCTGCCGGCCAAGGCCGGTGGCTTGGCAGGGCTGGAGGCAGCGCTGTAAGTGCTGCCTGACTCAGCAGTGTCTGATGTGTGGGACATCCGCAATCGGGGCCTTTTGCATCGTCCTATTTTGATACAAAACCCAGGCGTGGTGTGTGGAGCGCTCGGGGTTCCGGGAGTCCGGGTTGTGATTTGTCGGCTTCACGCAATACCGTGCTTGGGGGTTTGACTCCGGGAGTACACGGCAGAAAAAACAAAATCCGGTTGTTTTGGCAGAAAGGGATGGATCAGGAGTGTCCTGCAGAATGTGCTCTAAGGTGCTGTGAAAAGGTAACTGGATAAATGAGAGGTCATGTGAGATGGAATCCACTTTTCCCGCTTTTGGCTGGTCCTTCCATCGAGCTCATAGCCAAGGAGGTTGTTGGAAGTCCAGTCCAAATGGTTCACTTCTGCAAATTTATTTCTCCCTGCAGTGATCTCTATTTCAAACTTAATTCTGGCTTATAAAACAGCCTTGTTTTTGTTGTCCATACCATTTTTTAATAATTTATCCCCATGGTTAAACCCCTTGTACTCTCCTGCTGCCAGTGAAGGCAGAGCTAGAGAAGGAATAAGTCCTTAAGGAATAAGTCCTACTCACGAATCTTCTCAGAAATGTGAAACACAGGTATTATCCAACTCCTACATTGTATATTTACCATGCTAAAGATTACTTTTACAGTGAGAGCAATTTATCTTGGGGGAAGCAAATTTCCCTTTTTCCTTTGATTTTTTGCTGCTCATTCTGGAAACGAGCAAGTGGTGCATGTTCTGTGTGTATATGTAACTGCAAACTGGAGTTTTTTCTGCACTTTAAAAGGTTCCCACGTCTTCCTGGGTCCAGTTTTATAGCCATTCTGAGTGTGGTGGTAACTTTGCTCCTCCCAGAGCCATTGCTTTGGGGTTGCATTCATTTTTGGGGTAGTTGAAGCCTGCTCGAGCTGCTGTCCCACCCCAGGGTGCTGCTGTAGTGTCACACATGCATCCTGTGAATGGTCCCCATGGCATCATTCTCTGGAGGAGAACAGCATCCCAATAAAATCCTGTCTGCAGTCCAAGTTATGAGCAGTGGGAACAGCTTTGTAGAGCTGTAGTTACAGTTACCTGGAGTTTGTGCTGTTGCAGTAACTGGTGTAGAGAAATGAGCGTGGAAATGCCTTTGTGGAGTGATCAGCTTGGAGCTGAGGAGCACAGAACAAGTGTGTGTGCAACAAGGTGGTTTCTGGGAAGGACACTTGGATGTGCTGAGTGCTGTGCACCAGCCCCAGGAGTTTGGGTTGAGCTCTCTCTGGTTTCCCAGCCTTTGTCTCCCAGAGTCTCAAGTGTACACAGATTTTAATCTTATTTACTGAAGAATTAATGTGTGGCACCGTTGCGTGTACAGGTTATTGTTCTCATTCTGGGGATTTTCTGGCTGATTCACTGCAGTGTGAGATCCATTGATAACCATTCGTAAGAGGCACTGAAGTGTGAGATCCATTGATGCCCTTTTGTAGCACAGCCTTTGCTGAAATAGCCGAGGCCCTCGCAGAGCAGACCAGGAGTTAATCCTGTTCTCAGGGTTCTGGAAATACTGGTCAGATGCTGTCTGTGGATGGCCTCATCCCCTTGGGACAGGAGTGAACCAGTGCAGCTGGAATAGATGACACACGCAAAAAAAAGAATAATTTCATCTCATTGTCTTGGCTCTGACTCCGGAGCAGCTCTTTTGGGCTATCTGTGGGAAAAAAGCAAACACAGAATCCACAGTTTCTTTGGCCAGATGTGAGGGTGTGCCCATTGTGGGGTGTCAGCAGAGGGTCACCTGCACGGGCTGAGCTCCATCCCTGGCTTGGAGCTCTTGGTACCAGACGTGAGGGGCAGCTGGAGGACTCTGGCCATGCAGCTCTTGCTGCCTGTGGGCAGGAGAACCAGCAGGGGTGGGGTGTCCCCATGGATAACCAGTAGCTGTGTCCCCAGAAGTGCAGGGTTGGGCTGGGAGGACAATTCAGCCCAATTGCTGTGCCTCTCCTGGGGGTTTTCCTCCTTACCTCACCTTCCCTCCAAAGAAGGTGTTGTGCCTGTGCCTCCCACGTCCTGGCCTGACTCAGCTCCCACACACCTCTGCCCTGCTGTTTCCTGCTGGGATTCCAGCCCTGGGTGAAGCAGAGTCTCCCTGGGCTCAGGCCATGCCTGTAGTGTTTGAAATAGAGCTACAAAACACCCCAACAAAGAGTTTTCCTTCTCTCCCATGGCCTGTCCTCCCAGCTGTGTCACCTCCGTGTCCCAGAGGTGTCTGGCAGGGGCAGGAGCAGCAGCTGCAGCTCCTCTGGCTCGGGGAGCCAAGGCTGGAGCTGGGCTTTGGGCTGCAGGGGATGGAGATGAGGTCAGGTTTTCTCACTGCTCGTGTGTGCGCGGCGAGTCCGGGCTCCGGGACACGCTGTTACTTACCCAGGATATCATGTAGAGTTCTCTGATCCTGCTGCCTTAAATCAATAATCACCACGATTGTGTGGGTTTCTGGAGGAAATTGTGCTCTTCAGAAGTCGTCTTGACATGGTGTGTGGAGAATGTTTCTGTACCAGCCCACTGCCTTTTTCATCCAACCATTAAACCTCCAGATTCCAGCTCTACCTGTGGAGCTCCCAGCCCTTGCTAAATCCTGCTAGAAAATTACCATCCTGATGTATTCTGGAAATTAATATCCCACAGGCTGCTGGTACTTTGCTGTGGGAATGCAGTATCACACACAACTTCTTCTTTTTGATCAAATATCGCGGGTTTTGTGAGATTGCAAAGGCAAAAGTACTGTTGGGGAAGGAATTCTAAAGTAACGATCGTGTCTTCCTTGAATTCAGTTCACTGCTACTGTAATTTAGTAAAGAAAACGAGTTTCAGATTGGATTTTACAGTAATACATTCTTCATACTATTTGTAATATGTTTGTACAGTTACTGTGTGTCAGAAAACAGCTGGAGATCATCAAATTCCTGCACCACGGTCACACAAGATTTAATATGAAACTTGTGAGCAGCAGGGCGCCATTTACTCTTGTGTTGCTTTGTTGAGACACTTCTTATTTCTCCTTGCTTTTATTTGCGTAGCCGAGCTTAAAGTTAGCAAGTATTGCTCAGGATGGGACTTTTTATAAAGAAATGAGGGCACAAATATGTAGTTTACCTCAAAATACTGCCTGGGAAACTCAGACACGTGCTGTAGAGTCAAGGAGGAGCAAACCATGAAGTGTTGGTGGAGTCTGTATTCAAGAAGCAAATAATGGAAGTGATTTCACAGCTCCCTGGCTTGGTTTGCATTTTCCCAAGAGACCTGGGAAAGGTCCTGTTGTTGTCCTTCCCCAGAATATCCCTTGTGGTGAACTTCTGTGTGCAGCAGGGGCTTCAGGCTTGTCTTCCTGGAACCTTTGCAGGCAGGGGTGATTTGGGGGTTTTTGCTGTGTGTGATCCTGTCCCTGGATGTTTGAATGCCTGGTCCTGTCCCTGGATGTTTGAATGCCTGGTCCTGCTGGCAGTTCTCAAGGAGAAGAGGGGCTGCAAGGTGTGTGACCTCCTTGTCACACGTGTCTTGGCTGCTCTCACTGGTGGGAGGGATGTGAAAACACCATATCTGGGGTAAGAGATTCTGGGGAATTTTTAGAAAATGAGGTTTTGGTCTCATCCTGCACCCATACACAGCTGTGTGAATTGGGTGTGACAGGGGAGGGCTTCCATGGGTCTCCTCCTTCCCAGCTGGACGTTGGGAAGGGCACAGCTGCCTGTGGTGTGTGTGCACCTGGCCTTGCTTTGGGCTCCAGCCCCTTGGCAGCTCTCCAAAGCCTGTGTGGTGTCTCCTTGCCTTTCCCTGCCCTCACAGCCTGCTTGGAGAGCCCCACTCTGAGCTTTGGGGGTTCTCAGGGATTTTTATTGCCGAGCTCCAGCAGATCCCCTGTGCCCTGAGCCGGGAGCCTGCAATCTGTGACAGAAAAGAGCAGCTGATGTGGTTTATTTTTGCTACCACGGCTCAGAGAACCTGCTGCAAGGTGTGGTGGTGTGTGGGGATGTAGTGACAGGCTCTGGGAGGGCTTGGCACGGCCGGGGAGCTGTGCCAGGGCTGTGCTGCCAGAGCACCACGGTGCCACCGGGTGCTGAGGAGTTCTGGGGCTGCAGGAGCCTCTGGGGGTGCTGGGTGGGCACTGAGGAGTTCTGGGGGTGCTGGGTGGGCTCTGGGGGCGGCAGGAGCCCCTGGGGGTGCTGGGGTGGGCACTGGGAGCTGCAGCTGCTGGTCTCGGGGGGCTGAGCTGCTGCTGTGCTGTGGTTGTCACTCATCCCGACACCTCAGAGAGGAGGGTGATGTCCCCGGTGTGTCTGGGCAGGAGGATGATGTTCCCAGGGATGTGCTGCCAGGAAAGGGCTGGGGCATCTCCCCCATCACTTAAAAACGAGGGAGGATGAGAATACAGCTGTAATGTATTAAACTCTACCTTTGGTTCATGATTTTGGTAGCTTTTCCATTGGTCAGGTGCTGTAAATTCAGAATGATGTATTTTAAACCAACCCACTCATCCACAGGCACTCTGTCCAGTGCTGTGCACTCATATTCCTTTTTCCTCTTGCTTATTTTTTTCTCCCCTACGAGTTTCTGTTACCTTTGTGAAGCAATAACTTCCTAAAGGCATCAGCAAAGGTTTTGAATAAATCCGTGCTGAAAACGTGCACGTTCTGCGTGCACATGTGCGGATTCGTTGTGCAAGAATGCAGCCCAGGCTTGTTAACTTCAAAAACAAAAACCAAAACTAAATAAAGAGAAGAACTGGCAGACTTGACAGCTTCATGTGGATTTCAGTTCGCATGTGGATTTCAGTTTCCTGCTACTCGGCTGTTGTTTTCTCTCTTGTATTTTTTTTCTGCGGGTTACTTTTGCTGCCAGGGCCTTTGATGGTTTATTTTGCCTGTTGAATTTCTGTTAATCTCGTGTTCCATATGAATTGCTCCCAAATCAATTGTGCTGTCCCCATATGAGAGTAGGTATAATTAGACTTTTTTCTTTTCAATAAAGGACTCTGCATCTTGGTTCTCTTAAAACATGGACTAGATTGGAATATAAGCCAGTAAGAGAAGAACACTTGTATCTGACTTTTAAACCAGCTTTAAAAATTAGAATTCTTAAACTTCATGTGCAGAGTAGTTTTGGGATGCTGAAGATGGATGGAATTTAATTTCACTTTGTGCCTTAATTTTAATAAGATAATAGGTGTTTATTACATGTTTATTGAAATAATAGCGTACTGGGGGATGTACTGCCTGTTGGTAAGGATTGGCAGTGACCCCAGCGATGGCACTGGAGTGGCCTTCGGATTTTATTAAAAATAAATTTATTAATGCGTTTTATTAAAAACAAGACCTGGATTTTATTAAAAAGCCATTTCCAAGCAGAACCATTTTGGTTGGAAAAGCCCTCCTGGACTGTTGGTTCCAAGCTGTGCCCAGTCCCCACCTTGTCCCCAGCCCAGAGCACTGAGTGCCACGTCCAGGTTGTTCTCGGTACCTTACTGGGATTTCCAGACCTGAATTAAAATCCGTTTGTAGAGGATGATCTTAGATCCTTGTGCCTTTGGATTAGTAAATGATGTAATCCTGTTTGGGGGAAAGGAAGACTTGTAATGCTTTTGGGGTTGTTTGCTTTGACCAGACAATGCTGATAAGCTTGAGGTTTAAAAGCAAAGCGGAGGTTAAATTTCTGCTGTTACTTGAAGCAGCACAAAGTGCAGCCGTGATCCTGGATCCCAGACAGGCTCTCCCAGCTGGAGCAGCGCTGCTGCTTTAATCCATATTTCAGCAAAGGCTTTTCCTCTGACCTACTTTGGCCCAGCCCAGCCCAGGCTTTGGAGAGGTCCCTTGGCTGCCCTGACTGTGGGGGAAGTTCTCTGGTGTCGGGTCCGAGTCCTGCCGTGCTGTGAGTTCCCTTGGTTTCATTTTCATGTTGCTTTATGAATTCTGCCCTTCCTGGGCACGTGTTCCCGCTAAGCCCCACACATCTGCCATTTTCTGAGCTGGAAAGGAAGCTTCCCTGACACCTTCTTTTTTGACAAAACCCATCTAACAAGTTCTGTGCTGACTTGGTTTCCGTAGCTGGAGAAGACAAGTCTGTTCTCATGCAGTGCCAGGTGATTTGCAAGTTCTGTGCGTGATTTGATAAAAAAAAAAAATCCAGTGCTGAAACTCCCTCATGTAAAATGTAAGTGTTGTAAGAACCTGAGTGCTTGGGATTCTGCATTATGAGGAGCAGAGCATTCCTTTTTCAGCTCTTACTGAAGGGAGCAGTTAATATCAGGATGCCTGCACGACAACATCCTGAGTCATCAAGATACTTGACAGCTACTTTCCAACCAGAGCAACTGGTTTGACAAATGAGCTTGGACTTATTTTATCACTTTAAAGATAAATCTTTTAAAGGCTCTTTTAACACGTTAAAGGTTGGGACATCTGATATTCTATTAAATAACAATCTGGAGGTTTGGAAGTCCACTTATTTTTGTGCCTGGGCCCGTTCCGTGTGGCAGATCAAAGCCCGGCTGAGTCGTTTCACATACCAGTGGGGAGGAGGAAGTGACTGGGTTTCTATTCCTGGCTGACCCCAGCCTCGGAACCGAGGAAGAGCTTTAAAGGAAATGCAGCATTGAGCTCTCTGAGTCTTTCCAAGTATTCATCGGTGCCACCAGCGCCGGCTTCCTGCGTGCGGCATTTCAAGGCGTGGACGTCTTGAAACTGTCCTAATTTCAGAATGAAACGGGGGGTGACAAGGGGAGCCCTGAACTTCACGGAAATAGCAAAACTCACAAGTCCAGATTTTATCAAGAGCATCCAAAGCAGCCTGGTTTGGCCTGGGGGGCAGCTCTGCAGGCCCAGCCAGGGTGGGAGGTGGGTGGGAAGGGATGGCCAGAGCCCGGTGGGGCTGCTGGCACATGGTCCCCATGGGATCACTGTGGCTTTGCCCAGCACATCTGGAGGAGCTGCCAGCCCTCAAAGATGTTGTCTCCAAGGAGCCAGGACCGTGACAGGGCTCCTGGAGGACCTGGAGCTCCTGGGTTGGGAGCCCAGCTCCCTGGCACAGGGGGAGGCTGTAAACCTGTAAGGTCACCGAGCACGAGGAGGCTCTTGCGAAAGAGCTGTCCTTGCTCCTGGAAAGAAAACATCCCCTCAGCCAGTGTTCTGGGCTCCTCTGAGGCTGTGAGCTGGAAATCCAGTCCACCTGAATTGATTGGAATGGCTTTTTCTCCGTCCTTTAAGACTTTGACACACTTCCTTGCCAGAGACCATTTCAAAAGACAGAGCCCAGCAAACCCCCCCAGGCTGTGGTGGAACTGGAAGAGCAGTTCTTGGAGAGCTGGGCAGACACGGGCCAGGGTCTGGGGGTGGCTGCTGAGGCTGAGGGGTCCCCCCTGGTCCCTGTGGGTCACTCCTGGGCTGGGGAGGGAGCGTGCACAGAGGTTTCTGGGTTAGCTGATCCTGAGCTATTTCGGGTGCTGAGCACCAGGCTGGAAGGCTCTGCCAGCCCAGAGCTGAGCAGAGAGGGAGCTCCAGCTGGGAAATGTGAGGCTGTGAGCCTCAGGAAGATTATCCATGCACTGCTTGCACAGGATGGAGCTCAGGGCTGGCAGCTGGGACTCAGGAAGGGGCTCTGGGCTGTCACTGATGATCCTGGGCCGCCCTGAGCCCAGTGTGCAGGTGGAGGAGGGTGTTGGTCTCCAGGAAGGATGAGGAGGAGCTGGGGCTGTGCTGGCTGAGCCCTGGTGTTCTCCCATCCCAGCACTGCCCTTCCCTGCTCCTGCTCCTGAGCGGGCTCCAGGGGTTCCTGACTGGCTACCAGGGAACTCCTGTGGGTGGGTTTGGCTCCAGTGCTTGGGAAACTGTCCCCAGATGCCACCACATAAACAGCCAGAATGGAGCGGGACAGTGGCAGATCCAGGGTGGTTGTGCTGATGTCCTCCTGCACAACACTTCATCCTTTCCTCCTTTTTGATACTGGGATATTGATTGTGTGTATTCCCCCACCCCGTACTTCATTTTGTCTTTAAAATTTCCAATAAATCAAGGTGCTCATAGGAAACAGGCTCTTCCAGATGCTGCCTGGGGAAAATCCTGAGGGCTTGAAAGCCATCCTTCATTTCTTTCATGCTGTAGTCATCGTTCCAGAGACATCCAGGAAATTAAAATCTATTACAAAGATGGGTTACTCTGTCACACGTATTGCCATCAGTGGTTTCCCTGGCTGTCTGTGTCGTCCCCACACGTTTGGATTGCTGTACCAGCACTCAGGAATGTTCTTTTCCCTCCTGTGCTGTTGCCACAGATGTGCCACCAAAAGCAGCCAGACCCCACTTTGGCAAAAAATCAATTTTTTTTCTCTAGTTTAACTGCAAGGAGATTGTAATAAATAGAATAAATACCAATTTAATAGAATTAATACAATTTTGTGACTTCAATGTGATCTTTCGAGGTACTTCCTACAAACACAGCAAGAAAGAACTTTAATTGCTCAAGAAAAACGACAACTTGACCACGTTCTAGCCATTCCAGTAGTTTATTTTTCCTTTATTTTCTAACTGCCAAGGATGGAACTCGGTGCTCTCCTCTCTCAAATCATCCTTTCCCAGGGAAGGTGATTATATTTGTCATTGCTGTGTTAATGTGCCCGTGGTGCTTCATCCTCCTGGTTTGGCAGGTGCATTAACTGCGAGGGGTTTGCAGGGTGAGCAGTGGGGCTGCAGGGAAGGAGCTGGCCCTGCCCTGGGTGCGTTTGGGGGAGGCTGTGGTCGGGGTCTGGAGTGGCAGATCCCTCCTGAGCCACTCTCCGTGTGTGCAGTACATTGTGTTACTGCTGTACGTTTCCCAGGGTGATGATGAATCTCTCCGAGTTTTCCCAGAATTGTAGTTTTAGTGAATAAAGCTGTTCTCATTTGGGGAATGGTGTTGGGAATCCGTGGTGTATTCCTGCCCTGAGGGGCTCTCTAATTCTTTCCAGTAGAAAGTCATCGTGCACATACTGCACAGCGTTAATTGCTCGGGCTCAGCCTCGCACGACGTGTGAGAATTAACAGTACCACAAACAGGCTGAGGAGGAGATGCTGTGTTAAAATGACAATTACTGGCTTCTCCAGCCCGTGTTTTGAAGACCTTTTTGTGCCCGTGAGACCAGGCTGGGAGCAGCTGGTGGCTCTGTCCTCCACGGCTGCTGCTCTGCTCTTATTCCTGGAGCTCAGGCAGGCAGGGCTTTCAGACCGTTCCAAAGGCAGTATTTCCTTGGTTTGAGCCAGCCTGCAGGCACTGCTGTCCTTGCTGCAGGGTGCCACAGTTGGTGCACAGCAGTGGGAGAGCAGGGCTGTGTCCCTGCACGCTGGAGCAGTTTCCCAAGGAAGAGCTGTCCCATGGTTCTCACTGCCCTGGACTACCCGAGACCTCCTGCTCCCAGCCTGTCTCTTGGCCTGAGCACTTGAATTTCCTTGGACTCTCTGGACCTGTTCAAACCAAACCTGCTGGTTTGTTGCTGTTATTTTCCCTTCACAGAAGAACTGCAGGATGTTATTACTTTCCTCTTTTTGCAGCTGTCTGAGTTGTCACCTGCCTTTATTAATGCCTTTGCAGCATCATGCTCACCAAGCTGCTGCTGTTTGGGTAGGGGCTGTGTCTTTTACCATCCTTCATCTCAAAAATTGGAGTCAAATATTTGATTGTAATTTTTTAGCACTTCAGCACTGACACGTTCACCTTTAAATTTGGATCCCTGAGTTGGTGAAGTCTCTACTTTCTTTTTTTTATTGTTGCTGGCACAGTGAAGACAGGATCATAGAATGGCTTGGGTTGGAGAGGACCTTAAAGCCCATCCAGTGCCACCCCCTGCCCTGGGCAGGGACCCTTCCATTGTCCCAGGCTGCTCCAAACCTCAGTGTCCAGCCTGGCCTTGGGCACTGCCAGGGATCCAGGGGCAGCCACAGATTCTCTGGGCACCCTGTGCCAGGGCCTCACCCAAAATCTCCTCTAACCCTTCCCTGTGTCAGTCTAAAGCCTTTCCCCAAGCCTGTGTAAAAAAGGAAAGCACCTTTTGTCTCCTTCTAAGTAACATTCTGCCAGTCCAAATTTCAATTTTGAGGCCAGTCAGTCTGGCTTGTGCAATTGCCTTTGATAAACCAGCAGTGTCTGGGTTTGCATTTGACAGGACAGGCATGTTGGAATTCACTTGGTGAAGCCTTTTGGCCAGTGAAAACTTCTTCTTCATCCTGGTGATGCCTTTTTCTGTTAAATCACCAGCTGTGATTATATCACCGTATGCAAGTAACATTTTAAATTTTCTGTCATGTAACTTGTGTTTACTTAGGTTAGAAGGCACATACAGAAGGTCTATATTTGATGTTTAATATTTTTAGAGAAGCAGCATGCCAGTTCTGTCCCAGGGCAGACATGCAGATGTAAGACAAACACTTTGAGTCCCAGGTTTGGAGGCTGTTGGTCAGTGCCAGCCTGTGGGACGAGATTAGAGTGTCTGGTAGTGAGAGATGGTCGAGGAGCCCGTCTTTTCCTTAACAAACCACGGGTTTTGTAACTGTCCACGTAAGGAGCTGAGCCCCTGTCCCCCGGCAGCTCCTTATCAGCTGCGCTGCAGCCTGTGCCGCTGGAATCTCGGAGCAGGATTAGCCGGGGCTGGCAGCACCACATGCAGCTGCAGCACCTGCAGGAGGGCTCAGGCACCTTCTCCCTGTCCCTGCAGGCTGGCCAGCTCCAGGCTCTGTGTGTGGATCACACACCAGGGCTGCTGTTGGCTCAGCCAGCCGTGGGGTGCTGCTGGCAGAGCCCTGCTGTCCACGGAGCTCCCATGGGGGTTTGGCAGCAGCTGCTCCCACAGAGCTCGGGGTCAGCCCCAAAGGGGCTCAGGCCCAAAGCTTCCTGCTTTATGTGACTGCAGAGGAAGAGAAACTGCTTGGAAAAGCCTCTGCTCCCTGTTTGGGAGGGTCAGAGGCAGTGCCCAAAGCCATGCCCTGGCACGTGGCTGGTGGAGCTGGGGCCTGGACACCGGGACTGTGACCCCAAATGTCGTGAGTGGTGAAGGTACCATGGCAGTGTTCTGTGTACACTACAGGCCTTGGCTTTTGGAGTATTTACCAGCCCCCATCAGCAGGGTTTTTCACTTGGATCACAAGATTAAACTTAGTCTTAAATACCTGAGAGCTCTTGGAAGGAAGCAAACATCTGTGTCGTGTGTCTGCCTCAGGTTTGCGTGTGCTCTGCACTTGTTCTTGCTCCAGGAGCACGGAATCCTGAGAGCTGGAGTTGTCCATGGGGCCATGTACACAGCAGCATTTCTTCTCTAGAATAATACAATTCCTGCTTGTATCTAAATGCTCTTCCCAGTTTGATGTATATGAGTTTTGATTTGATGCTGGATTCTTTATTCACTGTATACATTCAGAAGCGAGCGTGGTAGCCATCAGCAGTGGGTATTTTTATTGTTTTCTGCTTTGCTCTTCCTTCCTCTCTGACCAGGAGACTCGGTTCTTTTTTGGATTCACGGATGCACTCCGGAGTTATCAGTGGTTAGACAACAAGTAAACACGTACTGTACACGGGCTGCTGGCCAGCTGGCCCTGGCAGCCGGCAGCTCGGGACTTGCTTTCAGCCCCAGAAGAATGCCTGTTTGCTTGGTCATTTCCTTTCCTTTCAAACACAAAAAATAAAACTTTTTTTGCTCCAATTAAATTGCTTTCCTGGCCTAAATATTGAAACTGGGGAGAGAGCTCCTCAGATCTTGGGGCTCAGGCAATGTGGGAGGAAGATTTTGGGTTTGCACAGAAGCCCTCAAGAAACAGTCGTGCAGATGCTGGGCTGGGCTTGAAATTCATCTTTTTTTCCCCCTTTCTTTGTGGGGGAGTTTCACACTGATTTTCTCTCCCTGGTTGAGGCCTGCATTGTCAGTGCCCTGACCACGGGCTGTGTCCCTGAGGCTGAGCTTCCTCTGCTTGGAAAATCCCCTTTCACAAGGGTGTTTTCTGCATGTTTTCAACTCCAGGGTGGGGAAGGCAACTCAGAACATGACCTGAAGCACCCTGGGACATACCTGGCCACAGTACCCTGGTGGTTTGCACCCCTGTGACTGGTTTTCTTCCAATATTTGAGTGATCACGTTTCTGTGATGTGGAATTTAAAACGTCCGTGCCGTAAGCTGGAGATTAATTAGGCTGAATGCATGCCTGTCATTGATCTTTTTGCTGGTTATTATGCTAAAGATCTGCCAAGAAATCTGTTTCCTTTCCTGCATCCCTTTCCTTCTCTCCTCCAAATGTGCCCAGAAACTCCAAAACAAAATCCTTCTGCTGGGAAAGCCTCAGCTCATGAATCCAGGCTCGTGGTTGTGGCTCCCTTCTTTGACCAGAGGAGGATGTTTTCAGGGGCACCAACACAATGTGTGTATTATTCCCTCCAGCTCATGGGTTCTTCAGCCTGGGGTGATGTATGGGCAGGTTAGGAAGGGGCTGCCCAGGGAGGTGTGGAGTCCTCATCCCTGGAGGTGTCCCAGGGAAGGGCTGGAGGTGGCACTCAGAGCTCTGGGCGGGGGACGGGGTGGGCACTGGGCACAGTTTGGATCGATGACCTTGGAGGTCTTCCCCAGTTTGAATGATTCTGTGATTTGATGGCATCCTTTCACCAGTGTTACATATAGCAAGGAATTATCACTGGATGCTGGAGTAAATCTGCTTTTGCGGGGAACTTCACAGAAATTGTTTCTTACACAGCAGTCTTAGATACCATCTCTCTTCTTGGCTCCAGTTTGAGGTCAAAAAGAAACCAGAGGGTGCCTTGGCAATAGGGTTGGAACAGCAGCACAGGTGATCTTGGGGTTAATTTACTTATTCTACAGAGCCCTATTTCCAATTTATCTTTATCTCTCCCTCTGATCTGTTGTCTCTGTCCACGTAATGCTGTTTTGCAATAGCAGTTGCATTTCTGGCAACTTCTGGGCTGGTTTTGCCTCCTTGGGGTGCCAGAGCAGCCTCGGCACAGGCGCAGTGGCCCCTGCTCGTGGTGCAGTGCTGGAGGGAAAAGTCGGGGCTGGAACACATGGCTGTGTCTCCTGAGCTCCTGGAGAGGCTGCAGAAAGTCTGAGGAGAGATCCAACATTCTGTGTCTTGGGAAATCAGAAGAGCGGAGGCTGGCAGGAGAGTGAAGGCTGATGATGGCAGCCACCTTCTTCTCCAGCTGCCTCCAATAAATGTCAAGCAAGATGCTTATTTTACACACCAAAGGTGTGGGGGAGCTCGCCTTTAAAAAGTGTGTGAAAACATTCTTTTCATATTGTAATTCAGGATTGGGTTTAAAGGCTGGTTTTGAAAGCAATAATACTTAGTGGAAACTGGTTTTGGGTATTTTGAATGGTTTTCTTCCTTATTAATTTTCCATTTGAGCACTTTAAAGCCTATCAAGTCCATTTCCCGTCTCCATCATCACATTGAGACTACTGGGTGGTTTCTCTGATCTTCTCAAGGCCTTGCTTTCTGTAAATGACAGTCCCTGTGATATTTATAAAGCTGTTTTTTTTGCTTTGGTGGCGTTATTAAAAAACGTCGAGCAGAAAAAGTGAGTCTGGGAGGAATGAAGTTGGTTATTTCTGGCTTTGCAGCACTCTGGGGTGGCTCTTGCTGGGGGAAGGAAGAGGCTGGTGCTGAGCAGGAGAGCAGTAACCACGGGTTTATTCCATGCCCTGGGAGCACGTTCCTGCCAGCAGCTCAGGCTGTAATGAGTCCTGTGCAGTCCCTGCAGGGCTCCAGGCACAGGAACACGTTACGTTCCCATAATACACTGAATATCTGGGAAATATCCACATGTACATGTAGGGCTGTGCAGGTGAACACAGCCCCAGGCACTCCCCTCAGGGCTGGTCCTAAACCTGCTGCACCCCAGGAGCAGTGGGCTGCATCGTGGGGCTGGGATTTGTCACCTGGAGGTAGCACTGAGCCGTGGAGTTTGCTCCTTGCTTCATCAAAGTCCATGAAATAATTCAAGTTTTTCTTACAAAGCTTAAAAAGACTACCAGGCTCAGCCTAATCGTGGGGTTTAGTTGGTAATTTCCTTTCAAATACAAAATTTAGAACTTTTATTCTCCAATTAAGTTGCTTTCCTGGCCTAAATGTTAAAATTCGGGAAAGAACTCCTCAGATACTGGGGCTTGGGCAGTTTGGAAGGAAGCTTTTGAGGTTTTTGAGAAAAGGTCATGCAGATCCCAGAATCCCAGAATGACTGAGGAGCACAAAGACCCCCAACACCACGGAGTCCAAACTGTGCCCAGTGCCCACGTTGTCCCCAGCCCAGAGCACTGAGTGCCACCTCCAGGGATGGGCACTCCAAACCTCCCTGGGCAGCTCCCTCCAAACCCATCCATACATTATCCCAGGCTGAAGAATCCAGGAGCTGGGAGCAATAATATTTTCTTTTTCTTTTCTTTGTGCAGCAGTTTAAGCCCATTTTCTCTCCCTGGTTGAATTCAGAAGTGGCTGCTTTGTTCTTTAGCTCTTCTGCACATTCATTTCTCAGCCCAGAACAGATTTTCTGAGAAAAGACAGATTCTCTTAATTGTCAGCCCTTAAGTGAAGCTGAAGGAGAGGTGCCAGATGCTGCAGGATTTGTGATTGAAGTTGCAAGAATAAGCAATCCAGGGAAACACTTATCATTGTCTCCTTGGAAGGGCTGACCTGCTTATCTCCAGCACCAGCTCCAGCTGAGGTGAGGAGCTCAGCCTTTTACCTGGATCTGGTGTTTCCTTGTGGGTTGTTGCAGTGGAAAATGGGGTTAAGCTGTGACTGTTCCATGCCTTTTGAAGCACCACAGCTTCTGAAAGACTGAGAATTAGCAGCAGTAATGGAAGTTGGTGAGTCTGCTCTTGTCACGTTATCATTTACTGTATTTCTCTCGTGGTGCTTCCTGGGTTTTTCTTCCAGAACCAGCTGTAAGTTCCACATGCAGAATAGGGGTAAGAGGAAGATTGTATTACAGGTAGGAAAAGCTGTAGATAATGATGGCGTGTTCAGTGTCGTGAATAAGAAAATACAAAACTTAAGACATGCCTTCCTGTCAATTTGATGATAATTTATATTCAGGCATTGGTTAATCTCATCTAAATTCAGATGTGCTGAGGACTGAAATTTAAGAGCATAATTATCCATACTTCAGTTTTCTCCATGAGGCAGTGGGGAGGAGAGACAGGCTTGGATTGTTCTTTGGTGTTCAGTGTTTCTCTGTATTTCCAGGTAAGTGTTCCTTATAGCCATACTTCTAAAATTAGTACCTCTTTTGGTTCCTGAAGCTAGATGAAATTATTTTGGGGGGCAAAATCGACCCTAGATTTTTCTTTAATATTTTATTCTTAGGGTGTGTTAGTTCTTTTGTTTTTCATTTTCTGTGGTGGTGGTTTATTTGTTAATAGTGTCAGTCATACTTTACAGATTGGTCGTTGACACACTGAAATGTTATGACTGCATCCATCCTGCATAATCCAGATATTGTCTTAACTTTTAACCTGGTTTGTCTCTGAGCCAGGTCCTTCATTACCGTGCCACGAGTAGATTGGGTGGTGGAAGCTTCCCTAGGCAGGGTGGGAAGGAAAAGCCCCATGTGTGGTGGGATGACTCCCTAAAAACCAGGAGCTCCTTTTTCTCCTGGGAGAGGCAGTGGGATGGCTCCATAAAAACCAGGAGCTCCTTTTTCTCCTGGGAGAGGCAGTGGGATGGCTCCATAAAAACCAGGAGCTCCTTTTTCTCCTGGCAGAGGCAGTGGGATGGCTCCATAAAACCAGGAGCTCCTTTTTCTCCTGGGAGGGGCAGTGGGACGGCTCCATAAAAGCAGATGCTCTGGGGAAAGCAGTGGGATGATTCCAGAAAACCAAGAGCTCCTTCCCTCCCAGGAAGGGCCAGCTCCTGTCTGCCACCCCGCTGGGTCCTGCTGTGCATGGACCCACAAACCTGTGCCAGGTGAATCCCTGTCCCAGCGAGGCTTTAGCTGTGGGTTCCAGCAGAGCCCTCTCCACACAAAGAGTTAAGGGTGCACTCAGAGCTGGGTTTGTTCCTGTTTGCCAGCGTGACCTTTGTTTAATGGTTCTCAGGCAGAACATGTGAGTGACATAAGAGCAGTTAAGACATTGTCGGACAGATTTTAGCCTGGAAATCCAGCGAGGCTTTGGTCATACGTGTATTTATTGCACCTTAAAAATACTCCTGGGGTAGCTGCAGCTTCTGGGGGCTGTTCAGACCTGGGTGGGAGCACTGTGCTGGGGAGCCAGGCTGGTCCAGCTTCTGCTTTTGGAGCCCTGGCTGTGCTGACGTGTCTGGAGTCCCACGTGCTGCTTCGCTGTGAACCACTGTGTTAAAAATAAGTTAAGATTAACCACTTTGCTGTTTCCTAAGGGTTCTTTGTTTTGGGGTTCATTTCTCTAAAGCCCCACGAATCTGAGAGAAGCTTTCCAAGGGTAGAAAAGCTTTTTTCCCAGGGAACCTCATCCCAGCATTGGAGTTTGCTGAGCCGTGGGATCAGTGTCTCTCAAAGGTGCAGCAGCAGTTGAAGTTATTGGACTGTTAAAGCAATACTTGTTCAAACCAGGATGTTGTGCTTTAGATAAAAACACCTCCATGTGCTTTTCATTTGAAAACTTCAGGCTTTCTGTGTGTCAGCATCCCCTGTTGTTTGGGGTTCAAAGCTTGTTTGGTGTGTGTGGTTGCCCCTGTATGGGGTCTGCCCCCTGGGAGGTTCAGTGCTGCTGTGGGTTGTTTCTCTGGTACTTGCTGCTGGAAAAGCTGATTGTAAAGCTGAGGCTGAGGTAAAAGAAGTTGTACCCCAGTGAGGTCTTCTCAGTAGTGCCTGATTGAAATGGATCTTTTTTTTTTTCTCCTTTGCTTTATGTTAATATTTTTAGAAGGTGGGATTGTTGGGTTGACTGATCAGCTGACAGGTTGAAGGAACTGGCTGATGAACTTTCAGTTTTTCCTAACCTGTCCTGCATTTAGCTTTGTCAGATTCGTGTCTCTGATGTGCTATTTTCAGGTGCCCATAGCTTTGAAACCCTTCCTAGCTGCAGCTCAAAAAGCATTTTTTGGTATTTTTATATTGTTTGATTTCATCAATAATATGGGAACCTGCTGCTGTACCTGTTCTCTCACCTCCTGTGTAATTATGCTTAGGAGATAAGGACTTAGGGACTAATACATAGTCTTAAAACTGAATTAAATACCTGTTTTCTTCAGGTGCTGAGTAGAGTGAGCTCACCTTCCACACCCAGCGTGCAGTGAATTCTGCCTTTCCCATATTTCAGTAGTAAACATCCAGTATTTTTCCATAAGGAATACTATAGCTTTATTACTTGAAGTCTTCAGATGACTTCGAAACCTGTTGCAGCTGTGAATCCAATATATGCTCCACTGAGTAAATCTTGAGTAATGACCATAGTTAAAATGTTTGATCTGAGCTGTTGTGGCATATTCAAATTCAGGAGAAGAAAAGGGTTTCCCAGCAGGAAAGTTTTTAATACTTTTCAGAAGGAATGTTGGAGCTGCTCCTGTTGGACACTTGCAGTAAGTTCAGCCCTGGTGACATGGGAGGTGCTCTCGGAGAAGAGGGATGCTGTGGAGGACTCGGGCTCTGTCTGTCTGTCCCTGTCACGGTGCTTGTGTGAGGGAGGTAAACAGCCCATTAATGAAGTTTACAGATGGAGTTGTATTGGGAGGGGTTCCCAGAGCTGCTCAGGAAGAGAAAATACACAAAGAGGCAGAGAGGAACAATGTGGCCAGGAAACAGCGCGAGGTTCAGCGAGGAAGGAATAGAGCTTCCTTCAACTGACAGGGAGGGGAGAGGACAGAGGAAAGTGGATAAAATAATACCAGGAGCCCAGGAGAGAGAAAGAAGGCAAGAGCTAAAAGTATCATGGGGGGGAAAAAAAGCTCACCACGAAGGAGCCCAAACCCCCAAGGTGAGAATTGCCTGTAAAGGGTGTGGGCAGCAGGAGGGATGTGGTGAAACATCTTTATACTCTTGAGTGTGTGACATGGTTTGCCAAGTGGAAATAAAAGCAGGTAATAACCTACTGCGTGTGCATGTTATAGCAGAAATTGTATCTGTAATTGCTTAACAGTGTTGACAAAAGTAATTACAGCACTCCACTGGATAATTCAATAAGGTTGACTTAAAAATGCCTTGGAAATTACATACAGTGCACACGTCATACAGGGTGTACAGTGGCCGGGGTGCTACTCTTTGCTTGGCCTTCTGAGAATATGACACAAGTTTCTGTGGCTGAGTTTGTGTCAATAAACAAACCTACGACGTGCTTTTCTTCCTGTTCATGCGGGGAAGAGTGGTTTCGTATTTGCTCTTTGCTTCCACCGTGTCAGAGGCCAGTTAAAGTGAAGAGAAACTGTGTTCTGAAGGCTGGTAAAAGTGGTCGAAAGAGTTTGGGAGATGCTTTTTAAACAGGTTTGCTCAGTTTTAAGCTCTGTTACGTAGACACACAGATCTGGATATGAAAGATAAAATGCACCGAGAGCTAAATGTGAAACAGGAAAGAAAAAAAGCTTTTTGTGGGGTTTTGGGGGGAGGCCTTGGCCTCTCCCTCAGGGCCCTGCGCCATCACCGTGCTCGTCCGTCAGCAACTCTCTGATTTCTTAAGTCACCAGGGATTTTGAACTTGCTCCTTGTCTTCACTTCAAGAATTCCTGTTCCCTCTGTAAGGTGGCAAAAAAGAATCTGTGCCCTTTCAAGTGACGTCAGTGCTGATGTCTGAATGGGGAACATCATCCACACGAGTCGGCGCTGCACCTCAGGCCGGGCCCTGGCAATGCTGACCGCGGCTCGCAGTCGTCATCCTTGTGACTAAGATCTCAAAACCATCACACGTATTTCTGTCTTCCAGCAGAGAACCCAGGATATGATGTTTTCATTGGGTTTTGTTTTTCGTGCTCTTGGAAGCCGTCACGAGAGCTGATTCCATCCTGGGGGGTTTGTTGTAGCAAGGCCCAGTCTCCCTTCCCGCTGCACTTCTCATTAAAGCAGCTCAAGCTCCTCCTCGGCTCGTTTCTTTAGCTGCTGATGGAAATGAGTGGCTGTAACAGTGAACTTCCCTCTCAGGGGATCAAAAGGTACTGAACACATACCTGAAACTGCAGTGGAGACACAGTGAGTTTAGTAAACAGTTAGAAAACGACAGGAATGAACCTTGAGTAGGAATTCCTGTTGGTAAATGCGAATTATCTGTGTAACGAGTTCATTTGATGTCACATCCATGTGGAAACAAACCAATAGAGTTTATGAGCATCTCTTCTGTCAAACAGTACTGAAGCAGTAACTTCTGGGGGTTAAATCTTTTCATTTTCAGTTGTAAGTTGAGCTTTGGCTGAAGCAAATGACCAGTGTGCCCACTGACCATCCAAAATTTCAGGAATATATTAAAAACACAGTTCTCATTTGCTGGTTGATTTATTTTGGGGGAAAAAGTTTGCTTTCCTTCCTACAGATACTTGGAATAAAGCAGACATGTTTTAAACCGCGAGGTAGATTTTGATTCTTTAGCAGTTTCTGCTAAAAGCAAATGTCATTTAATGGGAGTATTTTTCTTGCTTGCATGCCTTGTTTAAACTCTGGTTTGGCCGCTTTCTTTTTGGTCCACTGGTGTTTTTTGAGCTTCTGGACTCCTGTTCAAAGTTTAAAGAACAATAACCAGTCGAATGTAAAATAATGTCAATTGAACCAACCGATGACTCAACAGTCAACCAAGTCATCCTGGCCCTGCACCAGATGGACCGAGGCCAAAACCTAAAGTTGGCACGGGTCCCCGTCCCTCTTCTCCATAGATTTGCACTGAAGCAGAGCCCAGGGTGCAACATGTGGGTTAATATTCCATAATGAAGTGCTGCACGTGTAAATGTGTGCCTCCCATTGAGAAAGGCCGTGCGGGGGAGGACCCGTCCTGCAGGGCTCCCTGCCGACGGATGGGAAACAGGGAAACAGGGAACAGGGTTTGTGCTCCAAGGAATTCAGCAGCCTCAGTTCCTTCAGGATCACTCCCCTCTGAACAGAGCTGCCTGGAAGGGCTGGAGAAGGAGTGAAGGATAAAACATTCCTTTCTGCTTCTCTTCGCCTTCTCCTCTTCTTCCTGCTCAGAGTTAAGGTGTTACTTCTACTCTGTTATTTCTGTTTGAGTTACATTACTTTTAGTTTCTTTCTTGATATTTCTTTTGGTTTTTGTTGTTGCTGTTGTAAAGCAGGTGTTAGCTCTGCGCTGCAGCTAAAACATGAACCGGTGAACAAGCCTGTGTGTCCACACTGATACAACTCCAGGTCCAGACCACTGTTGGATGTTCCACTGGCAGCAGGAGAGGCTTGATTTTATTGTGGGGTATTTTTTCAGAATAGAAGGAATGAACTTTCTAATTAGAATTCTAAATTTATTTCTATCTTGATGATTGTTTGACTGTGGAAGGACTGTAGTGCAGCTTTGAGGCTTTTCAGCCTGGAGGAAAGAAGGCTCCAAGGGACCTTGAAACCCCTTCCAGGGCCTAAAGGGGCTCCAAAAGAGCTGGAGAAGGGCTTTGGACAAGGAGTGACAGGACAAGGGGGAATGGCTTCCCACTGCCAGGGAGCAGGGTTAGATGGGATATTGAGGGTGGGGAGACCCTGTTACAGGGTGCCCAGGGAAGCTGTGGCTGCCCCTGGATCCCTGGAAGTGTCCAAGGACAGGGCTTGGAGCAGCCTGGGCCAGTGGGAGGTGTCCCTGCCCATGGCAAGGGGTCTTGAAGATCCTTTCCAATCCAGACCATTCTGGGATTCTATGATTCCACTGCAGTTCAGCTTAATCTTTGACTGCCTTTCTTTCTGTGTCATTAATATTTTTCCATGTATGTTAGAATCAGCTTTCCAGATGTCTCCCCCCTTTCCTAGCAGCATCGTTTTGGCAGCCTGCACGCAGTCCTGTGATTGACACGAGCACTGGACACAGCTCACGCTGAGGTCATTAATGGAACAAGTCCTGTTTAATATTTTAAGTTCAGTTCCTCTGGTACAACATTAATGTGTGCTGGAATAAGGGGTCAGGTCCGATATATGCTGACTGTGGAGGAAGAGCCAAAATGCTGTGGCTGCTCTGAGCTCACGGATCTCTTGTGATCACCTCAGGATATGTCAGTGCAGTTCTGCTGCTGTTGAATTCCAAGTGCTGGCCCGTGGAATTGGTGTGTTAAAGGGTCAGTGTTAAGACAACACATTTTTGGGCAGTATGTTGCCTCTTGGTTTGTTTGCAAGGTTCAGAAAACTAAAAACTTGCTTCCAAGACAGGTAAAGCAGCTCTGAGGCTGCTGAGATCTGAAACAGAGCCCCAGAATCCACTGGAGTTGGAAAAGACTTTGAATGTTATCGAGTCCAACCTGTGCCTGATCCCCACGTTGTCCCCAGCCCAGAGCACCGAGTGCCACCTCCAGCCCTGCCTTAGACACCTCCAGGGATGGGGACTCCACTCTTTCCATGGAGAAATTCCTCCTGCTGTCCATCCTGACCCTCCCCTGGCACAGCTTCAGCCCATTTCCTCTCACCCTGTCCCCGCTCCCTGTGAGCTGGTGCCAAATCCCACCTGGCTGTCCCCTCCTGTCAGGGAGCTGTGCAGAGCCACCAGGTCCCCCCCGAGCCTCCTTTTCTCCCGGCTGACACATTTCTTGGGATGCACTGAAAATAGAAAAAACCTCTAATTCTGCTTACACTCTTGCACTTTATTGTACAGTGCATTATTCTTGCAGCTGTCCTGGTCCTGGCTCACCTCAGTCTGTGAGCACTGAGTGTGTCCCTGTGCCTGTGATGAGTCTGGGAAAGGCAGGGTTGAGATGATCCACAGGCTGTAAATACTGCTGGATCAAATGGCTCTTTTGTCATCCAGCAAAGCATAAACAGCTTGTATGGCCCAGAATCATCTGACTCCATATTTTTATGTAAAGTTTGTATTTAAGGATAGAGGTTCTGGCTTTTGTCTGGGACTCTCTTTTTGCTGCCTCTTTATTTAAGGAAGGAAGGGTGCGCAATGAAATTTAAAAAAGCAGCACAAAGCTTTGGAAAAGTCTGCCTAAACTGATTCATACAGAAATGAATTCTACCCTTGAAGGTAAGACATTCTGGCTGCTTTACTGAGGCGCTGTAATAAATATAAAAGTTTAGAACATATAATTTAATTATCGGATTCTGGCCATAAATGCTTTAGGTCTGTAGTACATTTGAAATCCCGAGAGCTCTGGCTGAGGTTGCAGCTGCAACATCAATTCCCATTTATCCATTCCAAGAAGGCTTTGCCTGTGCCCTTGAAACCTTGACGCCCTGGAGAGGCTCCAGCGGGAGCTCCCGGTGATGCCAAGATGGGAGCGGGCGCCATTTCACAGCGGGGCCAGGGCTCCTCCGGGGCTGCCAGCAGCTCCTCGGAGCTTCCAGGGATCTCAGAGTCCCCTCGGCAGGATGCTCCTCAGGGTTTGGGAATGGCCATGGTGCAGGCACGGAGAGGGCTGGAAGCGCCACCGGAGCGGGTTTGCTCCGTGTGCGGTGTTGGGAACCCGCAGGTCCCTGTTCTGCTGCCGGTGTCTGCCAGCGGTGTTTGTTTGACTCTGCAAACCCACCAGTCCTGCTGCCAGCTTTAGCTGTATGAAGGGATGGTAAAATCTGTGTTCTGTAGGTGATCCCAGGACTTTGCTGCTTGAGGTACGTCTCATATTTTAAATTTTTCTGTTGGAACCCTGCAGCCCCTGGCAGCATTTACTGTGGCAGGGTCAGGAGGAGGGACAGTTCTCTGGAGTTTCTCTGCCACGAGTTTCTGGCTCCAGCAATGAAGGAAATTTGGCCGTGGCCTTCTGGAGTGACACATCCCTCCCAGTGGCATTATCTTGGCCGTGTCACAGACATGTTGCACGAAACGAGGCCGTTAGTTCAGAATCTGATTTCCTGGCTTATCAGGGGTTTTTTAATACAGTGTTTATCTGGGTGTGCGATAAAGGAAACCGTGTTAATCGTCCTGGTTCTCAGAGCAGCTGGAAACCAGAAGTGCTGGGGGCTTTTATTTGCAGGCTTTGGTTCAATACTCCAGAGTAGATTTTTCATTTGTTACGGTATCGCTGAGGACATGCTTGTCGTCAGGACCAACACTCCTACCAAAACCATCCAGGTCTCCATTTTAAAGAGAAAATAGGAAAGAGAACTGAAGAGTAGGTGGGTCTGTAAGGCAGTTATATGGAGGGAGGATTTGTGGCTTTGTGACACCCCAGGACACCTTGGCTTGGGGTCTGTCACCAAGTGGTTTGTGCCTGTGGCAGTGGCTCTGTGTCCCCTCTGTGGCACCCACCCAGCAGGGCTGGCTCTGTGTCTGCAGAGTTCAGGCAGCCTGGGAGGAAAACCTGGGTTCTTACCAATTTGCAGTCTCTTCAAAATGAAGTGAAAACATTTCAAGAGACAGAAGAAGCCAGTGGTTCAGGTTCTCAGCAAAACGCCTTTCTGGAATTATTTCCAATTGGCAAACACAGTTTTATTTTAATAGTCGTGACAAGTCTAGTGTCAACAGCCTTGGATTAAAATTTTTTCCTGCTTGAACTGAAAACTACTTCCCTGCCTAAGAGGATATAAAAATAATCAATAGTTTCTCTAGTTAATGAAGAAATAAATAAACAATTCAAAAAATGTAATCAGGCAGTGTCCAGAGCCTAGTGTTTACATTGTTCTCATTGCTGGAAGATAAGGAGGAGGCCCAGACGGCAATGACATTGAAAATGGTTTCTTTACTCTTGGTGTTACTCTTAGTATACCACTTACACCAGTGAGGAAGTTGCTTTTAGGGGTATGTTCCCAGTATTGGTTCAGTCGAGCTGCAGAGCCAGGATGTGTGGTGGGCCACGTTTGGGTGTCTGGGTGTGTCAGGAGTGAACTCCCCTGTGGGCAGAACGTGATCCAGGCTGACCATCCCTTCCATGTCCTGATGGAAAGAGGTGCAGCCTGTGGGCTGGAAATGGTCAGTAATTTTGTTTCCTGAAAGTGTTCCCCTTGTCCTTGTCACACTGGAGTTGTTTTTCATAGGATCAAAGACTCATGCGATGGTTTTCAGTTGGGAGGGACCTTAAGGATTATCCTGTCCCACCCCTGCCATGGGCAGGGACACCTTCCACTGTCCCAGGCTGCTCCAAACCCTGTCCAGCCTGGCCTTGGGCACTGCCAGGGATCCAGGGGCAGCCACAGCTGCTCTGGGCACCTGTGCCAGGGCCTGCCCACCCTCCCAGGGAAGGATTTCTCCACAATATCTAATTTAAACCTACTCTTGAAAGTTCAATACTTCTGTGATTTTCATAGGAGGATGATATATTTTTTAAATTATGTTAGTATATTAGTATATGTCAGTGTTAATAGGTTCAACACATGGGGCTGTGCCCATTCTGTGTCTTGGGGAGGTTTTCTGTTCTTCACAGTAAAGAGAGAAGAGAGACCAGCAGATGTTCTCCTCGGCAGGGCCCACCTGCGCTGGAGGAGGTTATTTCTGCACACAGTGAACCCCTCCTCCCCTGCATCTGCTCCACGGCTGTGGCTGGTGGCAGGGCTAGAGCCCGGTGCTCCCTGTCTGTGGCTCCCTGTCTGTCTGTGTGTCCCTGTCTGTGGGTCCTGTCTGTGGGTCCTGTCTGTGTGTCCCTGTCTGTGGGTCCTGTCTGTGTGTCCCTGTCTGTGTGTCCTGTCTATGGGTCCCTGTCTGTCCAGGCCGGGCTGTGGCTGTCCCCCAGCAGGACCCTGATCCAGGACCCTCCCCAGCTGTGGCTGGTGGCAGGGCTAGAGCCTGGTGCTCCCTGTCTGTGTGTCCTGTCTGTGGGTCCTGTCTGTGTGTCCCTGTCCGTGGGTCCTGTCTGTGTGTCCTGTCTATGGGTCCTTGCCTGTCCAGGCCGGGCTGTGGCTGCCCCCCAGCAGGACCCTGATCCAGGACCCTCCCCAGAGGTGTCAGCACACCCGGCCGTGCTGCAGGTGACCCTTGAGCTGGGGTTGAAGTCTCTGGTGAATGATTAACCCTGGGATGGCTTTATTCAAACAGCTTGGTTCCTGCAGAGCTCCCTGCTGGGCCGGCATCTTCACTGAGCCTTTGCATTTTGCCCCTTCGTTGAGGTTTCCCGTTTCACCCCCTTCTTTGGGGCTTCCCCTTTTGCCCCCGTATGTTCCCTTGACTGGAAATGATAAACTCATCCATGCAAATAAATAAATAAAATCAGATTATATATGAATAGTTTCTGAAAAAATACATGAGGATGTACTAAGTTTAGTAGCCCTACCAATACCTTGCCTCCCAAAATGAAATTTAATCAAGGTTTTTACAAATGAAAACCTGAAGCTCGGGTGTTTTTTTCCTCTCTCATCTACGCCGCTTGATTTTTTTCTTTTATCTAGATAACACTCATGGTTTATTAGGGTTTTGTTGAATTGAAAGCAATTTCAATATAATTTCCCTGCCTTACCTCTTCCTTAGGAAGTGGTCATTTGCCTTTTACCGTCTATAACTTCATAGATGAGAGATTTATTTTAAATGTCAGGCGGGTTAGCTGTGGCTCCTGCAGGAGCCCTGCTGCCCTGCAATCCCTCCTGGTGGTGTTTTACAAGCAGGGCTGTCTGGCAGCTCTCCACACGGTTAGTAAATATTGCCCTTATCTGATACAGCCAGGCTGGGAAGATATGCCTGCAGCCCGGATTAGATTGCTGGCTACTGCTTTATTAATCAATGTAATCATGTATTTTTAGTTTTCGAAGTCAGATCATCTGTTTTCTTTCTCATGTTACATTTTCTGTGCTGCTGGTACAGAAAATGAGCCCTGTTTAAAAATTAAAGGTGACTGAAAAGTTTCAGTGGAATATGTTTGGCACTGTCATGGTTTCCCTGACAGCTGATGAATGTTTCCCTAAAAATGCTTTTGTCAGAAATTCGAGAGGTAGAAAGAGTTTTATTTTTGTATCTAAATTAGCTGTCTTCAAAACTATACATAGAAAGATGTTTCCATCTTTTTCTGGTTTTAATAATTCTAATGAAGCAAAGTTCTCAAGTTATATATTCCTTGCTTAAAGGAAGCTCTCAGCCTGTACTTCAGTGTTTAATCTGAGATATTTAGTCTTAGAAAAGGAGCTACTGGGCCTGAACCTTTAGAGAAAATAAGGCATCTTAGAGTAGCCAGACAATGATTGCTGCTTGTAGAAGGGGTATTGCTTGGTTTTGAGGTAAGTGTTGGGTAAGTTTTTTTAATCATTTTTTTTACCATATGACAGTCTAAAAGTAGAGAAACAAACTTCTTTCTCCAAATGTATCAGTAAACTGGGGAGAGAAGAAAAAAAAAAAACAGAAGAAGAAAGTAATATGTGCATCACATGAAAGGAAGCAAAGCTTTGGGTCAAAATTGTCTGATGATTGTACAGGAAACCTGTGAGAGAGCAAAGAGCCAAGGATGGCTCTCAAGGCTGAGGTTGTGCTCTGCTCTCTGGGCTCCTCCTGAAGTCTCCGTGGAGCAGCAGACCTGGCCAGAACCAGCAGGAATAGATGTGAATCCTCCTTCTGTGCTCCTGCAGCCCCACAGCCGGGCCCAGAGAGGACAGGGCAGGGCAGTGCCCCTCTGCCCTCCAGGGCTGTTCCTAGAGGTCCGTGCACTTGAGGAAGGCAGGCCTGCTGAGCAGAAGGCAAGTGGAGCCTGTAATTAAAGATGCCTGTTCCTGCCGACATCCAATAGGTGGGACTGGCTTGAGTTACACCCCGCCGCGGCTCGGGCGCTGAGGGCTGGGTTGTGCAACCCGAGGGGTTTATTAAAGCTCGCTGCTCTTTAAAAAGAGACAAATCAGCTGGGAAAGCCGTGCCGTGGCTGCTGAGCAGGGCTGCAGCCGTGAGGAAGCCCTGCTGCAGCTGACAGACACGCTGTGGGGGCTGGCGGCCTCGCGGCGCGGCCCTGGAGGAGACGTGCCGCAGCATTCCACCGATACTTGCCCAACACAGAGCAGCAAAGTGACAGATTGGAGTTCTGGTCCAAGTGCTGGAATGAAGCATTCTTCCTTTTGGGAAAAGAGGGGCCTTTTTCTTCCCTTTTCCCTCAAGTTTGACTCATTCTCCTCCATTCCTGCTGCCAGCCTTTCCCGCTGAGGGCTTTGCACCACCCTTGTTCTGATCTTACTCCGCTCTCCTCTTCCCACTGCTCTTGCAGCATGTTGAAGGTGTTGCTGTGTTCCTGTCTGATGTTCTCTCCTCTGCTCTGAGACACAGCTCAGCTTCTCCCCAGCTCAGACACTGGTTTTGGGGGGTCTCCACATCCCTTAGGTCTTTGCCTGCTTGTGCTGTCTCATTTTTCCCCCCCCCAGCGCAAGTAATTTTCACTTCTCTCTGCCTTCTGATTCCATTTTTGTCGAAGTGAGAACTTCATTGACACATTTATTCTGGTTCGACTTTGATCCTTCTGTATTTGAGTGGGAGGATCCTGCTCCTTGTCTTTTGATTGCCTCAATCCCTGTAGGAGAGAACAAGCACAAGGGGCAAGTCCTTTGGATCCCTGGATGGGAGATTTCTCAGGTGCTCTCTGGGGATGGGACATAGGGACCTGGGCAAAAGCAGAGCTCCCAGGTGTTGGAATGTCTTCATTTGGGATGGAATTTTAAGGAATTTGCGTGAGCGTGTTGGAGCTGTGGGGTTTTTTTAAATGTGTCACCAAATCTGGTCAGACTTCCTTGAGGAGAGGAAAAGGAATTTTCCATGCAAAAGCCGTCCCACATACAAATGTTAAGCCCACATCAGGGAACGTGGATGGTCTGGAGAGTTTCCAAGGAGAGGCACCAAAACCTTAAATAAAAAGTGTCATTTTTCTAGCTTCATCTGGAGGGTGGCTGGAACCCTGGTGAACAGGATTTTCTGTGAAAATCAGTGTCAAGTGAAGCAGGCAGTATAGAAATGGTATTTTAGGAGTTTCAAATTCGGTTGGAAATCACAGAATAGCTGGGGTGGGAAGGGACCTCTGGAGATGATCCAGTCCAACCCCCTGCCAAGGCAGGGTCACCCAGAGCAGGGGACACAGGAACGTGTCCAGGTGAGTTTGGGACGTGTCCAGAGAGGGAGACTCTGTGACCCCATGAAGAGTCTCTGCCACCCACCATGGAAGGGGCTCTTCCTCCTGTGGAGGTGGGTGAGCTCAACCAGCTGGGCCTTTCCAGGGCTGCAGCTCTGTAGGATCAGCCCCTGAGCTCTGGCCCAGCACTGCTGGGTCAGCCCCGAGGATTAGGAGCAGCTCCAAGGTGATTACGATGGATTGTTTGTTGTTCTCAGAGGGATTTGGTTTTCTTCTTAACAAAGCAACCCTTGGTTTGTAGCTGGGCTGGGTGTTTGCATCCAGATCCTGAAATGAGGAATATTTCTCACTCTTCTCCTAAACTGCTGGGGTGAAATGATCACTTGTTACTGTGAATATCTGTTACTGTATGGCCCAATTTGCACGGCTTCTTGCATAACAGCATCCCAGCAGAAAAGCCGGTGGTGGTGGTGCTGGGAAGGGAGCCCTTGTGCAGACTGCAGGGAATGTGGCAGTAATGGAAACAATATGGAGTAAGAACGTGTTTTAAGAGTCAATCTTAAAGGCTGGGATAATTGAGCAAGAAACTTGGCCTCAGAAATGTGTAAGGGAAGGAATCTTGATGCAGCCAAATAGGCTGTGAAGAATCCATACAGCTTTCCTTGGGTCTGACAGGAGTCCTTGTTTAACTGTTTCTGGTGTGTCTGTGTGCAGAACTGTCCCACCGAGGGTGGGGACAAGCCCTTCCTGGCAGGTACGATCCCTGTGTTCCCCAGTGTCCCAGTTCAAGGTATTTTTTCTGCTTTGTTTCAGCCCTGGAATGAGATCAGATGTAAGCTCTTCTCCATCCACGACCTCAGCAACCACGGGACCACCTCCCAAGCTCTGCCTGGTGTGCTCAGACGAGGCCTCCGGGTGCCACTACGGTGTCCTGACGTGTGGCAGCTGCAAAGTGTTCTTCAAAAGGGCAGTGGAAGGTAGGACCTGCTTTATAAATACAAAATCCCCGTGCATATCCTCCATTTTCATACCCAGCATCCATGGAATCCTGCTGAACATCCCATCCATTAGATCACTGATCTTGTCATAGGAAATCACATTGATAATGGTGCATTATCCAGAGCATGGATTCCATTCACATTGATAAAATGCTCCCATTCACTCTGGGTAAAAGAATTTATTGTTGTCTTGGCTTTTGTCTCTTTCATTTTCTTTCACTGTTGTTTTGGTTTATTTGTCCCGTTTTTATACAGATATTTGTGCAACAGATTGGTAAAGTTTGTGATTTTTCAGCTTAAGATCAGTTGGTTTGTGTGGGAAACTTCCATGGAGCTCAGCAAATCTGTTGTGTGTGAGGTTATTGTAGTTTTACAGTTGTTCATGTAAACAGTGTTGGTTGAATTGCATCCATGTCCCTGGGTGTTATTTGCAGGGACACTGGGTACCAGGGACGTGTGTGAGATTGGATCACTGAGATTTCTCTCTAGTTGTGTTCAGAGAAAATCCTTCTGGAAAACAGAGATTATGGAAAACGATGTGAATAAGGACACTGTGATTTTTGGGTTCCTCAGCAGCCATTTTGTAAGGGGCTGGGTTGTACCCCAAGATGTGACTCTGGTTCAGGATCACATGCAGAAAAGCTGGAGCATATTCCCAGTGTTTCTGGGAGGATGGCGACTCCTCAGGTCTGAAGAACATTGTTCTTAGTTCTGGCCCTCAGGGTTTCCTGTCTTGTGCCTTCCTCGTGCAGCCCTCCCTGCACCAGGCTCTCTCTGCTGACATTAGTGCAAGCTGGGGTCACTGGAGGGGAGGGAGGGCTGTTTGACAGAGACAAGGCACCATTCAGTCCTCAGGAGCAGCACTTTCCCCAATTCCTGCCTCACCAGGTGCCATGGGGAGCTCCATGGACAGGCAGAGCCTCTCAGAGGGATCAGGAGAGTCAAGTTCTGTCGTGGTTTGTGCTGGTCACAGAGGGGTGCTGGCTCTGTGGGAGCTGAAGTGCAGCAAGGCAGCATCAGCTCGAGTGCAAAGCAAATAATCATCTGTACCTTTGATTAAAACATGGTCACCGGAGATCCCTCAGAAGACAGTTTATGAGGCAGCTGGACGTGTGCCATAGCCATGGGTTTGCCTGTTCTCAAGCTTAAATAAATCACAAAAGCATTGATAGAGGAAAGAATCACCCCAGGGATTCCTTTTGGTTCTGACACACCATAAATCGACTGTCCTGATACTAAAACTGTAAACTGGCTTGTGGCACTCAGTTCCTCAAGGCTCACCTCTGCTTCTGTTTTGATTGTGCCATAAGTATTCCCACGTTTCACAGAATCCCAGAGTCATTAAGGTTGGAAAAGACCTCCAAGATCAGCCTTTGATTGCTCACCATGTCAGCTGGGCCACGGCACCAGGGACTGAGCGCCCTGAGCCCTTCCCCTGGGTGCCATGGATGTCTGCAGGACCTCTTCCAGGAGCCGTTAGTCCCAGTCTTCACGTTGAGGAACAAATAATTCGGTTTTGTCTTTTATAGGCGTTTTTCTTATTGGGAACACATGTAAAAAGAATTTGTTCCTGCAATATCCTTTTTATTAGTGGCTGCCAGGCACCTGTTAGTGTTCAGATGAAGCTGACTCTGCACACTCGTTACCCGGCCTTTAGCCAAAGCCCTTTTTTCCACCTTTGCCTCCAGGCCTGTGCGCTGTGGCAGGAATAGTCACAGAAACTGGAAATGTCAGTGTCTAGAAAGCCAATATAAAGTGCATTTTTTCAGCTAGGAGTAGAACCAGAGGAGAAGAGGAAGGGTGAAGGTGGGACAGCAGCTGTCGATTTCTGTGCAGTTCCTCAGGCAGACAGGCCTTTCTTCAGGAGCCCAGGCTGGCCAGAGATAGCTTTTTCTAGTCCTGATTTCACGGTGTTTCAGAGCCCAGAGCCCTCGTGACTGAGTTTCTCCATCCCCAGCCCTGCTCAGCTCCCAGCACTTCACCCAATGTACCAACCTGGATCCTCTCTGCTCCTCCGCACCTCCGCTCGCCTCGCCGAGCTCCTCACACCTCCCTGCCTGCAGACTCCCCAGCACCCCTCCCTCCTGCTCTGCTCCAAATTGCCCTTGTTCTTCACCAGCAGCTTTCATTCCATCTTCCAAAGCCCTTTGTCTGCAATTCCCAGCCTTTTTCTAGGCTGCTGGGCTCAAATGGGCACGGAGCTGTTGGTGTCACGGTGTGTCAGAGCCCTGGTGCCAGCAGGGGCTGTGGGGATGGGGCTGGGGTTGGCCAGCCTCTGAAAAATGCCCCTGTGTGCCCCAGGTCCTCCTGGAAACACCTGCATTGGCTCCCTCCTGGTTTTTACCAGAGCATTTGTGGAGTATCTGGGTTTGAGCAGTAGAGAGAACCGAAGCACATTCCTTTGGCTGCTGGCACATCCTGGTGGACATGGAGCACCAACTTCCCTTCATTTCCCCCAGAATGGTCATGTGGCAAGAGGGCTTTGAGTTAAAGTAATACAAAGAAATAGTGTAGCTCAGTCCTAGGAAAGGCAAGAATAGGTGAGCAGTAAATACAAGAAACCAAGCACTCGTGGAGAGGAGGCTCTTTGTTAGGAACAGAATGGAGCAGCTCAGGAGAATCCTCACCTGAAGTGTCTGCACTGATGTGTGAAACTGCTGTCATCAAACAGGGTGGAGGGACATGAACTGTTGTCTCTGCTCCACTGCAGTGCTGGCACGTGGCATCAGTTCATGTTCTGTGTGTGTTTCCATGTGTTAGGGTGCTAATGGCAACCAGAATGGGGAGCCTGAGTCTGTTGTCTGAGTTAATTAAACACAAAGCTGGCACGGGGGTCAGGAAGGCTCCTCTTCCCCAAGTGGAGGAGGTGGGAGGGTCATTCAGAAAAACATTCCTTGGAATATCAACTTGAGACACTTCACAGGAGAGGTTTGGCCAAAGCCATAGGAATGAACTCTGCATGCCCATAATTTTCACAGCTGACTTGTAAGAAATTCCTTCTCCAGGCTGTTCTCCTGTGAGAAAACTCTTGGACTCTGTTGTTAATAACTCGGTTTTGGAAAATCTATTTGTTTCTCACAGTGTTGTACTGTCAGTACTTTGCAGTACAGTGTAAAAGCCCAGGCTGCAGCTTTCTGCCCTCTGGAAAAACATGCCCCTTGACCCCTATCTGGGAGAAGGATCTGTTCTTTGGTAATACCTTTCCCTAAATAAGTTACAGTCAGACATTCATTCACATAAACTCATATAATTAACAATAGATACTTCTGTTGCCCTGCTTTAAACAGCTAAGAAACACAGTTATTTTAATTTACGTACTTCAGCTCGTCATGTTTTCAGGGCCAGTTTTGTTCTGAGTCTGTGAATCCATAAAAGTGTCAGAGAATGTCCGGGTCAGGCTGTAAGTTACAGGAAGGTTTCAGGATTGTCCAGCTGATGAGGCTGTGTCTGTGCTCTGTAGAAATGTTTACAAGTGTTTTCTCAGAACATGTTTGTGCCCATTATTTATGTCTCTTGCCAGACTATTTAGAGAAATGGGAAACGTGCTGTAGAGTATGGCTTTGGTAAATGCAAGGGGAAATAGTTTTAAAAATAGAAGTTAACAAATAGAAAATAATATTTCTAAATGTATTGGGTTTGAGGTGTGAACACGAGAGATGGGTTTGGATATGTGAAGTCAGGTGGACACTGATGCTTCTGCAAGACACACAGTGCAGCAAGGGAAGGTTTTCTGTGGTCCTTGCTGTCACTGAAGGGATGGCTGGGTGGGGTGTCTGACCTGGGGAGCTGATGCCCATCTGTCTGTCTGTCTGTCTGTCCCAGGGCAGCACAATTACCTGTGTGCCGGCAGGAACGACTGCATCATCGACAAGATCCGCAGGAAGAACTGCCCCGCGTGCCGCTACCGCAAGTGTCTGCAGGCGGGCATGAACCTGGAAGGTAACACACACACACCTGGGCAGGGACAGCTGCTGGGGGACACTGCTGCATCCCGTGGGCCTTGCAGCCACAGGCAGCAGGGTTTGTGCTCTGACTCCTCCTGGCTGTGCTGTCTGTGGTCAGCACAAGCGAGTCACGCACACAAACAGGGGTTATGTGTTTTTCGTTCCTCCCAGCACAAACGTCTCGTGGCTTTTTCGTGGATTGTGAGACAGCAGAACTCCTGGAGAGCACCTGGAGGGAGGTGTAACAGCTGCAGGAGGGTGTGCTGTCTGGGTGACCCGACACTGAGACCGTGGGGAACAGGGAAGGGAGTGGGGATTGCACCTTCCAGCTGAAGAAAATTGAAGTGCTCTTGTCCATGCTGTTGTGGATACTTCTTAAATACCTGTTAAAATTTCTCTAGAAAACCTTGGGTTATTTCAACACACCACCACATCGTTGTTCTCTGCTGAGTCCTGAGTGACTCGTGGGAATCTGAAGGCCACATCAACCAGAGATTCAGCACTGGTTGTAAAATGGCATAAAACACTTTTATTAGTGTCAGCTTCATTTTATGTTTGCTATTTTTCCCTGAGCAGCAGAGATTAACACAGCACTTACTAGTGCAGTTATCCTGGTGGTACTTGTGTAATCAAAATTGTCAGATAAAATAAAATTGTCAAAGATGTATTTGTCAGCTCCAAGGATGAACAGAATTTCATTTCAGCCAGTGATAATATCCTTGGTGAGGTGTGAGTGATAAGTTAAAGAGATCAATGAGGCGCAGACTGGCGGCTGTATTAGCACGTCCTTCCTCTTCTGCTCCCAGCCTCCCTCAGGGGGACACAGCACCACGTTTCCTGGGCTGCAGGGGACATTTCCAGGCACATCCCCTCCTCAGGGGAGGCTGGGATGCTGCTGCTCCATTTGTTGAGCTGTTGTCATGATCTGTGTGCAGGAAGGGAGGCCACAGCCAAAACCTGCACTAGTGGGTTCTGAAATAAATCCCTGGAGGACACGGATGGTCAGTGAATGTCTCCCAGAGGATGGATTTGGGTTTTAGACACTCCCAGTGGGCTGGACCTCATCCTTCAGAGGTCAGAGCAGGACAGGCCTCTTGCCTGCCCTGGTGTCCATGGGGACAGGTCAGTGCCCTGCCAGTGTGGCTGGGAGCAAGGACACGTGACAGCAGAGCCTAAAGGCAGCTTAAATAACACCAAACCCCACAGGTTTGGTTTTGAGGTGGGCAAAAATGCATTTTGGTTAAGATTGATTTCTGGTTTTTCTCTTCACAGCTGTTTTCGAAACACATCTGTGATACTCATATGTTTATCTGTGTGAAAAAGTGCTCTCATGGTCAGGAATAGTTCTCTGTCAGTCAGGTTTAGTACTCCCATTGTAAGCTGTTCCCTCCTGCATCTCGTTCAGTGGACACCAGGATTGCTGTCTGTGCCTCTAGGACATGGAATGAGAGAGGTGTGGGAAGCTTTGGGCTTTGGGTCCTCAGGGCTCACCCATGTCACCCTCCCCTGGCCCAGGTGGCCCCATCCCTGTGCAGCCTGGCCCTTCCTGCAGCACAGAAAATGCAGTGGGATGACGTGGGGCTCTTGTCACTTCTCCACACGGAGGTTGGAGCCCTTCCAGCCTGGTTTGTCTGGCTTCTGGCACAGAGAATCCTGGAGAATAGTGAGGTTTTGGAGGGTGGATTTTGTTATGTAAGTTGTTGGAGAAGGTGGGGAGGGGGAAGCTTTTATGGCTGAGAGCAAAAAGGATCTAGAAACTCAGCAGCACAAAATGGAAGAAGCCAGGTAGTGTGAAAGGGTGAAAACCACCCTGAAAACAAGGATTTTTGGGAGAGATCTGAGCAGATGGAGAAGTGGCCATGCAGAAAAGCAAACTGGGAGGCAGCATAAAGTGCAGAAGAGGCTAAAATCCAGTTCCTTTTATCTTGTCTATTTTAGGGTCACAGTTCAGGAATGACTGTTGTTTAAAAAATAATTAAATTTGCATGTTTTTTAGACAGTAATTTCTTTTTGAAAAGTCCCCAGCTGCATCCTCAGTGCATTAGCAATGGTTATAGCAAACCAGGGACTGGCCAGAAGAGATCCCAGTATCCATCCCTTCAGTCCTTGGGCCCTTTGCACTCACCTGCCTTCCTGCTGGACTTTTTCCAGGAGCCTGCCCAGTTCTGGTCATCTCTCATTTCCAGTACCTACTGTGCATTTCACTGTTAGGTATTGGGTACAAAACTGATTTATTTTTAAATTAATGAATTCATTCATTCTGTCGTGCAATATTTTAATTGACCTGTTCTTGTCCTGAGTTAAAAGTGGCCCTTTCTAGTCACTTGATAATTTTCTATTAGTCTTTTTTACCATAAAATCATTAAGGTTGGAAAGGACCTCAAGTCCATCAGTCATCCCTTTTGTGCCCTGCACAGCATCCTTTTCTGGAACTTTCTTTTTCCTATTGCATGTGTTTTGGGGCGTAGGGGACTGGAAAAACATCAAACTCTCAAGCTGCAGGTACCAGAGATTGACACAGCACAATGATGATATTTTGTTCCCCAGCCTTTTTATTTCCTTGAGTTCTCATTTCCGCTCCCACCGTTAATTGGTGTTCCTTGGCACCCTTTCTCTTTGTGATGTGCTGGAAGAAAAGATTTATTGTTAGCTTTTATGCCTGTAAAAAAAAAACGGTCTCATAAATTTTTTGGCTTTTCGTGCCACATTTTACAGTTAAACTCGGCAATTAATTAGGTTTTTTCCTGCAGCCTTCACTTGGAATTTATTTCAATTTTTTTGAGGAATCTTTAGTTCTTTCTAACTCTTTGCCCTGCTGTGCCTGCAGTGGGCTGGTTCTGGCTGCCAGCTCAGGAGGGCAGTGCCTGGTGCCCGTGGGGTGGTGGCAGGTCCCTCTCCCACCTGGCTCAGGTGCTGGGGCCATCTGCCCCCAGGCAGGGAGGAGGAAGCCTCTGCAGCCTGGTGGATGCCAGACTGCAGGAGGTTGGGGCTTTGGGGGGTTTTGTTTGTTTGGAGCAGAAAATCTTGGATTGCTTTTCTCTCCGTGCTGAGTTTATCTGTGGGGGTTATCTCCTGTAACGTGCCTTAAGGAGCTGGCTGTAAATTAGTGGTCTTTTGATTATTTAAAAATTAATTGCAAAGAAATGCATTATCTCAACCTTCTTTTTTCTTTTTTTTTTTTTCTTTTTGTGAGGTACAGCTATATATCTAAGTCAGGACTGGTAACAGCCTAATAAAAATTCTTACATAATTGTCTTATCAGATCTGTTTATTTTGATTATAATTTTATCAGGCTTTCTGGGCTGGAAATACTCCATCCAGGTGTCTGCAGGAAGCTGAAGGCATGTGCTTCTAAATTTAAGTCAAAGCAGTTCATTTGCTCTTCAGAAAACGGATAATGGGGCAGAAAAATGCCCGAATATGAAAGGATTTTGAAGCAGCCATTTCAAAATTGAGCCGAGAATAACAAGAAGCTCGTTGCTCCAAGGAAACAACTGTTGCTATTCCCTCATGGCAGGCTTGGCACATGTGGCCAGTCTACAAAACTTTGGGAAAATGCAATTTACACAAGGTCTGTAGAGGATTCCTTGCCTTTGGCAGTGGTTCTCCAGAGGCTCTGTCGCAGGCAGAGGGAGAGGCGGGTCCAGGAGGGGGTTCTGTGTGCTGGCACTGCGGGGCTGGTGCCGTTTGGGCGCTCAGGGATCCTGAACTTGGAATGCACGACCACGTTACGTGATGCTTTCATGGGCTACAGATTGATCTCGGAAGTTCCAGAGCAGAAATCAATTAATTAACTGAGGCAGCCAGGGAGGGAGCTGGGCTCCTTTGGTCTGCCCTAAACAGCGAGTTCCGTGTGGCCGCCTGCATCCAGGAGAGCCAGAGCCAAGCAGGAGACTCCATTAGGGACAAGATGCTAATAAAATTGTTGCTCCAACTTTCTGTAGTTTACAGTTAACATCTCTGTGTGATGTTTTATTTTTTTGGCAAATGAGTTTTATGGTTTAATTACGCAGCAGTGATTTATATGCAAGAGAGCTGGCAAGAGAAAAAGCTCCTCCTGCCCAGCATTTTAAAAAAAAAACCACCCTGTTTTCCCTGGCTTGAGAGATCCAGTAACTTCTTACCCATAAATACATTTTTTTCCTTTCTTTTCCCAAGTTTCTATGCTTGGTATTTAAAGGAACTTCTAAAGTGTGCAGGCCTGCAGATATTTGCAGTGGTGGGATTGAGCCTTGTATTTTAGGGTCAGCCTTGTATTTTAGGCTTAGCTTTGTAAGGTACCTGCAGACATCACTGAACATTTTGAAGCCTTGGCTTTTATTATGTGACTTTTAATAAAATGTAAAGTGTCGTTTTCACTGGAGTTTTGCTTGGAATGAACGCGAGACTCCCGACTTCGCAAACAAACCCCGCGCAGGTTTCCCTGCCCTGCTGCCGGCTGTGCGGGGAGGAGAGCAGCGTTCCCTCTGCCCTGTTTCTCTCTGTGTTTACCTCATCCCCGTGCCCTCACCTGTGGCTTTCCCCACCCTTGGCAGCCCGCAAGACCAAGAAGAAGATCAAGGGGCTGCAGCAGGGCGGCGCGGCGGGCGCGCGCGAGGCGCCGGAGGCCGCCGGCAACAAGAGCATCGTGCCCGCGTCGCTGCCGCAGCTGACGCCCACCCTGGTGTCCCTGCTCGAGGTCATCGAGCCCGAGGTGCTCTACTCGGGCTACGACAGCTCCCTGCCCGACTCCAGCTGGAGGATCCTCTCCACGCTCAACATGCTGGGCGGCCGCCAGGTGGTCGCTGCCGTCAAGTGGGCAAAGGCGATCCCAGGTAACGCACAGACGCGGGGAATGCTGCCTGTGTTATCTCCTGTAAGGGGCTGGCTTTAGATGAGTGGTCTTTGTACTGTTTGAAAGTTAATTGCAGAGAGGTGCATCATCTCCTTAGGTTCCTGTTGAACCTAAATCTGCCTTTGTTTTCCTTCAAAGCTGTACGGATGAAGTGTTGGTAATAGCGGGGCTTGTTTGTGGCTCAGGTGCTTCCGGAGCAGAGAAGCAGAAAAAATTGCAGATGCAAACGTTTATTTACCACAGTTAGGTCGTTTTACTTGAGCCCTTTGACCACTGAGTATTAAAATTCTTATTTAAATGGGTATATGTTGTAAAAGTATTGCAGAGAGTTATTTGTATTAGTTCTGTCTCCAGCTCAGGTTCACAGAATGCCAGAATGGTTTGGGTTGGAAGGGACCCTAAAGCCCATCCAGTGCCACCCCTGCCATGGCAGGGACACCTCCCACTGTCCCAGGCTGCTCCAAGCCCCATTTCCAACCCAGCCTTGGACACTGCCAGGGATCCAGGGGCAGCCACAGCTTCTCTGGGCAATAAACAATTACTTCTTGAATATTTTTAGCAATGAGGTTCTCTTGACTTCTCAGCCCAACATCACTGTGCTGGCTCACTGGGTCTGCATTCATGGATGGAGCTTTCCTGACTCCCCCTCCCTGTCCAGCTCCAGGTTGGAAGTCCAGGTGGTTTTTTTTCTCTCCAGCTCTGTTCAAACTGACTCTTACCTGGGCAGAGAGGGAGCTTTGCTGCTATTTTGGCTCCCACCTAAAGGCTCAGTGAGACACGCAAGGAATGATGTCACATTTCAGCCTTGGACGTGACACGTGGCATCTGTCTTGGAGAAGCCAGGGCCAAGGGGAGCTGAAGATGTTTGTTCCTACAGAACAAAGCCCAGTGTTCATCTCCCTCTCTCCCTGGTCAGTGCTGTTCACTACCTGTTCTCAAAAACCCTGGCAAAAACACCTCCATGACGCATAGGTTGCCCAAAAATAACATCACAGAACGGGTCTGCCAAAAAAAAAAAAAAAAAAAAAAAGAAAAAAGCCCGATAATGAGATTTATGAGTCATAACTGTGTCTCTCTGAGCAGGGGAAATAAATTAACAGTGGGAAAGAAAGGCTGGAAAGCTCAAATACACCTATGTCCAGCAGAGATGTGACTGGAGGGGTTTGTGTGGGGTCTGGCTGACAAGGTGGGGCAGGCTGGACCAGTTGGCCTCAGTGATCTTGGGGGACTTTTCCAGCCTCAGTGATTCTGGCATTCTGTGTCAGGGCTGTTTGCACTGGGCACTTGTGCTGAATTAGCTCCCTCTGCTCTAGGAGAGGCTCACATGCACACACTTCCTTCTGGGACAGGTTTTTGGGAGACCATCTGGTGTTCCCACATCCACATTTAGATTCCATTTTATAAAACACTTCCCTGTTCATCATTTGTGCTGAGCAGTTTTTGTAATTAGCCAAACCCTCCAGGTTAGAGCTTATGCTCTCAATGAAAATGCCAATCTTCTCTTTAATAGCCACATTAATAGCAACTGTTCTTATCATTTTTATCTCCTTTCTTTTGTTTGCTGAGGTGGTTCCTCATGAGTGTTTAATTTGTATATCCTGCTCCTGGTTGTAGCCCATCAGCCATGCTGACAGCACGCCAGCATTCCTTGCCAAACCCTTTAGTTGGGATTTCAAAATAATCTTTTCCTGGGGAGGGTTTGAGCACAGATTTCAAGGTTTGACCCAAAAAGTCTGGAATCACTTTGAAACCATTTCTTTGTATTTTAGAGGCTGGCCATTCCTGGTGACTCCAAAGCCAGGGGCTGTGCTTAGACCCACCAAGTTCGTTCATCCACTGGCTCTGTCTGTTGGCACAGCTTCAGGAAGCAGCTCTTTAGATGTTATGAGCTCTTTAGATGTCAGATGCTTAATAAAAATAGATAAAATCAGCTTGTATTCAGGCTCTAATAATGGCTCCGTATGGCACAGTGGTTTCTTGGTAAGTGTAGGCTGCATCTGATAGGAGCTGGTGCTGCAAATCCAGAGCTGGTGGCATTTTCAGACTCTTTGAGGGACCAATTGTCAGGTTTTACTCATTTCCTCCCTGTTCAGTTGGCTCTGATCGTGCTGCATGTGAGATTAGCAGCAGCTGATGCTGGTAACTAATGCACTGCTTACTTTGTAGGTTCAGCGTGCAAATGCTGTTGAGTAAGAGCAGAATTTGATATTAAATCATTCATTGTCTAGCAGGCTGCTCTCGTGAAAAGGAGCTAAGCCTGTTATTTTTGGAAGGCAGCCCAGTGAATTACAGTGTATGTGAACTATAATTGTTGCCTCTTGTGATGTATCTGACTGACCATCAGTTCCAGATAACCACATACACATGTACTGTGATATTTTAACGTTACATCCCTTTTACTCCCTGTAGTACCTATGCACTGATAACACAGCAGTTGTGCTGCTCACAACCCTGCTCCTTCCCCAAGTCATGCAACCCTTTTTGTCCTTTGCTGCTTTTTTTGCCACTGACGCCGTCCCCCCCTTCAATTTTTTATCCCTCCAGGTTTCCGAAATTTGCACCTGGATGACCAAATGACCCTTCTGCAGTACTCCTGGATGTTCCTGATGGCTTTTGCTCTGGGCTGGAGATCCTACAAGCAGTCCAATGGCAACCTGCTGTGCTTTGCTCCAGACCTGATCATTAACGAGTGAGTAGGAGCTGCCGGTGCCGGGCTCTGCCTCGGGGGTGGATCCTCCCAGACACCCCACAGCAGCCTCTCCTTCCCCACTTGTTGTTTTTTTTTTTCTTTCCCAGCAGCTTGCTTAGCATTTTTTTCCCTAAGTCAAACGGAAGGTAATTGAGATATTAAGTGTATTTATATCCAGAAGTTTTTGTGGGAGGTGTTTGTGCTTTAACGTTCCATATTGTGACTGTTCCTGCGCCATTCACTAGAATCATTCATTTTATCAGAGCCAACACAGTCAGAGCTAAAAATACTCCTGGGATGGAGAGGAAAGTTTGGCAAATTGCATAATGTTCTGTCTGTTCAGTGTATCAAAGTGGCAATATGGCCCCGTGGCTTTGCCACAGTGAAACATTTCTGTCTGATCTGAGGAGATCGGGGCTGAAAAGACGGGGTTAAAGATGGAACTACCTGCCTGATTTGTATTTTTTTTGTTGAAATTTGCTGTCGGTTTTCAAGCAAAGTTGAATTTGGTGGAATGTTGGAACGTATTTTTTTCTTGCACTACACATTTTCCTTGTATTTTTCCAGGTTTATGTTGTGCAGTAATTCTGTGCTGTAGAAGAGGGAGGTTGGGATTGTTGAGCTGGTTGGATCTTACTCATGTGTCTGTTTTCTGGTTTTGATATGGAGGCAATACCTTTAGCCTTTAGTTTTGGCACAGTTTAGTAGTTTTGGTCCTATTTCACTTCAAAATCAGATCTCCCAAATATTTCCTATGTTTTAAAAAAAACATAATAATTGTTACATTTTCTGTGGGATCTGCGATTTCTATTTCATGTATATTTATTCCCTTGCCTTTTTTTTTTTCCCCTGTAAATATTTATCCAGGCTTTTTTAAACTGTAATCATTGCCTTATAATAATAATTTTTTTTAAAAAAGGCTGAGGAAGAGATGGCAGGTGAGGACCCATCTGTGTACTTGTGTTTATTAAAGTGCTTAAAATGTGTCCCTGGAGCAGAACAGTCTCTGTGTGGTGGAATTGAAATAATTGATGTTGTCACTAAGTGCAATAACATCTAATTTGCTGTAAGCCAGAGGTCTCCTGCTGTTTTATCAGTGGGTCAAAACCACAGAGCTTCAGTGCTAGGTGTTGGAGCTCTTGAAAACCCCCAGAAATGAAAGGGTAACGCTGTTACAGCAAACAGCAATTCCCAAATTCCTTCCAGCTCCGGGTTGGTGGATCGTAGATCAGAGTGACATTTGTTTTCAATAAAGCACTGAGCTGACTGAGAGCACTGCAGTTCCTTCCAGTGAGCTACAGGTTCTCCATAAAACTCTCTGGTCGTAACTTTTTATGTCCCATCCCTCAATAAAACAGAGCCAGCTCGGGGTAAAGCCTGACAGACACCAAGTGAGCTGTGAGAGCCCTGCAGGGGAGACCCTGTGGGCAGGCAGACAGAAATAAACACCCTTGGGTGTGAGTGATCAGCTGTGCCCACGTGGGGTAGGTGAGGTGGGAGCTGGGGAGGTGCTGAGCTGGGACTGGGGCAGACCCACAGCTGAGCACAGAGCCACTGCCATGGCTGCAGGGAAGGGCAGCTACTCCTGGCTCATTCTCTGAGGGTTTTATAGGGGGGTTAGAAAGCATTTATTCCATTTCTGAGCTTTCAAGACTTACCCTCCTGTTCGGTATCTTCAGCTGCACAAAGGGAAACTCCATCTCTGAGGGGTCTCTGAGACTTGGTGGTTCAGTTGGACAAAACTGCAGTTATTGATTGATTTTTTTATGGGATTAATTAGACTTTCTTTAGGCTCATGTACCTGCTCAAGCATCTGAGCAGCATCAGTCCTCCAAGCATTTATCCTCGTGCCAGCCCTGTCCAGTGTGTTCCTGTGTATTTACTGCTACTTCCGTGGAGTAGCAACATCCAGTAGCTCACAGTCTGGTGGGGTAGAGGATTAAATCCTCTTCTTGTGTCTTAAACTGGCATGTTAGCCATTTGTTCAGTCTTCTCCTAAAAAGTGAATATTTATTGAACATTCCACTTGCATGGCTGTACTCCTATAATTTATTTATTTTTTATGGAGGGATGTCTATACTAGCTGGCAATTTTCTATATATTTTACGTGTTTTTATACACACACATGCAAGAAACTCGATTCAAGCTGTTGAAAAGTTTGGCAGCTGAATAAATCTTAGGCTTTTGGCCGTTATTTAGTACTTGGAAAGGGTTTAAACCTGTGATTTTGCAGTATTGTATAACTGTTTCCCCAGTTTGTGATTGAAAACATGCCCTGCTGGAACTGGCGCCGGTTCCGTCTCAGCTTTCGTCCTCTGGGTATGTCACAGGGTGCCCAAAATTACAGTGAGCACAGTGACAGTGCACAGTTGTGTTCATGGAGCAGCAGATGCCATTTAATTGCTGTCCAGCTTGTGAAGTTCCTGGAAGTCCTGGGCCTGGGGATTTTGACTCTGGTTCCATGCTCGTCACTGCAGCTCCTTGCTGGGGGGATGAGGTCACACGTTTGTCCTGCTGATCTCGTGTGCTGTGCTGCTGGCTTTGGACAGCAAAACAACAAGTGATGTCAGTTGTGTGAGCAATGTTGTTTTTTTTTTCTCAGTTCCCTTGTTCCCCGAATTTTTTTTCCCCAACATTCTTTTGTAACTCCTTTTGTGGAGTCGGTGTCATCTGGTTTTCAGAACAGCAGCATCTTGTTTACTGGGGTTTGGGGCTGTGCAGCTCTGCTGAGCTGGGTGACTCAGAGCAGTGCAAACCCTGCTGTGCTTCCCTCGCCCACGTGCCCATCCCTGTGCCCATCCCTGTGTCTGTCCCCATACACATCCCTGTGCCCATTCCTGTGTCCATTCTTTGCCTATCCTGTGCCTATCCCTGTGCCCATTCCTGTGCCCATTTCTGTGCCTATCCCTGTGCCCATCCCTGTGCCCATTCCTGTGCCTGTCCCCATGCCCATTCCTGTGCCCATTCCTGTGCCTGTCCCCATGCCCATTCCTGTGTCTATCCCCATACACATCCCTATGCACATCCCTGTGCCTATCCCTGTGCCCATCCCTGTGCCCATCCCTGTACCCATCCCTGTGCCCATCCCTGTACCCATCCCTGTGCCCATCCCTGTACCCATCCCTGTGCCCATCCCTGTACCCATCCCTGTGCCCATCCCTGTACCCATCCCTGTGCCCATCCCTGTACCCATCCCTGTGCCCATCCCTGTACCCATCCCTGTGCCCATTCCTGTGCCTGTCCCCATGCCCATTCCTGTGTCTATCCCCATACACATCCCTATGCACATCCCTGTGCCCATCCCTGTGCCCTGGGCACTGCCAGGCCTGGGCTGGGGCACAGGGGTGGGTATTTAGGGGACAGGGAGGGGGTCAGGGTGGACCAGCCTGTTCAGTGGTAGCTCAGCTGAGAGGGCAGATGTGTGGAGTCCTCACGAGGCACTGTGTGTGTTTCCATGAGCTGAGTGTAGCACCCCACGAGGTGTTACACTGGTTTGTGAGTGGGTGAGTGATCTGTGGGGCTGGTGAATGCCCTGTGCAGGGAGGGGAGCTGGGCTCCTGAGCAGGCAGAGCCCTGAGCCCTGCCCTTGTCCCGCTCTGTGTCCCCAGGACAGCTCCCTGTGCCAGCTGAGATCATCTGATGTGCCCTGGCCAGGATGGGGCTGGCTGGGAGCTGTTCCCAGAGCTGTGCCAGCCTTGGGCCAGGGTGGGGAATCAGCCTCCTTGTGCTGTGACACGGGGCAGAGCCACCCTGCACCCAGCCCTGGCCGTGCATGGGGCTGTGGCTGCTCCCCTGCTCTGGGAGCTGCAGCTTGTGTAGCCTTGGCACTGCCCAAAAGCTGTGTGCCTTCCTCTGCATCCTCAGCCTCGTGGATGGGCTTGTGTTCCCAGCAGGCAGAAACAAACAACAGGCTGACCCCTTTCATAATGTTTATTTTAACCTTCTGCTCAGAAATGGGCACAGTTTTACATAAGGAGAGCTGCTGAGGCCTGGCAGAGAATGGGTTTCAGTTACTCAATTTGAAATATGTGAGTGGGCTTTGGTACAGCCCAGAGGGGCCAGGACAGCGTTTGCCACCTGGCCAAGTGGTGGCTTTGTGTCAAGTGCCCTGAGAACCATCCCAGTGCCCAGCATTGCACCTACTCCTGTTTCATGCAGCGTTGTTACCTCGTGTGCACTTTGAGCTGGTGCTCCTTGGTGCTGGAATCCTGAGCTGGAGCTGGGGTGTGTGGGCTGCTCTGAGAGCCCCAGCTGGAGCTGTGGGTGTGGGACAGTGCCACACATGGCCCAGTTCCATGGGGAAGGGATTGTCCAACAGCTGGTTTGGAAATGCTGGGGGTTTACACCTCTGCTTGGTCTGGTTTAATACAGTTTCAGCAGTTTGTGCTTCTGCCTTTCCAAAGCCATTGGAATTCCCCCTGGGTTTTGCACCTTGAGAAGGGGCTGTTCCCTGTTTCCACTCAGGGTTTCCCAGGGAGGTGGTGAGGGTACATTGTATGATCCTCCTTAAGGGCTGAGGGAGGGAGAATGGGAAAGTGATCAGCTTTGGAGGAACTGTTGTTTCATAACCAAATCTTACTCATTACTCCCACAGGGAGCCCATTTTGTCTCTGTGTAGATGATAATGCTGTATAGGTGATAGCAAGGAAAGGTGACACATCATTAACAAAAAATGAGGTGCTGGCATCGCTGCAGAGAGATTGTGTACTCGTTGCACGGGGTTATTTTGCTTGTCTTTTTTCCTCTACAAGAGAAGACCCATGGAAAAGCATAAATCTGTCTTGCACTCTTCAGAATTAGTCTGCTCTTCGTTTCCCACTCAGAACGAATTCTGCAGTATTCACAGTGAGCAGCCATGAGAGCACACATAAGCAAGATTGCTGTGTCAGATGAGGTGTTAGATAAAAGGAGTTCCTGTCTTCGTGCAAGGCTTCGTTGAAATAGGAAAAAAAAATATACAGAAACATAATGTTTGTTATTCTGATTCCAACATGACTTTCCATTTATGGTTACTAACGGGTTTATTGGAGTACAGAGATAATGAAGTTTAACTGCAGTGCCGGTCATTGCTTCAGGAAAACGGACGGGCACAAGTATAAAGTCACTTTGGAAACTGAGAAGTTACAGGAGGATACTCCTAAACATATAAATATGCATTAAATTAGGTGCACTTCTCAAAGATGCTGAAAGAATTAGAGAAATCCCAGCTCTAATGTGGCTAAATCTACTCCATCCTGTTTCCCTGGGAAGATGAGAGACTCTGGGAGCTCGGACTAAACTTGATTTCTGTGTCATGTTGGTGCCATGGCTGCTGACAGCAGAGCTTGCTGCTGAGTCCTTGGTGCACACAGGCTCCCTTTGTAAAGGCTCTGGGACTCAGGATGTCACAGTGCTCATCCTGCACTCAGGGCCAGTGTTTATCTGTGTCACCGAGGCACAATGAGATTATCACAGTCACCTCAGGGCCCCAGTGAGAGATAGAACCTCCTTTGCTGTGCCATGGCTCACCTACAGCTCCTCACCTGCAGCGTGGAAAAACAGATCCAGGACGTGCAGATAGCCAGACTTTGCACTAATTCCTGTGCTTTTGTTCCTCAGGCAGAGGATGAATCTCCCCTGTATGTATGAACAATGCAAACACATGCTCATGGTGGCCCGAGAGCTGTCCCGGCTCCAAGTCTCCTACGAGGAGTATCTCTGCATGAAGACGTTGCTTCTCCTCTCTACAAGTAGGTGAACAGCTCAGTACCAAGCTTTTTGCTCCTACAGAAGTGTGTGGTGGATTTGCAATAGTTACTGTGAGATGAATTTATACAATATGCTCCATGCTGGTTTTTATCTTCAGGTAGGATATGCTGCAGTTAAACAAGTGACACCTCAGTAAATTCTGTCTGTGCTGCATCAAAGTTCAGGGTGCAGTGTCAGAAATAGTCCTTTTAGAATATACAGAAATAAACTAACCTGAGACAGCATGACTAACGTGATTATGTGTAAATACCTTCTACAGTGTTACTTCTCCCCTCTGTTGCTATCATTGGGAGCCAGTGACTTTGTTCTCCCCTGCTCTGTGGGGCTGGAGCTCCCTGGGGATCTGAGCCCAGGCTCGGCTGCAATCCAGGGACTCACACAGCAGAGAGAGAGAGAGGGAGAGTGGGAGTGTGTGTGAGTGTGCTGGGGTGGGTGTGAGCCGGGCACCTCGCTCCAGCACAGCCTCTGTGTCCTGGGAAATCCCAGCCCAGCCCGTCCCACGGCCACAGCATCCCCAGGGAGCTGCCTCAGGCAGGGACTGACTGACGTGTTCCTGTTCTCCCTGGCACCAGGGGTTTGGTTCAGAGCCCTGACAGAGGTGCCAACGTGTTTGAGAGGTAGCAAGAGCAGCAGAGCAAGGGAAGATTTGTCACCGTACTTCGGTACTTGTGCATCATCCTCATCAGGTGCTTTGGCTTGGAAGGGACCTGAAATGTGATGAAAAGTAAATATTATGAAGTTTATTACACCTGAGGGTGCTTATCCTTAATGTTTCCAGTGAGTAACAGCATTGATTCTTACACAGAAATGAGGATTGTTCACCCTGGGCTTTTTCTGGATAGGAGCAGGAGGATTGGGAAGGCCAGCACTGCTCACGTGTCAGGGCAGAGGGTGCTGGGTGTGGGCAGGGCACTGTGAGGGTGCCATGGCCAGTTCCCCCAGTGCCCCACCAGCCTGGCAGTGCCCAGCACTGCCTCACTGCCAAGCCCAGAGCTGGGACAAGGGCTCTTTTCAGAGGAGACTTTCAGCCTCTCACCGCCGTGGGCTTTGTAGGAACTTAAAACTTCCCTGAAACTGCAGATTTCAAACAGTTCCTGTTTGATTCTGAGATCTCTCCCAAAAATTCCTCAAGTGTTTTGGGTGTGGTGTAGGCCAACTTTCTTCACAGGAGCTGGAAATTTCCATGGAGAAATTTCCATGGCAGGAGTGGTGAGGAGGCAGCACTGGCAGGATTCAGCCCCTCCAGCAGCGGGGCCAGGCAGGAGCTGGCACTGCCCAGAGAGGCCTCTCCACCCCATTTCCAGTGGGAGACAATTTATCTTCATTTCCTTAGAGTGTTACATTATGTGAGTGGTGCATCAGGCAACTTCTGCAATTGTGTAGCTGATATTTCTACAGCTCTTTAATCCACGGCTTGATAATTTGAAGTTGTTTATTGTGTTTCTGTGTTAAGTTTTCCAAGAGAAGAGAAGGAGTAAAACAGGAATCCCACACAGGTCTAGACTTGTGGCTCACACACAGATGTAGCTCAGAGACCTTTTCCACGTGAAGTATTGAAACAGTTGACAGGTTTCATCTCCTGTTTGGGCAGGACAGACAAGAGGCTTCACTCCAGGATCTCTCCAGTGCTGACAGTGCAGGGCAGGTTGGGTTTCCTGAGGGAAGGTGCTCTGTGACCTCTGTCCTCCTGTCGTGCTTTTGGTCACCTTTGTCTCAGCTCTTCTCTGTCTTCACCTCCTTCACTTCCCCGAGGTGATGAGGCCTCAAAGGCAGCACCTTCAGGACCTCTGGAGCTCCATGTGTTGGTCCTTGGCCTTTGGAAGGACCATCCCCATGGGAGGAGACAGGCACAGGGACTTCACCTGGGTTTGAATCCCCAGCCCTTGGGTTCTGCCCCCAGCGCTGTGTCAGTGTCCCCCCCCTGTCCCAGAGAAGCTGTGTCCCTGCCCAGAGTGCCCAGGCTGGTGCAGTCTGTGTTGTCCCCAGTGTCACTGCCCTGCCTGACCCCGTTACCTGATCCGTGTCAGGAGGCTCAGCACCACATGACCTTTCAGGATCCTTTCCAAGCCAGGCTGTCCTGTGATCCCACCCTTGCTCTTCCCTGGGCACGCAGAGTTTTTATGGGACCTTCCTAATGTCACATTTCCCCAGACCTGGAGGATACAGGAGCTCCAGCCCTGGTGGTTCTCCATCAAGGACCTTCCATGGCTGGGTGTTTTTGCCTCCTTGGTCCAGTTCCCTTCCCGCTGTTTTTTGTGGGATATCCTAGAGGTTTTTTTTTTTTAATTTTTAGCAGGCCTGTGCTTTGTGTTCAGCTGCCCACTGTCCCATCCTGCTCTCTCCTTGTCTCTGCTGTCATTTCAGTCAGTCCAAGTCCTTTTTCTTTGGCTCGTTTTCAACTTACCACAGAATGGTTTGAGTTGGAAGGGACCTTAAAGCTCATCTCATTCCAACCTGGCCTGAAACACTTCCAGGGCTCCAGGGGCAGCCACAGCTTCTCTGGACAGCCTGTGCCAGGCCCTCCCCACCCTCACAGGGAGCAATTCCATATTTTAATCTACATTTCCCCTCTTGCTCCTTGTCCTGTCACTGGAGCTCCTGATGAAGATTCCCTCTCCGTGTAACTAATGTAAGAGAACTTAAACCATGTGCCAGTTGAGTTTTGCAGTGTTCTAAAGGCCGGTGTCCCTGTTGCAGTTCCCAAGGAGGGCCTCAAGAGCCAGTCCCTGTTTGAGGAGATCCGCATGACGTACATCAAGGAGCTGGGCAAGGCCATCGTCAAGAGGGAAGGGAACTCCAGCCAGAACTGGCAGCGATTTTATCAACTGACTAAACTGCTGGACTCTATGCATGATGTAAGTCCTGACAGGAATGCTGCAGGCATTCCACAGAAATACATTTGGGGCGGGGACACTGAGCTCCTCCAGCTCTTTTTATTTAAAGGGACAAATATCAGGGAGGAGGAGGAGGAGGAGGTCATGCTCCTCCGCTGTCTCATGAAAATTGACAGCCTTGAACGTGCTCCTCTCAGGCTGCCTCTGCAGTGCAATCCACAGCAATTAATTGTAGAATCGATCTCATGTTCAGTCTCTCCCGTTTTTAAAAATCACATTGCTGTAAAAAGGAGGAGCTCAGGAGCTGTAACTGACTTTGCAGTAGAAGCAGAGATGGGATGTTTAAAAGCAGTCTCATGTCAGAGCCCAAGAAGTAAAGAATTTATGGGATAGTTTGAAATTCCATTAAAACAATGCCTCAGCACTATGTGTGGTGTTAGCAGTGATCTAATTTTGAAGGAATTTCCAATTCAGACTGTCTCCTTTGGCAGTTTAATTCTAATTACACATGTAGCACAAAGCAGTGTTTAAGACAAGGGTAACTCGGAGACCTCAAAATTACTGATTTTTTTCTTGTTGCCGTACCAAGCACCTGGAAAGATCTCATTTAGCTTATCCATGTGTGTGTTATTTATCTGCTGGAACGGGAATTGGAACCCAATCTCCTCAGTGTTTGTAAAGCCTTGCACAGTCTGTTTGTGTGGTTTATATCAGAGTGCCGTGGACAATAATTAATGAGCTTAATGAGGATTCCTGTGCACGTCTTGCCTGAGCCCCATCCTGTGGGCAGGAGTTGAGGAGGAGGGAGGTGAATGTTCTCTGAACGTCTTCATGTGCGAGTAATTCTTTGTCTTGTCACTCGTAGGTGGTTGAAAATCTTCTGAGCTTTTGCTTCCAGACATTTTTGGATAAATCCATGAGTATTGAGTTCCCAGAAATGTTGGCAGAAATCATCAGCAATCAGATACCAAAATATTCCAATGGAAATATCAAGAAGCTCTTGTTTCATCAGAAGTGACTGCCTTAACACAAAGGGTTGCCTTAAGAAACCGTCACACGATAGCTTTGTTTTGTAAAGAGAAAAACCTACAGAACTTGTTCCTTTTGTCCTCGCAGGTGTTTCTTTTGTAATTATGCACTACATGTGGTTTACAGAGGGCCAAGAGTTAGGCTGGAGGAGCAGCGGATTTCTCGCGTTTGGGAAGGAACTGGGGAGAAAGGAAAAAGGAAAAGATCTCGGTTTGGGCAGAAATTTTCTCTCTCCCCCTCGTGCACCATCCCTGGATGCATCAAACCACCAGTGACAAGCTCTGAGGGTGTTACGAACATTCTGCTAATTAATTAATTAATTGCTGCAGTTGGCTGGAGACAATTTTTTAGGCCTTTTTTTTTTTTTTTTTTTTTTTTTTTTTTTTTCAAGTTTTTTGTTTTTTTTTTTTTTTTTTTTTTTTTTTTTTTTTTTAAAGTTAAGGTAGTTTTTTTGGTTTATGCATGTAACCTGAAGAAAGTTTACAAGTGTATATCAGAAAAGGGAAGTTGTGCCTTTTATAGCTATTACTGTCTGGTTTTAGCAATTTCCTTTAACTTTATATACCGTGAACTCGGCTTGTTCATTTTTTTTCTTACATAATTTTTTTTGTAATACTTCAAGATGCCTATTGTACAGCTGGTTTTTTAAGGTGGGGCAGCTCGTAGCTTTCCTAAAAACGACCTCTAGACAGTGAAAAATACTCGAGTAGATTCATGTGAAACCGGGTTGGGCTTTTCTAACCTAATGCTTTCAAAACCGGCAAAGTGGCCATAAAAATTGGGCTTTTTCTAAGGGCCAGGGTGGGCGGGAGAACACTCTCAAATCTCATTTCAGGAGATCCAGATGAAACAAATCCTTTTGGTACATTGCAGAAGTGTTGGATATGCAGATTCATAGAAAATTAACCCAGTCCTAACTGGATGTAAATGAGCAGGTTATTTTATATATTAAAAAAAAAAAAAAAAGAAAAAAAAGAAGCCTGATTTTTGCATATGATGCAACAGCCATAACGCAAAGAGTCACGGGCTGCATTGATGCCAAGAAGATCAGTCCTGACTGCCCATCAGGAAATTTTCAGGAAAATATGCATAGCTTCAGAAAAGTTTACTTCTGTGTGGAGAAACTCTCGTTTTCTATACACTTCAAGCTGTCATCACACACAAGAATTTCTGGAGACCCCCACGGACAGGGGAGGACGTGTGAGCGCACCCGGTGGCTGGGGTCGTTCTCCTGTAGGATTCCGGAATCCTCCTCTCCGGGGACTTGTCCACGCAGCTGGGACTGGATCTCCCAGCTCCAGACTCGCCTGGTTAGAGACCCAATTCCACATCTCCACCCTTCACTGACTGCTCCATCCTCTTTCCTGGGGAGCAGGAGAGCTCCGCTACTGAGTTCGTGGTCTTAGAGTTGTCCGTCAAACTTTTTCTGTCTTTGTAAGGCTGCAGCCCTTCACATTGAATTCCTGGCGTGCCATAAATTCCCATAGGCCTTGTGGATTTCTCCTTGTTGCCATTGATGAGGATATTTTCGACGTTTAGAAGCTGTAGTAGCCTTTTCTACGTGCACCTTAACAGTTTTCTGTATCTCAAAACTGAAATCTTTACTACGCCACTCTAAAATTTGATTTTTACTCAAAAGTGGCCAGATCGTTTGTGTAATAGAAATGAGAAAAATCGTCTGAGGAAATACAAAACCTAATATATTTTTATATTTAGTTATAGTTTCAAATATGTATAATCGGTATATTCGCTGATCCAAGAAAAAAAAAAAAAGGGAAGGGCTACTGCAGCTTTAAAAGCAATTTATTAAATGATTGTAAAATAGCTTGTATAGTGTATAATAAGGATGATTTTTAGATGACAGATTGCTTTATCATGATACATGTAATTATATTTTTTGTAGGGGGTCACAGATACGCTGAGTGGAAACGGTGGCGTGTGGTTTGGCCGGAGGCAGCGCCGCGGCTGTCGGTGCTGGTGTCCAAAGAAGTGCTCTGTTCCGAGGGGGAAACCTGTGCTCCGTGGGTGTTCGTGGGCTTGGGTTGTGTGTCTTGAATCACTGTGTAAAATTCCCGTTGGTTTGGGGTGGGATACTCCTATCTGTATGGTCGGGAGCCGCTCCCGAGGCACGGCTGAACCAGACCCCGCTGCAAAACCTGTCACAGCCTCGCTCCCACAGCAAAAACAGCTTCGAAATTGGGCAATAATCCACATCCAGGTGCCAGCAATATGTAAATACAGAGCGTGGGGTGTTCACAGCACATTTCTACATTGAGCAGACCTTGGTTTCCAACTGAAACGGAAAACTCAATTCTCAGCCTTTCTTAAAGCTCTTTTTGAATGTTATACCTATTAAAAAAACAAAAAAATTCCTATATTCAGTACTTTGGAGTAAAATAGCATCTTTAATAAAAGAAAATAATCGCTCTCTCCTTTGATCTGTAAGGAATATGTACATTTTGTAATAGGTAAAGGTCAGGATTTTAATGACGACTTGCAGCCCAAGTCATTGGGAATCCTCCCGTGCCCGTTTGGGATACAGATAGGAGTTTGTACTGCTGGGGTTGGGGGGCTCGTGGAGTGGGGGAAATGTGCTCTTACTTTGGAGAATGTTTTATAAACTTGCATCCCCAGAGCCCCCGGTCGGAGCCGGGGGACAGCGTGTGCGGGTCGGGGTGCAGGGACCCCAGATTGTCATTTTTGCCGGCAAAAGCAGCTGCAGTGAACTCCAACAGACGGTGGAGTCGGGGATTGGAACCGGATGAGCTTTAAGATCCCTTTCCAACCCAAATTCTGGGGTTCAGCGATCCCCCCCCGTGAGAAAACCGGTCACAGAGGAGGAGAGGCTCTCTGCCCCTTGTGTCTGTTTGCCTGTTATATTCATTTTCAGTCTCTGGATTTAAGGAAAAAAAAAAAACAAAGGAAACTGTGATGTTAGAGGAAGAATCGTCCTGTACGTGCTGTTCAGTTCAAACTTCACCAGTGAGACTCGGTAGTGCCGTAGTCGGCGGTGAGCAGTCCGTGTCCTGTTATCCGTGGTCCGTGTAGCAGTGGGCAGTCCCTGCACTCTGGATAAAGCAGGGAGAACCCGGCGTCGGCCCTTGAGTGCCTTATCACAAAGTGCACGGACCCCGCCCGGCGGGGACAGCTCAGGACTCGCAATGGCCTTAGGGGGACACCGGGACGGGGACGGGGGTGGGGGGCTGGGGACCGGTGCCAATCGATGCTGAAAAAAGTGACCTCGCCATTTCCACAGGAAAAGGTAGGAAAGGAGGAAGTGCCTGGATGAGCGTGGGCTGCGGGGAAAACGCCCCCGCGGCCAACACTTGAGAGAGGGAGGACTTCAGGGACATGACTTCAGAGTGAGATTTTATAAAGATTGTATCGTTGTTATTATTGTTATAGCCCTGCAAGTGTTCGAGGCCTGCTTGGACGGGGCTTGGAGCGGCCTGGGCTGCTGGAAGGTGTTCCCTGCGCATGGCAGGGGGGAATTGATGAGCTTTAGGGTCCCTTCCAAGCCAGTCCAGCCTGGGATTCCACGGTCACAGGACCAGGCACGCTCTGCCCTTGTCCCAGGGCTTGCTGAGCCATCGACGTCTCATAGGAACCAAATTTTCCATGAAGGTCGAGGGGCCTCTCCAGCCAGAGAGGCTGGGAGTGTGTGGGAACACCCCACCTCCAACCCCCTGCCCCCAGCAGAGGCAGCGATGGGTCATTACTCTATTTTGTATATTAAACAAAAAAAAAAATAAAAAGATATATACTGGGGACAAATCCTATATCATACCAGTGTATGGCATTATTAAAAAAAAAAAAAATCATTATTTTTATCACAGCAATTTTAAACAGCATTAAAAAAAAAAAAAAGAAATTAAACCAGTGACTCCTGTTTAAAAATAAAAGTTGTAGTTTTTTATTCATGCTGAATAATTCTGTAGTAACAAGTCTGTAGTTTTCACCTACTCAGTGAAATGTTGGACTGTAAAAGCTTGTGTGGAATTGTTGAACATTTATTTTTTCATTTAAATTTGCTGTTCTGGTAATACAAAGCCACACATCTGTACAGAAGTTGCAGTAAATGTGAGCCATTTACAGCAATGCCGAATAATGGACAGAAACCATATAATAAAATTCTGCTTTTTTCATTAAATGGCTCCAAAATGCTTTTGTGGAGTTTTTGTTGGGATCCTGGAGAGGGTTGGGTCTGACAGGGCAGGGGAGGGACTCTATGACTTTAAGGTCCCTTCCAACCTCAATCCCTCTTTAATTCTATGATTTTAAATGTATTTTGTCACTGCAGTGGTTCCCAAGTGTCTGATGCTCATCAGAACGTGATAAAGGCTCCCTCCCCACCCCGGGCAGGTGCCAGCTGCCAAACATGAGGGATTGAGGGACATAAAATGTACTGAGCAGCCTGGGGGCTCCCCAGGCATGGGTTGGGACAGAGTCACGGCCAGGGACGGGTGGTGGGGCTGAGCAGAGACAGAACTGAACCCAGGAAAGAGGGAAAAGGACTTGGTGAAAACCCAGCAGTGCTGAAAGGGGCCTCTCTCTGGTGTGAAGATGCTGCACTTGGGTTCAGGAAGTCTCAGCCCTGGAACAGAAGACGCTGCCATGAAGCTCCTTCCCTGCCATGTGGCCCTTGGAGTTTTTTGGTGTTTCCAACCCCTGAGTGACCGAAACCGCGGCGGTTTTCCCCCAGCACAGCTCCCAGAGCCAGGCGTGCTGTAATAAAACCTCATTGAACTGCAGCAGAAAAGGCCGAGTTCCCAGCAGGGAATGATTTCTTTGAATTGTTTGCAATTAAAACAAAGCTTACATAAATTTCCCCCTGGTAATTCCCAAGCTGGACGGGGTCAGAGGCAAGGCAGGGATGGGATTTGCGATAACCACGTGTACTCGGGCAGCAGTTGTGGGAAGATGCTTTAAGGAGAACCATCAGACCCTCAGATAAAGAACTCAGTGGCTCACAGGCCATGGTAAGTGCATCACGCCCTCAGTGTGGTCACATTCCACCCCAAATCCCCTTTGTCCAGTTCCATTTACAAAAGCGTTGGTGTCAGAAGCATCTGTGGCCCGGGATCTGATTCCTTGCAGGATTTCTGCCCCTTCCCTGTGCTCCCTCCCGTGCTCCATGGCCCTGGGTTGGGACAGAGGCTGCCCTCCCTCACCTGCCACCCCGTTCTGCTCTTAACTTCCTTTCTTGGCTCAGTCCTCAGCTTCCAAGAAATTCGGGTGAAGCCCAGCATGTGACCGCAATTCGTGATTTCTGTTGTGTTCACATTATTCCCAGTAAAATGGTGGCATTTCAGGCTGGTTAGGAAAAGATGCCATTAAATGCCATTTTTACAGTTCTGACATTTCGGATTCGAGCTGTGGAGTTCGTGTTTGGCCCCGGGATGGTCCCCAGTGGGCTGGTTTGTCCCTGCCCATGTCCCCTCTGCAGTTTGGGCTCGTGATGAGCTCCGGGCACGCGGAGCTGTGTCGTGTCAGGCACAAATTCTGGGGTTTTACAGAATGAAAGACTGCTTGGCTGTATGGTACTGGTTATCCCAAAGGGGCTCCCAGATTCTCTCAGTGCTCTTGCCAAGCTCCTGCCAGGGTCCAGCAAGTTTGGTGCATTTCCTTACCAGGGTTACTGATAACTTCAATTATTGGTGAACCTGGAAATATTTTTATGTATATACAAATATAAAAAATATATTACATATTATATATAATATATATATTATAATACATGTTATAAATAGTATGTGAACATTTCAAAATTCAAACCTGTAAATACTGAACTTGCCAAAGTCTGGCTGGAGGAGCAGCACGGAGAGGAACCATCAGAAGGGAGTCACTGATGTCCAGTGCCTGAGCCCATGGATCAGCTGATAAAATCCGACCTGGAGGAGGGGTGGCAGTAAATAGCCTCATCCAATCCATCACAGGCCTGGCATAGCTCCAGGGCATAATTAAGGATATTCTCTGAGGTCACAACAGGGAACCCTAGGTTAAAAAAATAAGTGGAATCCTTCTAATTATGGTATTTGTTGATTTTGACACCAAAGCACATGAAAAGGTTGGGGCAGAGCTGCTGGGGCAGTGCCAGGTGTGGGCATTAATTGTGCTCCTGATGCAGGAGGACAGGGTGACACTTCCTGCTGAGATACGTGACCTGGAGTGCCCAGGGCCGGGCAGGGGGCTCGGGGACGTGTCCCCAGGGAGCAGAGCATGGGAAATAATGTCCAGGGATGGGACACGGGGAGCTGCATCCCTGGGGAGCTCAGAGGGGAAATGGGGGACAGGCAGTGACACAGCTCAGGACCCTGTCCCTGCCGTCCTGTCACCCTGGGCTCCTGCCTTGGCTCCTCTCCGGGCTCCTGCAAGAGCAAACCCAGAATTCAAACCCAGCATTTTTAATTCCTCATTTCTCTGCTGCCCTTTCCCTCTTTTCCCGTTTCTGGCTCGCAGGCTGGGTTCCTCCAGCTGGGCTGCGGCCGAGCCGCACGTGTCCCTGCCCCAAACAAACACAGCGCCGGCCCGCCACGCTCTAACACTGCAATTACTAAAAATAATATTTTAAAAATCCCCCCAACCCTTGGCAGGTCCGGGGGAGCCGGGGGATGTCCCGCAGCCTCCCCTCCCGCCCAGGCAGGGACAGGTCGGGGGGCTCCTGCTGCCCCTCGGCCACCGCTCCTCCCCCGGGCCGCTGGATTTGCGGAGCATAATGGGGCCGAAACAGCTCAAAGCGGTCGGGCTAAATATATCCCGGTTGCTGGGGAAATAAATAATAAACAGCGGCGCGATGGGGACGGCGCCGAGTCATTGGTGCTGCCCGGGCTGCGGGGCGGCCCCCGCCGCGCTGCCGGTACCGCGCGGGGCCACAAAACCCCACAAAAACCCCACAAAACCCCACAAAAACCCCACAAAAACAACACCCTGGGCTCGACAAAAAGCCCAAACTTGGCAAAAAAAAATAGCCGGCAGTGAAACAGAGGCAAAAGCGGCAGGTGCATCTCCCAGACTCGGAAATATTTACGATAGATAATGGCTGCGGCAAAATTAGGAAGATTTCAAAAGGGACGAAGCATGTCCAGGATCTCCGGGAGTGGGGAAGGGAGGGCAGCGGGACACGGGGCTGCTCCATCCCTGTCCCCTGTGGGTCCCTCCCCGGGAGCCGGGAGCAGCGGAGGTGGCACTGTCCCGGCGTGGTGACACGAGTGTCACCGCAGTGCCACGGGCCCGGCTGCCCCTGGCTGGGGTAACCCGGGTCAGGGCGAGCCTGTTTGCTCGTTGGGGCAGCCTTGGGAAAAGCTCCTTGCCGCTGCCAGGACACGGTGCCACCGGCTGGAAATGAGCCCTCACCTCCGTGTGACCCCGGAGTGGGGCTTTGGGCAGGGCACGGACACGGGAATGGCTTCCCACGGACCGAGGGCAGGGTTAGGTGGGATTTTGGGAAGAAATCCTTCCCTGGGAGGGTGGGCAGGCCCTGGCACAGGTGCCCAGAGAAGCTGTGGCTGCCCCTGGATCCCTGGAAATGTCCCAGGCCAGGCTGGACAGGGCTTGGAGCAGCCTGGGGCAGTGGAAGGTGTCCCTGCCGTGGCAGGGGTGGCACTGGATGGGCTTTAAACCCTTTCCAGCCCCCTGGGACAGGGAGATGCTCATCCCGGCGGTACCTTCACTGCCAGCCACATTCCAGCCCTTCTGGGGCTCAGTCCCGGAGTCTCTCCCACCACCTGCCCCTCCTGCTCTGCTCTTCACTCACACGTGGCTGCGAACGAAAGCTCGGAGCAATCTGCAGATGTTTAATTACCTGATTAACAGCTGGATGCTGGGGCAGGGCAGGCCTGATGGGGGCTGTGGGGGGCTCCCACAGAGATGGGGACACAGCAGGGACACACAAACGTCCCTGTGGAGACGGGATTGCTCCAACTCCCCCCACTCCCAGCTGCAGACCCTGCTCCGCCATCCCCACCTAATCCAAGCCGGGCTGGTCTCCGGGGCACCCGGCTGCTGCACTTTTCCCCCTTCCTGTGTGCGTCAGTGAGTTTAGAGCCCAGGTGTGATTTTCTAGACCCTTTTGTCTGTGGTTTAGAAGCAGAATAAGCTTCATTAGCCGAAGGGAGGATTTACAATAAGTAATAGGTAGGTGCTACCTCGTGAGCTGTCAGCATTGTGCTAAATTACCAGCTGAGCCCGTCTGCAAACAATCAGCTGCTCACCCACAGAACAGAGCTTTGAACAGCTATTTCTTTAAAAACCTTTGCTTTTAATCGTTATTTCCCAAAAGCTAAAAATCTGAATTAGCCCAAATGTAGAAAATATACCTGCTTTAAGGTTTCTGGTTCGTGAGGAGTTTTAAACCACCACACACTCACTAACACAGCTCTCCATCCCTGGCTCTGGCTCTGTGCAGGTGACTTCTCCCTTCAGCTGCCCCTGACCCATCCCTGGTGTCCATGGACCAGGGCTTTGGCCTCTTCTCCAGGCAACAGCAACAGGACAAGAGGAAACGGCCTCAAGCATCCAAGCCAACCCCAACTGCCAACCAAATCCAACCCAATCCAACCACAACCTGACCCAATCCCAGCCCAAACCCAAATCCAGCCACAGCTCAACACCAAACCCAGCCCAACCCCAATCCCAGCCCACCCTAATTAATCCAGCTGCCACCAAAGCCAAAGCAAACTCACGGTGCACTCGTGGAACATCAGCCATCGATGTGAAACATGGCAGGGCTGCACCAAGGGACTCCTCTGATGTCAGCTCCAACAGACATCACTGCACCAGCTCTTTTTTTTTGGTTTAATGCCCACAGTGACCGGCCTGGGGCTGTGGGAGAGGCTCTGCCCATTGGCAGCATCATCAAGCACCTTTCGTTTCATTTTGACTGATGATTTTAATATTAAGCATCAAATGCTGTGTCAGGCTGGTTTAAAAAAAAAAACATATTTCCTATCTTTAATTTCTCTTGGAATAAACCAATGTTTACTACAGTATTAAAGCAGGCCCAAAACGGGAACATTTAGTAAGCGCTCCAGACAAGTTTTTCTTTTTGGAAAATTTTAATTAAAAAAAAAACCCAAACCACTCCACTGGCTCTCCTGTAAGAGCAATAACTTCTGCCTCGGTTTGATTTCCTTTCCTCCAGGAGACATCTTGTAAATACATCTGCGTGGGACTTTTGTTCCCAGAAACTCTCCAGGCAGCACATCCAAAAGCTCCCAAGTGCCTCTGAAAAGGAATTTACTCGGGTCTGGAGTAACTGGAGCATCCAAGGGGCCGAGGGGGGACCCTGCACAGAAAGGTTTTGTGGGGACACGGCGGGAGCAGCGCAGTGCTGGTGCTCACTCAGCATTGCTAAGCAGGTCCCCAAATACCCTGACCCCAAATGAAGCCTTGTGGAGGGCTCCTGGCAGGTTTGCAATCCCCATTCATCCCCAGTGCTCTGACCCCAAATGAAGCCTTGTGGAGGGCTCCTGGCAGGTTTGCAATTCCCATTCATCCCCCAGCGCTCGCTCTGCTCCGGCGGCATCCCGGGAAGGCAGGAGGGGCAGGACAGTCACAAACACAAACACACAGTGCTGACAGATGAAATATTAAGGGTTTTTTCTAAAATCCTTTCCATGAGGCCTCCCCATGCCTCTCCCACCCCCAGGGAGGGGCTCACACACCCGGCCCAGGCAGGGCCAGCCTGAGGTCCCAGCACAGGCACAGAGCGATGCCGGGGCTGGATAAAGCCCGGCCTCATCCTAAGCCAAGGCTGGACACAGCCCAGCCCCAGCTGATGCCAGGGCTGGATAAAGCCTGGCCTCATCCTCGCCTTCAGGAAAGCCAAGAAACAGCACCAAGGTTGGCTATAAAATGCAAGGATGGAGATGAACCAGCAGTGTGCTAGGGAAACACCGGATTTTATCCCTACAAACCTCTCACCCTCTTCATCCAACACCTCAGAGCAGAGACCACGAGGCACTTTGGGGACTTCACCCCTGCCCAAACCATACCAGCCATGTGAGGGGCCCAGAGTGTTCCCCAAGGGGTCACAGTGTTGTGGGGAGGGTGTGACCCCATGGGAGTGAGCTGTGCCACCCACCCTGGAAAGCAGGAAAAAAAAAATGATTGCCTTTTCCCTCTTTTTTTCCCCAAGACAAAAGCCCAGGAAGTTTAATTACTGTGGACAAAAACGTGAAGAGGGCTGAAATTTCAGCTCCCTTCTCTCTAAGTGACACCAGGAGGGGAAGGAAGCAGCAGCCCCAAGCTGGGGTCGGGGGCTTTGGAGCCTCTCAGTGACCAGCTTCAAATGTCCTTCGCTTCTCTCCTTTACAGCTCTTCTAAAAATATCAAATATAGATCTTTTCCTCATAATATTTTAAGATACTCTATTTATACATTAATCCTTTCAAAAAATAAAAAGTGACACATAGAGCAATTCAGTCACTCGGAGTCTTTAAAACTGTTACAAAAAGCCACGACATCCATCCCCAGCGCCACGGGCTGGCGGCTCTTTTGAGACTTGCTTCTTATAAAACACGATTCCAGCTCTGAAAATCCCGGCTCTGCAGTCGAACAGGGCTCCTTCTCCCACCCTGCCCCTTCCAAAAGGGCCTGGAAGGATGAGGGGTTTGCACACTGGCCCCTCGAGGCGTGTCCATGGAGGCAGGAGCCGGGCTGCTGCAGCAGAGGGCTCGTCCCCGGCCATCCACAGCCCCATCCCGGCCACACCAACGGCAAACGCCCCGCGAGGATGGAAAAACTTCACCTGGCACCACCAGCACTGCACACACTTGGCACGGAGGAGGCTGCAAGCAAGGGGAGGCCTGACAAACAACGCCGGAGAGAGGCAGAGGCAGCTCCAGCAGGGCACAGCAGCAGCCCGGGCACGGGCAGGAGCGTGGATGTGTCTGTACAGTGGGATTTGGGAAGGGGAGGTACCAAACAACAGCGGTGGGGATTGTCTGGGGCTGCGGCGTGGGCTGCTCACCTCGCACAGGCTGAGGGTTACCCCACAAAACCAAAATCCTGGAAATAGAAGAGTTTGAGGGGGTTGGTCCAAAACATCCTCTCTGCACCGAGCAGGTGCCGGCCCAGCCCCGCAGGGCCCACCCGGGGCTCGCTCTCGCCCGCAAGAGCTGGCGCTGTGGGGCACACAGGGGACACCCCCAGGGCTGCCTGGCCACCAGGGGAGCTCAGTCCCCAGCCCTCCCCTGCCCCAGACCTCGGGGTGCTCCCTGGCAGCACTGAGAGCAGTCAGGGAAGGCTCTGGGAGCACAGGACTCCTCCTCGGTGGCACCCTGGGCTCCCTGATGCCCTGCACAGCCGGGGAATGTCCCCCTGCAGGGAATCCTCTCCTCGGGGCCATTCCCAGTCTTCAGCTCGGCCCCTGGGAGCACTCTGCCGTCCCTTGGCTGGTTTTCCATGGCTGGGATGTGGGCTTGAAGCACGAGGGGGTCTGTCCGTGTCCCCAGGAGCATTTCCCCGCAGCGCCGCGGGAGGAGCGGCAGCGGCTGATCCACACAAACATCCAGCGGCGGGCACGGGGCTGTCCCCACCCCGGGCACACGGTGGCAGAGGGCACAGGGGCCTGCAGGACTCCCCATGGATACCATGGAACGCTCAGCAGTGGCTCTGTGCACCCCACAGTTATAGGAACTCCACGTAGTTCTCAGGGATCAGTCCTGTCTTGCCGTTGAGGGTCCCCTCCAGCCAGCCAGGCTCCTGGGATGGGTGAACTGCAGAGACAGGGGAAGGGCACATGAGAACTTTAATATGTTCTTTTTTAAGAAAGGAAATAACAGAGTTAAAGATGATCCTGAAGGTCCCTGCTGACCCAAACCATTCTGTGAACACACCAAGGCAGCTGAAGTGCTCTGTCCCTGCCTGCTCCCCGTGGGACTCCCTGCCCTTTCCTTCACCAAGTGCAGGACCAAGGGAGCTGCAGGCTCCAAATACTCCCTGGGGCTGCTGGGCTGATGGAAGTGAAGTATCTGGGATAAAAACAGGGGCTCAGAACTTCCTCCAGATTTGAGCTGAGATCTCTTGGAAGTCGGAGAGAACGTGGTTTACTCCACCACATGGTAACTCTGCACATCCAGGCTTGGCCTGGGCCCAGGCTGGGAGGGAAATTGCATTAGGGAACAATCCCAGCGGGAAAGCAAACCCTGCAACCTGATTGTGTGCAACCAGAAACCTGATCAGTCCTCAAAAGCCTTTCTTTATTCAATCAACTCCCAAAAATTTGCTGATTTTGCAGAAGCCAGGCCAGGGTTACGCCTGCAGGCAGAGGAATATCCCCCCTCCCACCATAATGGTGGGAAGCCAGTGTTCCAGAGCTCCTGGAGCTCCCTGGGCCCCTGTGACTGCAGGTCTGGCCTCACTCCTCACTCTGTGTCTGGGGTCAGCTGCACCAGGCACCAGCTGAACTGGAGCTCTCAAAGTGCCCCGTGGGTGCTGCTCCCTGGGGGCTGCAGCAGCCCCACACCCCGGCTGGATCGAGCTGCTGCTCAGCCACCTGCAGCCCCAGAGAGGCTCAAAGTCAAACCAGAACCTGGCTCCAGGTGCTGCCAAGACCCCTCTGCCTTCGCTGGGGTTTGTAAAGCCCCCTGATCACAGCAAGGCTCCCACCAAGCCAGGCTGGTTCCACCTCACGTCCTCCAGCCAACGTGAGCCCCGGCTGCGCTGCGGAGTGACTGGAACATGCCGTGTACTTTTTCCCTTGAATAATCCATTGATTTTTATCAGCAAACATAATGTATTTAATTCAAACTCGTTCCCCTCCTAGCTGCTCTGATTCCCACGGGCCCTCAGAGGGGAGACCATGTTTATTTATTAGATGACTATGGAGCTGCTTCAGAGGAGGACTGTCTTTAATTCACATGTATTCATTCTCCTCCCCTTTCTGCTGTACTCGCCTTCATATCCCAGGGCAAAACCAGTGCCTGTGGTAGCAGCTTCCCAAATGACAATGCTTAACATTTAAAAAGCCAAGAATGACTTGGAAGGCAGTAAAAAGTTTTGTCTTTACACTGGGACTGTAACTAAACCAGAGCTGCTCAGTTCCACGGGGCACAAACTCCTGGTGCAGGAAAACACCAAATCTGTGTTCATTAGCATGATCTCTGAGTGAGCAAAGCCCACCTGCTCCAGCACTCATATCCAGAGGGGGGAAAAAGCACACGTGGCTTCCCCATCTCCTGCACAAAACATTACAGCAACATCACCCAGAGTGTTTGTGGTGTGATACCCGGAATCTCCCCTTTGCAGAAACCCTCTGGGAACGGCTCAGTGCACAGCAAACCCTGGGGCAGGCACAGCCCTCCCTTAAACCTAGAGGGGTCTGGAGGCACGGGAGGGCTCTGCAGGGTCCCCCAGGCTGTGGGGCAGGGTATGGGACAGGCAGTGGGACAGGCTGTGGGACAGGCAGTGGGACAGGCAGGGGGCAGAGGCAGCACTCACCGTTGTCGAAGACGGTGCCGGCGGTGAAGGAGAGCTCCGAGTCGTGCTCGGCCTTGCAGGCGTACAGCGCGCGGGCCTTGCGCAGGGGGGAGCTGCAAGAGAGGCCAGGGGTGGGCACAGGGCCCCCCACACCCCTGCTCGGGGCTCTGGGGCTCTGCTGGGCTCCTCCTGCGCCGCCCAGGGACGGGGAGGGAGAGGCAGCAGAGGCTGAAGGCTCTCGGGGATGATGTTACACGCCAGTGACAATCCCAATCCCAGTCCCAGCCCAGCTGGCACTGCCTGGACTGGAGCCCACACGGGTGCCCAGACAGCTCCAGCCCAAGCCAGGGGTCCCCAGGACAGCTCCAGGCTCTAGGATTCTGTATCTGAGGGGCCACCACTGACCAGAGGTGGGCACAGAGCTAAGGTGGCAGCAGGTGCTGGCAGTGACCCGCTGCCACCGGCCCCGCGCTGCCAAACCCACCCAAGTGCAGCTGCGACCACAAGGAGAATTTCACAAGGAAGAATTAGCACTTTGGGAAGGTTATTTCAAAACAGAAAGGCAAGCAGGTCCTGAAGAATTTGCTGCACCTCTTTAGAGCCTGTATGTGAAGGTGAAAGAGATTTAACAGCCATTAGATTCTGCTGGAAGTGTCAGCGTGCCCACGCTGCAGGGGAGGGAACTGGAGCAGGGAGAGCCAGGAATGGAGCAAACTGCTGGCAGAGAGCAGAAAATGAGGGACCTCAGGGCTCCTCAGGCACGGCACAGGCACACAGAGCTGCACCTGGAATCCCCACCCTTCCCTCACAGATCTGGGCTGGAGCAGGGCTGGTGGAAAGCTGGGACACTGCCAGGCTGTGGTGACAGTGACAGTGCCAGGCTGGCCCTGGCCACTCGAGCAGCCAGCCTCATCCAGCACTGCTGCTCAGCTGTGACACGGCCAAGGGAAGTGATGAAGTGCCCCCAGGAGCTGCTGGGGTGGGGAACAAGGTGTCACCATTTCAGATCAGTGGTTTTACCCATTTTTGTCTTCCTGAGGACCTGAAGTTCCCCTGAGCTCCCTGGACAAGCCCAGGGAAGCAGCAACACCTCACAGCAAGAGCAGCTCCCCTCCACAGCAAACCCAGGTGCTGGGAATGGCTTTGGCTTTGCTGCAAGGAGAGCCCCGAGGTGGAGACCTCTCCTCTCCAAATTCCAGCTGCCTGACACGAGCAGCTCCCAAACACTTAAAAACCAGGATGGGCAAACAATCCTCCCACTCCAGAGGGTCCTTCACTGCCGGGGAGACACAGCTCACGTGGGGTGCTCGAGACCATCAGAGGAGAACCAGAAGGGATTTTCAGGCTCACGGTGAGCCCAGGGCACGATGGCATCGCTGGTGCCAAGGGTACAGCCCTGGGCAGTGCCTGCTCTGGTGCCAGGCCCCCCTGGGCACAGGGGGACCCCAGGGGCTGGCACACAGCTCAGCTGCTCCAGGAGCTGCTGGGAATCCTGCACTGGGTCACCTGCAGCTTCCAGGAATGATTTGCTCCAGCGATACCCAAGGACCTTTATCCTGGGCACAGAGCAGCCTGTGCCACCCCATGTCCATCACCCTCCTGGGATCCCAGATGAGGCTGTGGCCAGAAAACCAGGGATGGCACAGCCTTCCAAAGGCTCTTTACTCCTCACAGTACACTTCTTACCTGTTGCAGAGCAGAGCAAAGCCAGGAGGGGCTGAGCTGAGCCCAGCAGGGACACCGAGCACAGCTCCTGCTCCCCTCACCCAGGGGCTGCAGGCTCCAGCTGAGACTCAGGGTGTTCCAAGGGGCTCTCCCGGGGCAGGAGGGTTTGAAAGCTCCCCTCTTGCTGAGTGCAGACAGCTGTGGTGGGTGGGTTCGAGCAGGATGCCAAGGGAAGGGGAAGTGAAGTGGGGGGAAAACCGGGGAAATCAAACAGAAATAGCAAAAGCAACAAAAAGCCAAGCGAATTGTGCAACAGACCTGATGGGGGATGAGTCGCTGGACGTAGAGGAGGTGGGCATAGGACTCGATGGTGCAGAGAACATGGGCCAGGACGGTGACAGGGGTGACGTTGGGCTTGGATTCTGAGGGCTGCAAGACATAACCAGAGACCTTATCAACGTGCAACCACAGCAACAAACAGCAACCCAGAGACACAGGGACGACAGCCGACGATAGCGAGTGCCTTGGGAATATTCCCAGCAGGAGACACAGCCACGAAATGAAGTGCCAAGACCTTGGGAAGTGTTTCAAGGCTGGATTTGCATTTGTCTGGACAACAAGAGCTGGATCTTCCAATCAGCCCCCCCTGCTCCATTGCCCCGTCCGTGGCACCTGGCACCCCGTGTGCCCAGGGTCTGTGCTGGCAGCACGGCCACTTACCTGCCTCATGCTCCCCTCCAGGGCTCCCAGAAATAGCTGCTGGTATTTCTGGACGTTAATGATGCCAGCGAGCAGCCTCCACCCCCCTCTGTCTGTCACTTGTGGTGCTCGTACATTCAGTGTATAAAAATGTCATTGATTTTGTTTTCCATGTTCCACATCCCTTTTTCCCCTTGTGCTGATTCCCGAAGCCACAGCTGCCAACTGGAGCTGAACTCAGTTACTGAACTGGTAATTGCACACAGAAGGTTTTGGGTCCTTCCAAAGTGTTTGATTCAAGTCATTCTAAGGTTCACCAAAAAGCAATTATTGCACTAAAATACCAGTTTGATTCATTTACTGCTTCTCTGCTGAGCAACTCACTGGCATTCCCTATCCAATTCAGCTTAGAAACTCCATCCCTGATAAAACACCAGAAATCCCTCTCCACACTGCAAATGCCTCTGTAAAAACAAGAAGTTTTGTAAAAGCATCACGACTTATGTTTTTTCCTTGAGAGAGGGACAGTACCTCTGATCACACAGGTCAGTGATGAGGTGGGGACAGGGCAGAACCCCCAGGATGTCCTTATCCCTCAGCTGAGGCATCCTGGGGTAGAGGGAAGGGATTCAGGGAATGGTGGCTCCAGAACATGTGAAGAATCTCACCCCTACAGGAGTTCAGACCAATGTTTAACCTTCCCCAGTGTCCTCTAGTGTCACCACGGGGGGATATTTATGACATGGATGCTTTCCCTTGGAAATTGGACCATCTCAGCTTAAGGCCAAACTCTTGGCTGGACTCCTTGGAGAAGCTGTGTCACTGGATTCAACAGACACTGATTAATTCCCTCAGAAATTACAGGCAACACCTTTATTATGTCAGAAGATTATACACATAGAGAAATGGGATACAGCAGTGAATGACTTCACCAGAGGCTGGAAAACAGGGAATGCTGTCAGGCAGGCTATCAACAAGACCCTCAAAATGTTCTGCTAATAATCATCACCATTTAAAAACAATCCTTTAGCATTTCTACCATCAAAACTATCCATCTCTTGACAAATGAGTTTCCCTTAGTCTTTACCAAACCTGCCAGCCACTGGTACTTACCAGATACTCCATCTATTCCCACCCCCAAACAGGAGCTGCTACCAAGGTCACCAAGTCATCCCAAACTGTCCAAATGAACCCTTTGAGCACCAGCTCTTTCAAAGAGATGGCCTAGCAATTCCCTTCTCCACGAGGAGAAGGTGGGGAGTCCCTGGCCAAGGTGGGACTTCGAGGGGCCATGAGCTGGTGACCCAAATGTGGCTGAGCCCATCCTGCTGAGAGTGGCCACCAACACCCACCAGCCCTCCCACCACCGTGGCTGTGGGCAGCAGGCTCCAGGGGCAAGAGGCATGGAATTGGGTGTGCCAGTGATGGGATGGCCACTGGGACATGGCACTGGGTGTGCCAGTGATGGGGTGGCCACTGGGACATGGCACTGGGTGTGCCAGCATTGGGGTGGCCACTGGGACATGGCACTGGGTGTGCCAGTGATGGGGTGGCCACTGGGACATGGCACTGGGTGTGCCAGCACTGGGATGGCCACTGGGACACGGCACTGGGTGTGCCAGCATTGGGATGGCCACTGGGACATGGCACTGGGTGTGCCAGCATTGGGATGGCCACCGTGTCTGCCACTGATCCTGGTCCTCTCCGCTGCATGAAGGAAGGAAAATCCAGTGGCACAGGGCTCCGGGACTGGAAATTGCTACTGCACTTTGTGAGATGAAATCATGGCAGAAGAATGCAGCTCCCATTGCTCCTCAAGTCGCTCTGTCATCGCTCCACAACTGCGAGCCTGCTCCGCTCATGACAGCAGGGAATGCAACCAGCAGGATTCTCAGAGTTACCAGGGGAAAAAGCCTGAAAGAACCACCCCTCGGGCCAGCCTCTGCCGAAGAAGTTATCACTAATTTGGAGCAGGATTTTGGTGTCTTTGGATCCTTGGTGGCACAGAAAACACTCTGTGCCCAGCAAATCCACGGAGAGAATGGTTCAGTAATGCCAGCGTGTGCACTGGGGTGTGCAGAGCACCCCGTGCCCATCACAGGAGATGAACGTGGTCCCACGGTGACTGAGCTGCTCTGCAAGTCCTTCCAGAGCATTTCCTCAAGCAGAACCCATGGACAGCTCAGGACCCCTGTGAGCTGCTCCCCCAGCACTGACAGACCCTGGGCTGTGATGGGTATGAAGGGTTCACCTCCCTCCCATGGAACACAGGTATTTATTTCCAAGCTGCTGCTTGAGTGTCACTTTCCTGAGCTGATGTGACTGCCAGACTGGAGTCCTGCCTCGCTGGAGGTGTCAGTGCACGTGAGGGAACGGGCTCTCCCGAGGTCTCTGGTGTTTCAGAAAACAGTTTTCTTGTAGGATCCAATTCCTTTTGTTTCTCACAAAAAGAGCAGAGGTGGTGAGAGGCTGGGGGGAAGTTCTGGCTGCTGCCTGCAGGCAGCAAGTGTCAGCTGGATGGTTTTTTTTTCCTTCTTCTTACTCGGGAGGGCTTTGCGAGGGACTCTTCCTGTTGGGTGCACAGCGGAAACAAAACAGAGAAAATTGCTAAGAACCAAAACCATCAGAAGCAGGAAACAAAGAAATGGCTCAAATTAGAGTCTTCCAAAGTGAGAGTGGACCTTTCCCCAGCAGAAGCAGCCGGGGGAACTCCACAAAGGTGTAGCCCAAGGCATCCTGAGGCTCTTGCCCTTCCTGCTGGTCCGACTGCACCTCGGAAGCAGTGGCTGAGATCCCACTGCTGGGCACGGGCAGGGCAAGGAGGGCACGGTGCCACAGCACCTGCAGGGCCACCTGCATCTTCCACTCCGTGTGTCCCTCCAGCAATCCCACTCTTCCAGCACTTGGAAATGAATTTAGGAGCCAAATCCTCCTCCCTGCTTCCCGTGCCGGCTGTACACGCTGCCTTCCTCATGCAGATGTTTCGTTTGCTGCCCAAACATGTGAAAAAAAAAAAAAAA
>VXBN01010517.1:242522-331642 GCA_013397395.1 Sinosuthora webbiana
AAAAAAAAAAAAAAAAGCAGAAACTCTTGTTTCAAGACTCTGCTGGAGTTGCTGGAGCTAAAAAATTTTCTTTGTGATCCCTTCTCCTAACCTGCCTCTTTCATTCCTCCTCCTCCTCCGCCCAGGCTGCCTCTGGGGCTCCTCACCCGGCTCAGGCCCCCGAGGCATGTGCAGCTCTCAGAGCCCCTCTCAGCAGGTCTCCAGACAACTTCTGCTGCTTTGTTCTCCTGGCCGAGAGGACATCGGCTCCACTTCAAACATGTTTACAACTTGTTTATTTTTGTGGAACTCGGGGCTATTTCTGCCACAGAACATCTCACAGCTATGGATGGGCAGAGCCCACTGATGCATTCCAGCCCTTTCATGAAATCACCTCAAGAATAAACAACAATATTCCCACTCTGACATGACCAGTACCTGACTGCAGTAAAACACATCAAGGACCACCCAGCCCTTTGCTCCCTGATCTATTCCTAGCTGCAGAACATAAGGTTCTTCTCAAAGGTAACAAGAAAAAAGAAAATTACAGCTTTATGTAATGCCAGAGCACTTCAGCTCTGCCGAAACAAGGACAAGACTGCAGCTCACCAGCAGCCATGGCTCTGTTGCCGAAATGAAATGGGAGGCAGCCTGGGTTTGGGAAGCTCATGGAGCTCAAGCAGGTCCTAGCAAAGCTTGGAGGGATGGATGAGCTCTAGGAAGCAGCTCCTGGGCACTGGCAGCACCACCCCAGACCTGACCAGCTCACAGGGCTCCAGTCTGGCAGGGCTCTTCCTGTGCTTGGTACTTTCATGCAAGAAAAATGATGTTAAATTCTCTGCAGTGTTACTCTCTCAGGAGTAATGTTGCTGCATGCTCGTTTGGGTGGAAAAAATGACACATTTAAAGAAATAGGCAGCTAAAATGGCCTGTGGTCAGCATCACTTGGACCAAACTGGTCCAAAGAAATCTTAAATTCCTCGGTACAGACCTTCCCCACATCTCCATTTACCAGTTCCTCATCTCCATCAGCACAGATTTCAGGATCTTCTTTCCAACAACACGGACGTGTCCCTCTGTGATCCTGCTGACACCCGGCACATGGGTTTGTCTTGTCACTTGGCTGCTTGGCTGATTTCCCACGTGTGGGAATATTTCCCTGCTTTAGTCATTTCATAAACCATCTAAAAGCTTTTCCAGTTGAATGAGAGAGGCCAGGATGAGTTGTGGCTCCGGGGAGGAGGGCTGGGGCTGCTGTCCCACGTTCCGAGCGCAGACGGATGGTGCTCGATGGCGCAGAGGGAGGAGATGACAGGGCTGCTTTGGTACAGAGTTCTGGCACGGAGCTCAGAGCCTGCTGCTAGTGCTGGAGACAGCGAGGGGGTAAGCAGAGAGTCAGCAATGGGTGAGTTCTCAGCATGAGCAAGCGCTGCAGGAAGGAAGCTGCAGGAGCAGCCTGGTGCCAGCACGGGTGTCCTCCCGCCAGGTGAGCTCCAGGTGACATCGTGACATCTTAACGGGGAACAGCATTTCAGTAACAGCTGCACAGTTTGTTTAAAACAGACAATTCCCAGTATCACCAGCCAGCTCCAGCCCCACCAGTGATTGCTCTCACAGGGTCCCAGCACTGGGACAGGCACAGGGAGACGGGCAGGGCAGGGAATGGAGGCAGCCACGGGTCCACATAAACCAGCCTGGACAGGACACAGAGAATGGCTGGGGCTGGAAGGGACCTTAAAGCCCATCCAGTGCCACCCCTGCCATGGGCAGGGACACCTCCCTCTGTCCCAGGCTGCTCCAAGTCCCAATATCCCACCTGGCCTTGGGCACTGCCAGGGATCCAGGGGCAGCCACAGCTGCTCTGGGCACCTGGGCCAGGTCCCCACCCTGACAGGGAACAATTCCTGCCCAATATCTCACTCCACCTTTTGCTCAGCAGCTGCATTTTCTGCTCCATCAATACCCCCCTCCCTCTTCCTCCCTGCCCAAAAGGCTCTCAGCAGACTCAAAATCAGGCTGGAGGGTTTGATGCTGAAGCGAGTGCTTTCAAACTGTGTTAAAGCTCTTAATTATTAATAGAAAAGTTGTAATGTGGCAGCAGGGAGCCAAACTGGCAGTTTAGGAGGGAAGTGTTGGTAAATCCGGAGCCAGTGTCTTAGTCATGGCTCCTCCATCGTGCCACAGCTTCTAACATGAGATAATGCTGCAAGGCTGGGTACATTAGTCACCAACAAATTCTGTTTGCAATTAAGCAGAAAACTCAACAGCCCTCCAGAAATCTCACTCCTCTCTGGCATTCAATGCTCTGCTATCTTCCATCCCCCTGAAAAGACAACTCTCCCATCTGCCAGCCCAACAACCATATGGGATCCTCGGAAAACGAAGGAAATTAAAGTCCCTGTGGGATCACAGCTCCCAGCTCAGCTGTGGGGGGTTTGGGAGGATCAAATGTTTGAGCTAAAACACATCCTGTGCCCCGGGCGGCCCCGCAGCGCTGCCGAGCTGCCTCTGCCAGCCACAGGCAGCCCCACCTGAGCTCTGTGCCTGAGGGTGACCTCCTTTTGGGAAGCTGAGGGACACAGAAGGACGCTGTCCTTGCTGCCAGCCAGGGCAGGACAGCCCCGACCCCTGCCCAAGGCTCTGGTGAGACCAGCCCTGCAGCACCCACCCCGTGCTGCCCCACTGCCCTGGCAGCCTGGTTTTGGGTGCCAAGTGAGGGCATTTGGTCCTTATTTGCCCAGGCCAGGCCCTCCTGTGGCTGGCAGAGCTGTTCTGCTGCAGGGAGCCAGGGGGGACGCCCAGGGAAGGCAATGGGGGATCGCCTGCTCTGCCCCACACGAGCCCCAGAGGAAAACAGTGCTCTGCCACCACCCCAGGAGGGCACAGATTTTGGGACTCCCCCCACGAGCTGGCACTGTCAGCCCTCCAAAGGGAGAGAGGTTCCTTTCACGTTTTTAAGCAATTTCTGGAAACGACCAGAACAGTCATTCCCCACCGTAAAAAATTCATTCCTGGCTAAGGAATATTCCCAACATAACTTGAGAGGAGGCCACTTCCAGGCTCAGATCCTAACAAAAAACAAAGTTTCTTTGAGCCTCATCAGCACCACAGCCTCAAACCCTCACTTTTTAGCATGTAAATCTCCTCCCTGCAGCACGAGGAGCCAACACGGCCCACGGAGGGCACACACAGTGGGAAAAACAATGGGGATTTCTTGGGCCTGAGAAGGTGATTTAACAATAATGGACGAGTAAAGCCACTGCATAATAATTTTCTGCATTTTCTTGGCTTCCCTGATTTCGTTTTGTCCATTTGGCCTCCATTTGCTCTGCAGCATTCTGCAAACACCACTTACGAGAGCTGATCAGAGCATTTCACTGCAAACCCCAAAGACCACAACACTGCAACAATCCACCTCGATCATATTTATCAAAAGAAACGCCATGTTAGTTCTGTTCTTTCTTTTTTCATCTTTTTTTTTTTTTTCACTTAAAACCACCACACTTTGTAAGAACCTTTTTGCAGAACTCTCCCCCTGCAGTCTCACAGCCCCTCCCCGTGCAGCCCAGCTGGGAGGTGTGAGCACCACAACCCTCCCAGTTTACTGGCCCAGCCTCAACCTCTCTCCCTGCCATCAAGCTGGACATGTAACCTTGGAGAACCCTTCCCAGTAATCAAATACAGCAAAGATTAATACGTTCAGTTCACTTTTTACTGGTTGGGTATTTTTCCACTTCTTATTCGTTGTGCTTTCCCGAATCTCCCTGTGCTGCACCCACCCAGCACTTCCAACCCAACCTCCTGCTCGAGCAGGGGCTGGAAGGGACCTTAAAGCTCATCCAGTGCCACCCTGCCATGGGCAGGGTCACTTTCCACTGTCCCAGGGTGTTCCAAGCCCCAATGTCCAACCTGGCCTGGGACACTTCCAGGGGATAGCCAGAGCTGCTCTGGGCACACTCATCATGCATTCAGGGAAGGATTTCTTCCCAATATCCCATCTAACTCTCCCCTCTGGCAATGGGAAGTCATTCCCACTGTCACTCCAGACCCTCATCCAAAGTCCTTCTCCAGTTCTCCTTCAGGTTCTGGCAGGGGCTCCGAGCTCTCCCTGAGCCTGCTCCTCTCCAGGTGAGCAGCCCCAGCCCGGCTCCAGAGCAGAGGGGCTCCAGCCCTCAGGGCATGTTTGTGGCCAAAGAAGGGGACAAGCTTTCCCTGCTCCTCGGGCTCCCCCAGGGTCTGGAGCAGGGAGCCATTCCCATGGCTCACCTCCCTTCCCTCTCCCCACTCCCCAGCTCAGCTCAGCACCCTCTGAGGCCACGGGGATTTTCCTCAGCTCCACACAGCTGCTGGCACTCGTGTCCTCCCAAGTGCTGGTGCAGAAAACACCAAAAGAGGGCTCAGTGCTCCTCTGTCCCACCAGTTCCCCTCTCCCTGCCCAGCCAGGACACCTTCCCCGCAGGATCCCTCCCTCACTGCCGGGGCACGGTGCCAGCCCGTGGGGCTGCTGCCAGCCCTGGGGCTGGTGACAATGTCCCGGCTTAGCACTGCCCTGTCACCGGTGTCTGCACAGCGGCCGCGGGATCGGGTTACGCCCAGGTGAGGGCAAAGCGCTGCCCTTACAGCTCCTGCTCCTTTAGGAGATTAACTAGGCACAAGGATCTCCTTTCAGAGGAGACGCGATGTCTTTGTGAGCCGGCAGCCCTCGGTGCCTCGGGGGTGAACTGTCGGCCTTTCGCTGGGAAATGGGATGGGGCGGGAGGGTGGTCCCCATCCAAACCCCGCTCACGTCCCCCCGCCAGCGCTGGCAGCTGGAGCCGCCGGCCACGGGGAGCTCCGGGATGCTCTCAGCGCTCCCGGCGCTGGGGGGTGTGCCCGGAGCCCGGCACCGCTTCAAAAACACTCCCGGAGCCGTCAAAAGACTTTTTTTACAAGGGAGAGTCTGGGCTACGTCCCTGGCTTTGAATTTGATCTCCCTGCAAAAAAAAAAAAAAGAGGAACCAAAGAATGCACTCGGCCGTTTCTGTGCCGTATTTCATCCGAGGTGACATTTATAGGTGGCAGGAAGACCTAATGTACCATCGTTTTGCTTTCAGCGGGCTCAGTGAAAGGTTTGGCTGGGCTCACACTTGAGATTCTGCCCGAAGGAAACTCGGACGCCGACTGAGAGAGGAGCTGGGCGTGGGGGCTGAGCAGGCAGAACACGCCCGACCCCAAAATCAAAGGGGGGAAAGGCAGGCAGGGGAGGAGAAAGAGAAGAAGAGGGGCCTGGCCAGCAGGATGATGCTCCTGAGCTCCACGCAGCAGCTCAGCACACAGAGTGCCTGTGACTGCCCCAGGGAAAGCTTTGGTGGAGCATCTTTGATTCCTGCATCCATCCCCCCGCAGCGACTGGGATGGATTTCAAACCCTGCTCGATTTGAAAGTAAAATTTCCACTAGCCAATATTTGTCTGAGGCAGTTTCTTTGAAGAAGATGCTGCTATGCAGCGATCTCCACACTAATTACAGGAATTAGGAAAGCAATGGAGTGCAAGATCTCTTTTTTTTTCCTCCCAAGGCTTTCCAGAAAGCTGCCTCTTAAGCATCGTGCGCCGCTCAAGTTTAAGGTGCTTTTTTAGAAGTCTTGGAAGGAAATCTAAATGAATTCAGCCTGTGAGGAGCACCCTTAGATGTTCCCAGAGCACCACCCAAATAGAAGAGGGCTCTTCAAAGGCAGAAACATCTGAGGAGTGTCCTGAGGGGCAGCACTGGGCAAAGCTGTGGATGGTGGGAGTCAGGCTGCAGGAGCTGCGGGGTGGCCTGGAGTGTGGGGCCTCTGAAGAGGCCATTTATCTGTCCATCTGTCTGTCCATCTGCAGCCACTCACACACCCCCTGTGACACCAGAGCCCAGAGGAGCAGAGCCATGGCCAGGACAGAGGATTCAGAGCAGCCCCAAGCCATTCCTGCCTGCCCCCGTGAGCAGAGGGCTCCCAGCCTGACAAATCACCTCTGTCTGAATGGATGAGCTGGGAGAAAATATTTTGATATATGACCACTGGGTCACACGGGGTTGGCCACAGGGCTGGAGATTTGTTTTATGAGAATATTTGGCTTCGTTTTCAAGTTCAATTTGTGGAAAGTTTCTAGACCAAGAGCCGACTGAAAAGCGAAGGAGCTGAAGCTTTGCACGGTTGTGCCAAACTCCAGGGCCCGTGGAAAGCCCACACAGCAGGAAAACAGATCCCACCTTTTCCTCCTGTGAGCCCAGAGCAGCACACAGAGATGCTGGGGCAGGCAGGATCCTGCTGCTGGGGGCTTCTCTTACCCAAATATCCCTGAAACATCCCACCTCCAATGGAAACTTGGGTTCTCTGCCCTCCCCAAACCAACCCCTGCTCCGGTGGCCCACAAGCACTGCCCTTTTCCACACATCCTAAAATACCTCATCAAGGACACAGATGCTTAGAAAATAAACCCTGGATTATTTAAGCACAAGGGAAAGAACTCTCACTGAATCATTAAGGTTGGAAAAGACCTCCAAGATCATGAAGTTCAACCTTCTGTATGAAATCTGCACATATTAATGTAGAGAGAGAGAGAGAGAGATACAAATTTAAAGATTATATGGCCATCAGCAACTAAGCCTCAAGTATATTTATCTGTGGAGTCTACTGAGTTTGCTGCCTGTGTTTTCCATGAGCCAGGTTTAAGGAGGTTTGCCAGAGCCCTGATTCACTCTGCTTTACGGAGCTTTCTCACCACAGGCATGATCTAGGACTCCCAAGCTAACACTGCTCTAAAAGAAACAAATACACAGACACCCTCACAACAGTCTGCACCAAAAAAAAAAAAAAATAAATAAGTCATAAGATAGTTTGAATGTTATGTCATCTGGAATCGGCCAAGCAGCAGACTGGGGATTTTAGGAGCTTTTCCGAAGTAAGAGGACGGGGAGAGAGGCGGGTTCTGCTCAAACCTGGCAGCAACCTCTGCTCCTCCTGAGCACAAACCAACCCCGTCTGAGGCACAAAAAATCCAACCCTGAGCAGCCACACGAGGAGGTATGGAGGGAGAGGAGATGAAATAACTGAGTTCCCTGGAAGGCAACACTTCAAGCAGCAAAAGCCTGGGTTGGGGACTCAGGGTTGGGGACCACCCAGGGCAGCTCTGGCACCACCTCCAGCCATCCCACTCTGCTGGAACCACAGATCTTGGGGTGTCAAAACTCCTGTCCCAGCCCAGCACCACAGCTGGGAACTGCTCTGCTCCTCTTAAAGAGCAATTCAGATAAGGCTGTTCTGACTACAAGATTTTACCTAATCCCCCAAAAATGCCATTTATTGTTTGGCAGCCCCAAGATCCGCCCCTCGGGGCTGGCCTTGGCCATCCAAGCCCAGATCAGGCAGAAGACCAGAGTTTTGGGGTCTGGGCTGAGCTTGGGGTGGCTGCAGGGAGCAGGATGGAGGGAGACATTTCCCCCCAGCCCCAGATTCCAGCTGGGGCTCCCTGCAGCCACCCACGGGGTGCTGGGGGGTCAATCCCCCCAAGGAAGGGCAGCAGGGGACACAGCAGCAGAGGAGGGTCCCCAGGGAGCCCCAGCCCTGCCCTGCTGGCCCCAACACGCCTCTCCCAGCTCTTGGCTTGCTCCGGAGCCGCGGTGGCTCCCGGCCAGGCGGCCACAATGCAGTGGAAGGAAGAAGAAACAGCTTTGTTTTGCCCAAAGCCTCGCAATTAATCAAGTTCCTATTTCCTCGCAGCTCCACGTTCCCCACCCCAAGTGCACCAGGCAGCTCCCGGCCATGGCAGAGCCCCTGCACCCAGCACAGGCTTTGCTTTGCAATTTCGTGTGAACAGACAACCAGAAAATGAAATCAGAGTGAAACAGAAACGTCTTTGCTACAGTGAGAACCCCTCAGGGCCCTCAGTGCAAAGATGGGAACCTCTGGAGCAGGCTGGCAGCCCCATCCCCTGGGAGCCCCTCCTGGGCAGCAGCTCTCCCACCCAGGAGGAATCCCAGAGCCATTCAGGCTGGAAATGACCTCCAAGAGCATCAAGTCTGAGCTGTGCCCGAGCCCCACCTTGTCCCCAGCCCAGAGCACCCAGTGCCACCTCCAGGGACGGGCTCTCCAAACCTCCCTGGGCAGCCCCTGCCAAGGCCTGACCACCCTTTCCATGCAGAAATTCCTCCTGATTTGGACCCCTCTGAGCACAAGTCACTGTTTTTGTAGTGACACGCAGCAAAACAAAACACCAGTGCATTTCCCTGGCCTTTTTCCAAATTCAAGTGGGGCTGAATATCAGGGTGGGAGGAGAGCGGGTGAGAATCCAGGTTCCTCAGGGACAGCAGCAACTTGATTTACGAGCAAAATCTCTTAAACAGAAGTCCCAGAGATGCCATTTCTGAGGGACATTCCCAAAGTGGCTGCTGGGAAGGCAGGATGAGGGTGGGACCCGCTCCTGTGCCTCTGCACCTCTAATTGCCATTATTCTTCAGGAATATAAACAACAGGAGCCACGGAGCAGAGAGCCATGAAAGCTCAGCAGAACAAGGGCCTGGGAGCACAGGGAGAGGAACTGGAGGTCAGGCAGGTCAAGGACTCATTCCTGGCTCACCACAGCCCCCCTGGACGAGGACAGATGGACAGGCACAGCACAGCAGGCACAGCCTGGCCTCTCCTGCAGCTCTGTCCAGCTCCCCAGGAGAGCAACCAGCAGCACTGAAAGGTCTGTTTGCTTCACCCCACGTGCTTTTGCTTTCATGTGACCCAGCTGATAATTGGCAAAGTTACCTGCATTTTTAAGGGACCATTTTTCCAAAAGAAATCCTATCCTCTCCCATTTGATCCACTGCTCCATCCCTGGAAGTGTCCAAGGAGTCCACTTGGAGAAGCCCCTGATGGAGACAGTTAATTTTTGAAATTTCTTTCATTTTCAGGCATGCAAAGAGAAATGTTCAATTTTAACTGGGATGCCTAATGAAGATTTTTTTATGTGGGAATAGCCACTCTTCCTTGGAGTAACTGGGTTATTTTTTCATGACCACTAGACCTTAGATCTGCTCCTCATTTCTTTCCATACCCACAGAGGGCAAGAAATAGCCATACTTGGTCAGTGAGAAAATGAAATTAAATGCAAATAGACATGCCCTAACTAAAACTGTGTTTCCCAAGGTTATTATTTCCCTAAATGCCAAGTCCCTGGGGTGAAGGAGGGGCAGCATCAGCCTGGGCCAGGGCTGGCAGTGTGGGGGCTCAGCCTGGCCCATGGCCCCATCCGCCAGTGCCCTGGGCCTGAGGGTGAGGATGGGCAGCAGCACTGGGAACACTGGCAGGCCTGGAGGCACGGATGGACATGGGAAGGGTGTGAAACTGGTTGTATCTCCTTGGCTGGAACCACCCAGGGCCACCCCTGCCATGGGCAGGGACACCTTCCACTGTCCCAGGCTGCTCCAAGCCCTGTCCAGCCTGGCCTTGGGCACTGCCAGGGATCCAGGGGCAGCTTCTCTGGGCACCCTGTGCCAGGGCCCACCACCCTCCCAGGGAACAATTCCTGCCCAAATCCCATCTAACCCTCCCCTATCAGTATGAAGCCATTCCCTTGTCCTTCCCCTGCCTCAGCTGAAGAACACATCTCTGCTAGAAACACACTTGGCTGCATGCTTGGCTGCTTTCTGAGGAAGATGCTGTCTGCAGGGGCAGCATGAAGACACCCAACAGGATACACAAACCAAGAGGACACAGAAACCTGCTGGGACACAGAAAGCCAGCCCTGCTCTGGACACAAACCCCTGCCCAGGGTTTGGTGGCCACGGTGCTCGGGCAGTGACAGCTCCTGGCACGGGACAGCAGCTCTGCTGACTCACCCAGCACAACTCCTGCCCAGAGCAGTTTTTCCATAAAAATAAACCCAGCCCTAATAAATAAATGCATTCCCATCGTAAAAGCCCCACTGGTGGCTGGGAAGGAAGAGCCTGAGCCTTGCAGCAAAACCATTTCCCTCTGCATTGGAGACTGGACCGTGCTCCAGGGAACACACATGAGAAGGAGCCCATTTCCCTGGGGAGGGGGACAGCAGCGAGGTGAGGGACCTCAGCCCCAGCTGCAGCAGTGGAGGGAGGATGTGACACTGGCTCACCAGGGGGATTTGGGACCTGGCACAGCTCCCGGCGGAGCAGACCTGGGGGATACACGAGCATCTAGCAGGGAGCCAAGGGCTTTTGTAAACAGAAGCTCAAACAAACATCTCTCGTTTCACAGATGGTGCTCACAAGTTACAGCTGGCACATTTAAAGGCCACCTCGGACACGCTGGTGCTCACGGCCGCAAATGGGACACAAGGAACACCCCAGGCCTGCAGGCCTCAGTGTTTGCTCTCCAAGGAGCCTCCCCCTGAAATCCACAGGAGTTATTTCCACAGGAATATCAGGACTCCTTAGTAGGAACAAGAAGATCAGAATGACCCAGCTCCTTTCCCTGCAGTTCCCAGTTTGGGCGAGCACAGGCTCCCAGCTCAGCAGCCGATGGGCTCGTGGGGGCTGCCAGGACACAGCCCCTCCTCAACAGCTCCCCAGCACAACTGCCCTGCTCCACAGCTAAAAATCACAGAAAACTGTGAAGAGCACAAGGAAAAACCCCGAAGTCCCAAAGCAGAACTCGGGGATAGGTGTCACAGGAGCAGCAGAGGATTTGGCAGTGCTTGAAGGAGCACAAACCCCAAGGCTCCTCCAGCCCCTCCCCACGGCCACAGATCCAGGGCAGCACCAGAACCCCTGGCAGGGCAGCAGCAGCTGCACCAGGCCGGGGCAGAGTGCGTGGCTGCCCGAGGCTGCCTGCAAAGCCCACATTTCTCAGCTGCCTGGACAAACAGAAGTGTCTTTATGGGGACATGATTTGGGCAGCCCCGCGGAGCGGCCGGACACTGGCACCATTCACACGCCCTGCCCCGGCCCAGCCTGCAGGGCAGGCCTGGGGACAGACCCACTGCTGGCAGCCCTCCTCACCCTCCTCATCCTCACCACTGCAAACCCAGCCCCACCGGGGGCAGAACCCCACGGAGCTCTAAAAACACAGGCACGGCCCCTGCTCCTGGCAAGCAGCAGGAGTGACATCCACACACATTTAGTCAGAATAAAATCAAGTTAGATGCTTCATTTCTCACTGAGAGATTGGATTAAAGACATTTGATTTAAATATTTGGGGTCACAGAGAATATTTGCCCTGTGCTATTAGCCCCCTTAAGATCTGTATTTCAACCTTTAGCTCTACACAGACCAAAACCCTTTATGTTCCTGCATGTGCAGGAATTACCTCATAATCGCTGGACTTGTGGAAAAGCACCAAATGGCACCAGCACTGTCAGAGCCACGAGCTGCCAGTGCTGCCCTGCTCAGCCCTGATTCACTCCCAGAACTCAAGGCTCTGTAACTGGCACAAGCACCTGGTTCAGTGCCAGCCTGCTCACCTAATCCCACGGGAACAGCACGGTGCCTCCGCTCCCCAGAGCCTCCCACAGCTTTAACTGGGTTATTCTGCTGAATTCCTTTGTAACTTCTGCTAAGAAATAAATCATTAGGAAAAGGCAACTGTTGGAGTCTGAAAAGCTGTGAATTTGGCAACCGATCCTTGGAAGGTCCCAGCAAGATCCAGGCTCACAAACCTCATTCTGTGATAAGACACACCATATTTTTTTTCCCCTTTGAAGGATAAACTAAAGCCATCCTTGCTGGGGGAACGGGATGTGACTGATTCCAGAGCTTCAACCAGGCACGAGAGAGAAAAACATCTTTACTCTGTATGTACTGTGTGTAAAGCACCGCCTTGATCTGGAGGTTGTCCTACCTTTGGGTGGTCTGTCCTGCCCCCACAGCTCTCCTGCTGGGGGAAGATCCCCGTGGAGCAGGCACGGCACAGGGCTGGGCACCCCGAGGAGAGGCCGCTGCGGGGCTGCTGCAGCTCAGGCTTTAGTGGCAGGAGGATGATGAGGAAGCAGAGCAGATGGTGAAGCTGGATGAAGCCTGTGCCTATTCCACACTTACCTTCCTGCCTGGGAGAGCCATCCCAAACGCTGGAGTGAGAGCTGCACCTTAAACCCCAACCCCAACCCAGCCAAGGCAACAGCGTCACCACCTCCACAGCACCTGTCCCCCCACTGGCACCCAGCCACCCCAGGCATGGCCCTGCCTGCCCTCAGGGCACGGGGGCTGCTTTGGATCAGTGGGAACTGGGAGTGTCTGGGGCCATGGGAGGGGTGGGAAGGCCAGTGTCCCTGCACCGGGGTGCTCCGGGAGGGGAGCGGCGTTCCCAACGCCCATCCCGGGGACGCGCGGGGCATCTTCACCTCCTGGAGATCCGCTCAGATGAAGCTCCAGGGCGTGCCCACTGTGCCTGGAGCCTCATCTCCTGGAGATCTGAGCAGATCCTCACGTGGCAGGGAGGGGAGCTTCTGTGGGAAAATGCAGCGGGGCCGGCAGGAAGGAAATTCCCCCAGCGGAGCCGCCGTCGCGCGAGGGCTCGGCCGCGGCAGCTTCAGGGACTTCAGAAATAACCCGGCCCTCCCCAGGGAGCCGCTGCTAAGGTCACTGCTTTTTCCCTTGAACTTTCCAGATGAAGGAAGCAATAGCAGAAGCGACGGCGTGGATTTGGCCCGAGATCAACTGTACTGACAACAGTCACAGGATTGAACTGAGAAGAAAAGTCCTTTGTGTGTGTTGGGAGTTATCACCAGATGGGCCGGGCAGCACTGGGGGGTTCTGCTCAAAAATATCCCACATGGGCAAAGCCCTCAGAGCTGGAACCGATGGCAGAAGTCACCCACAGTAACTAATTCCACTGCTCAGACCCAGTTAAAAATGGAGGGCAAACGTTCGGTGCCCATTAAAAATTAAAAGGTTAAATTGTATTCTTCAGCAAACTGCTGAGGTTGAGAATAAGAAACAACTCTGATTAAAGATTAAGGATGGAGAGTCTATAAAACACTAATTACCATTGTACTTACAGGGAATTTGGCCTGTTGGGCTTAATTACTTCTAGTTCAAGATCACTCGAGTTCAGGCTGGGCTGGGGAGCGCTGTTGGAGTTGAGGAAGCTGTTTACATTTGAAGAGATGACAGATTCCAGGCTGGAGTTGATGATGCTGTTCCTGTTCTCCTCTAAAAAACACCAAAACCCAAGAATCATCAGCTGCCACTGCAGATGAAGTGAAGAGCAAATGGCTGGGAAGGCATCGAGCATTCCCAGGAAACCTTGTGCCAGTGTAAACAGGGACATCTCCCCAGAGCTCAGAGTTACTTACAGACACACCACACACCAAACCACAAGAAATACCAGGTACTCTTTGGCTCTTTTGGGTTTAAGATGCAGATACATTTAAATGAACACCATTTTTAGTGGGAAAATACACACTTTTCTTAAGGTATTAATATTTTACATTCCTGAAGGCATCCAAAGTGCCACAACCTGAAAGAATTTGAAATGTAAGTGATGTACAGGAATGGATTTGTGACTGAAATCAGCTCCCAGGGGATGGAGTGTTTGGGTGACAAACACCTTAGATCAGGAACAGGGCAGATCACCCAGCTAAAATCACTTCAGCCTCACATTTGGCACCAACTACTGTTTCTCCTTCCTGGTCAGTTCTGAAGGGGGAAAAGGATAGTCTCTGCTCCATTTTGGCTCAGCTCCTCTGAAATGCAGGGCAGCAGTGGAGCAGAAGTTTGCCTTTGTCTCTGATGTGGAAGGGGATGTGCTGGGCAAGCCCCAGTGCTGGGGGAGTGCTGCCACTGCTCTGCTGACACACCAGGGCTTCTCAGACATTCCCACTTCCCTCCATCACCTGCTGAGAGACCTCCCCGTTGTTTGTGCAGCACTGACAACGTTGTGCATCTCAAAGAGCCACCCCAGCACGGGGGGCCCTCTCCTCAGGTCACCCAAAACCCCATTAACTCATTTCCAGGAGATGCCTTTGCCATTGGAGCAGTAATTGCAGTTGTGAGAAGCAATTAGCAACACTGATGGCACGAGAGCAGCCCCGGGCAGAGAGGGGCTGCTTCTGGGATGCTGCTTTCCTGAAAGACAGGCACCAGCTGGTAAACACAGAGTCCTACTTCAAGGATACTTCTTTCCAAAATTATTTTTCCAGTGCGCAAGAACGTTGTGCAAACGACAACCCAAAAGCGTGTAGTGGTAGGGAATCCTTGCTCTCAATCTCTTCAAATTCCACCTTTTTTTTAATGAGAATTTGCAATATTAATTTGTATCCTGTGCACATGTAAAGGGGGGTAAAAGAGTGCAAGAGGAACTCCTGGGTTGTGTGAAAGGTTAATCCTGAGCACACAGCAGAAAGGAACTGCCTGTAAAACAGCCTGGCAGGAGGGTTGTCCTGGGGACTTGGGGCAGCTCTGCCACCACTCCAAAGGGAAATGCCATATCAGCCAAAGGATTGTGGCTGCCCAGAGCAGAGTCCAAGGCCCCTTGTCCTGCTCCTTCTCTGGAGCTGCTGCACTTCCCAGGTGCCTGGACAGAATCAGCACTGCAGGGCAGCAGGACAGGGCCGGGTTTAGCTCAGGTTGAGCTTATCTTCCAGAGATGAGCCAAGGATGAGTGATGCTGATACACATCAACCTGTTCCTGAAACTGGATTTCATTAATCTTCACCTGCCATGGGCCACCTTGGGAACAAGCTGCACAGACATTTCTCTGTCCCCAGCTCTGACAAAGCTGAACCCTCAGGGCTCAGAGGGCACCAGCACCTTGTGAGGAAAAAGATGATCCATGCAGGAGACAAAGAGGGAAAAGTGAAGAAAAGCAGAGCACTGACCTCCACAAATACTGCCAGGCAGATGTGATAGCCAGCAGATGGAAAAAGAAAGAAATTCAAACCCCAAACTCCTCTGGTTTTGAATCTGCAGCCCATGAGAGGCCACCTGTACAGAGCTGGCCAAGTGCAGGGACTGCCTGTGCTGAGCCCCAGGCCCTGAGGAGCTGCCCTGAGCCCCCAGAGTGGACTGACACCAGCTCATTATTTGCAAACATCTTCTGCCCAAGGCTGAAGGCTGGGAATAAGCTCCATAAGCTTGGCAGCTCAGTGTGGATTGTCCCTCTAATCTCCACAGCAGCCCACGAGCCAAGAGCAGGCTCAGAGTCCTGTCAGCCACAGAACTGAGCCTCAGCTCCAGGGGAAGGGAGAGCAATGGCAGAACCTCAAACTCCTGCTTTATTTGATTTCCTCCTTTTTAAAAGGCTGAAGCTGTACTTTGCCTCATGTTTTTGGAAAGCTCACGTGAAGGATCCTTTGCTGGAAGATTTAATTTGGTCTTACAGCAACGAGAGCAGAGGTGCCCATCAGCTCAAGAGCATTTCCAGCATGCAAAGATAAGAAGAGCCTTTCACCCCTTGCCCAAACTTCTTATCTCCAGTGGGAAGCCAGGCAGGCAGAGCCACTGGAGCCTCTGTCTCCAGTAACATCGTGCTGGGGCAGGGCTCTGCCTGACAACTGATCCAGGGCACTTTGGTGACAGTGACCCCAGGGACCAGAGAGGGGATGACAAAAAAACTGATAAGGAACAAAACGGTGTTTGCCGTGTTGGTGACACTCGTGTCACAAGAGCTACTCCCCGGGTCAGATGTGGATAAAAATGTGAATGTTTAACAACAAAATAATCACTATAATCACAGATTAATCATGATTATCTAATCTGCTCCCTGTGTGTTGAATGTGATAATTTTTGACTTAGTCACAGCTCGGTATGATGAATGCTACTGAAAAATCTCAGAAAGATATTGGACTTTGATGAATAGATTTCAAGTGATGGAAAATCCACTGTCCCACTCCACTTCTTTTCATGTCAAACTGCTCCCAGTCTTAAAAAATGTGCACCCTGCTCCCATCTAGAACGTTTCTAACTTCAATTTCAACTTTCAATTTCTGTGGTGCTCAGCTGGGCTCGAGCTGCTGACTAAGCCCTTGTGCTTCACCCTGACTTAAGAGCCTTGGTCTGTCTCCAGACCAGTAAGGAAGGAAAGGAAGAAGAAAAGAAGAAGAAAGGAAACCTCACATATTTCTCGTGACGTGCAGCAGGGAAGGCAAATAAAGCAGCAGTGACTTCCCAAAGACACAGGAGGTTACAGACTGTCAGGAGGAAAACCAAGAGAATGTTGCTTCACATGAGAATAAATAAATGCAGAAATAAAGAAACGAGCTGAGCTCCTCTCCCAGGCATGGGGAGGATGGCACACGGAGGCTCTGGCAGCCCAGAGAGCCTGGAGGCTGACGAGCCACTGCTTAGTTAGCAGCAAATAAATTACTGGGCTGAAAGTTTTGATATTTGAGGCTGCACCGAGAGTCGTCCCACACCATTTCCAGAGCACGCTCTGGGGCCACCACTGCTTCCTCAAACCCACGCGGATCTTTCCGACGCCCGCCGAGAGGAGAGTGCCTGGTAATTAACAGTAACTCAATCAGACAAACCCACATGTTTCGAGAGTCAGCAAAGTCCACAGCGACCACTCTGTGCACCCTGGGGAGCTGCCTATCCCCAGCTCCTCGCTCCACTTGTGCTTGTCCTGCTCACCGGGAGACTCTCCTGCTTTTTTTTACCAAACTGGGAGAGCTCCCTGTGTGCAGCTGCCTGGCTCCAGGAGCACATGGGCAGGAAGAACCACGGAGCTGGGAATTGGGTTTACTCTGTAACACGAAACAGCAGCCTGAGCAGACACATTTCTGCCACCCCGCGAGCAGGGCTGGGGCCTTGGCTCTTTCACCCAAATATCTGGAGCATCAATTAGTGACAGAAATGGAAAGATGAGCTCCAACATTTTTAAACTGCCACGGTACATAATCCTCGGGAAAATGCCGAACCTCCTGGCCGAGTTTTCCTGTCTGTAAAAGGCAAAGCGCCCGGGGGCATCCCAAAAGGGCCGCCCCGTGGGGACGCCGGCGGGAGGCCGCCCCTGCCACAGGTGTGGCACCCGGGCCCTGGCAGCTGATGGCAGCGATGACGGGCCCAGGAACATGAGAAGGGGACACGCAGGGGCCCGTCAGGTGGGGAGGGGACAGCAACACTTTATCCCGTGCTGAGGCAGCCCCATGCAGAGCCCCGGGTAAGGGCTGGGATGCCAGCAGAGATTCCACTCCCCACCAACGCGACAGCAGAGGAAACCGAAGCCTTGATTCCCTGTCGTGGAATCATCCCTTCCACTGACAGCGGGAAAACTGCAGGGGAATGGCACGGGAATGCCAGTGTGGTAGGCACGACTGGGGCAGAGCTGGAGGGCTGGGAGGGCACTCACGCTTCTCGTTGGGCTGGGGCGTGTGGAAGAGCGTCAGCGGCCGCTCGCTGCACGAGGGAGGCTTCGACTCCGTGCTCTTCTTGCGGGATAACAGCAGCTGCGAGTTCGACGCCGGGGCCTCTGGCACCGTGTTGAATATCTGGTAAAAATAATAAACAAGTTGTTCTTTGGCATCACCCCGTGGAACAGGACAGCTGCCCACCTGCCTGGGCTGCACGGCTCCGCAGCGCAGCCTCTGAGGAAGACACGCACCCAACAACAGGGCGACGTTTTGGGGACAGGTCCCTAAATTCTACATTCCCGCTCTGTCTGCACTCCTTTTCTTTTCACCCAAGATGCACAGAGCAAGCTGTGAAGAGCCCTGACACTCTGGCACCCTGCTGACTTTTTGGGGGTGCAGGTGATGATGAGCAGCCCAGACAGAGCAGGCAGTGCCCCCCACTGCGTGACCCCGGCGCCCACGCTCCCACGGCTGCACACCAGCTTGGGAAAGTCTTTGCAACTTCCAGCCACAGCTGTCAGAAAACTGAGTAATCACATTTTTCTCAAGGGGATAAAATTCTAAAACTGCACGAAGCCAAAGAGCGGCAGCCTGGTTGGTTGCTGGTGTTTGGTTATGGATTGTTCCTTTTCTGGACCCCCAGGCTCAGACAAGGGCAGTGACCCCTCCAGATGAGTTCTCTCAAAGTCTCTCTCCATTGCTGAGTCCATTAAACCCACTCCTCAGTGTCCTTCCTGCTCTATCTGCCCCTGCCAGACAGACAGACAGACAACTGGCATGGCCAGGCTTTCCCAATAGGAAAAGCACATGTTGGCACAGCTCTCTGTTCAAGACAGAACTGGATGTGGACGTAGAGCTGTGATGCCATCCCAGCCAGGACAAGCTGGTTTCTACTTCTGCCTTTGCTGCCCAAATCCATTACTCCTTTCCAATCAAAACCAGACTAACAAAAGATCATAATCAGGGAACTGGCTGCATTTAGAAGAAAATTGGGGTTTTTTAGTATATATAGCCAGGGAGGGACAGCCAGGACCTCGGCCCCACTGAGCCACCACTGCTCCACTGACAGACCACAACATCCATGGCCAACAAACACACAAATGCATCAGGACTCAGATCAACACTGTGCATAAAGCCAGTACTCGGATAAATTCAGCAAAGCAGGAGCCAGCCAAGGTGCACATATCACTGGTTTGCTTAGCGTTTATCTCTCTTGAAACCAAGGACAAATTCCCATTAAACAGTGGGAAGAGGGGAGAAAGGGAACTTCTGTGATGGAGACACAGCCATGCTGACTCACACTGGGATGACCATAAACAAGGCTGGCTACCAGCAGCACTGGTTACACAACTACAGCCCAGAAAACGAGGTGCCAGCTGTCCCCTCCCCGGCACAGCCCCACCGTGGCGCCACCGGCCATGGGGAGAGAGGGCTGCCACGGGCAAAGAGGGACCAACTCCCTTCCATAAACTACTGACACGAAAGAAGCAAGGGAGGCCATTACCTTCTCATGGTTTTCTATTAAAATTTCAATCACAATGTTCTGGAATTTGATGTCCATAATGGCAGCGACCGTTTCCTCCTGAGGTCGAAGCAGCGTCGGCCCAAACACCACACCCAGGTTAGCAACAGTCATCAGGTTCTGCTTGTGATTATCTGCAACTCTGGGAAAAAAAAAAACAAAGAGAAAGAAAATGAAGTAGGTGATGGAACTAATCCACAGGGAACCCCCTCCCTGCCTTCCCTGCCTCGTGGCTGGCACAAGGCTTACAACGCTGTTTACATTTTTCACGCTCCTGGTGAGCTCCTTGAAGGCTCAGCCATGTGGAAAAGTACAAATTTAACTGTTGTGCTCCTGGAGACCTTTCAGCCTCCATGAACTGACTAATCCCACAAAACCTCAACCCCACGCCAGCCACCGAGCCTCACGCTGCAAACCACTCCCAGGAAAACATCTTGAATCATTAATGCTTAAAGCCCTTCTGAAAACAAATTGTTGGACCTCTGACACACGCTGCTCTCCTACTCAATGAGTGACCTCATATGTTCCAAAGGCCAATTCCTTCCCAGCCATTCCAGCACCAGAGGTCAGTCCCATCTGGCCCAGCCAGGCTGGCTGGGAGGCCAAATGGGGCTTTGCCCCCAAATCCCCGTGCCCCATGTGTTCCCTTCTCCGTGGCACGGGGACCCCCCACAAGATGGGGACACAGGGACACCCAAGCCTTCCTCCTCGCCACCTCCATCTCTTTTAGTTCACAGGAGGGCACAGAGCAGCTCAGCAAAGTGAAGCAGCTCACTCTGAGGATGTGGCACCCTGGTTATGGTGTCTGAGGGGTCACCCTGGAGCTCCAGCTGGCACCTGATCTCAGGGGTGCAGCAGCCCTAAATCTGGGATATGTCCTCTGCTGTGCCTCACCCCGAGGGGACACAGCCACAGGGACACAGGCAGGTGTCCCCTGGCCATGCTGGGCTGTCCAGGGAGCCCTGGCTGAGGCTGGGACAGTGCCCTGGATGTTGCTGAGTCACAGGGGACACGTCCATGGCACCTGTGACCTGCGGTGCAGCCCTGTCCCCGGGAGCCTTTCTTGTGGTTTGCTCCTGACCTCTTCAACCAGGCACTGTGATGCCTTCAGGCTGTGTGCTCACACACTTGTAGCCTGAGGGGGTTTTAGTGTCTTTTCCTTCCCTTTCTCTCCCGTTTCCCTGGACGCAGGCAGCAGGCCAGCACACAGTGATGCTCACACTGACCCTAAAATTTATTGCCATGGGTTTCTACCACTGATCCTGGGGTCAAGACATTTGTGTGCAAGCTCAGCATATTTCAGCACACCGCAAGCCCAGGCTGGCTAAAATGAAAAGATGCTTTCCATCCTTTTCCATCCAAATCTCAGCTGAACCAGCAAGGAACTCATCCCTACATACAGCTCAGGCAGCAGACAGGGGCCTCATCACAAGGGGGGCTCAGGGCTGCTGGCTTAGCTGCCCCCAACAGCAACATCAGCCCTACTCACTGCCTCATGCTGGTGCACATTTCATCCCTGGAGAACAGGCAGAGCTGTCCCCTCCACTGAGCCTGCCTGGGATCCAGCCTGAGAGTGGGGAGGTCCTGGCCCAAGCCCTCGGGAGCTGGCAGGACCTCCCCCTTACCCGTAACTCCCCCCCCTGCCAGGAACGCTGTGAATATTTGATCACAGCCTGCGGGAAATCTCCGCTGTCAGTAAATGGGCTGCCCCAGAGGTGACAACCTCAGCAGAGGGGACGTGCTGCTCACACTGCCACCCAGCCAGGCTGGCCATCCCCACCCCTGGGCGGGCACAGAGCCTCTCCCCATCCTCATCCTCATCACAGTCAAGAGCTCGCCGAGCTGCTCATGGCCACGCCAGCCCCACCAAGCTGGGAGGGGAGACAAACTCTCCTTAGGGAGTCACAACCTCATGGAGCAGCAAGAAAGGCACAACGAGTCCAATAAGAACCAATATATATACTAAATAATATTTACATGGGGATTCAAACCTACCCCCTGCTCCCACCCACATCACTCACAAATCCCAGTGACATTTTTGCATTGCAAAATTGCATTTCAGACACACTTCACATGCTCCTAATTGGATATGGAAAAACGCAGCTGCAGCCCAAATGGCTTTCAAAAGCACTAATAAAATAATAATTTTAATGATCTTCTGTGGTTAGTAAAACAATGTTCATTTATAAAAAAACAACTGAATTGATCTAAGTCGCACAAAATTAGGTGCCTCCATTTCTCATTACCGTTACCATGTCCTACATCACTCTAATAAATTGCACTGTCATCAGCTCATTACAGGGAGGCAGCTGAGCGTGGTCCTGGTTAATTATTTCAGACTGGGCTATTAATGGCTTCCCAGGCAGGACATGGTCCCACAGCACCAGCCACGGGCCTGCCCAGGGACTGTCCCTTCACCCACAGGGTGCTGGCCCTCGCCTCCACCACCAACCCCTCCTCAGGGTGCTTTCCTTTCCCTCTGGAAGTTTGGGAGCTGTTCTGCAGCTGTGCAATCTGGCTCCTTTCTGGAATAAAGCTCAGTGGCACCTGAACTCCTGCTCAGCACCCCAGGTACTTTTCCAGCAACAGCTATCCCTGCACCGGGTCACCACAGCCGTGCTCCAAAACATGATTCACCTTTCACATCCTCCAAATTCCCCATCCATTACCCACAGGATAATTCACTCTAAATTATACCTCTTCATCATCCTTTGTGCTAGGAAATAACGCCGCAGTTTCTAAAGATGGGTGCTCTCAGCCCAAAGTGGCCTTAATGCCCCGGCTGTTGAGCAGGGACTGTCAGTGCCATTCCTGAGCTGCTCTTTAGAAGTTTTCCAAGCAGTCACTGTATTTTCCTTTTAACCTGCTGCTTCTTTCCGGCCCTTGATGCACTCGGAGAGAACTGCACTGGCGTTCATTTCTATGGGTCCTTCTTCTGCTCCCCACTTTACACGAGTCACTTCCAGCACAGGAGAAAGCAACAACTAATGGAGGAACGTGCAGACTTCACTCCTCACTTCACTCCTGCTCAGGGCTCACAGTGGGCCAGGCTCTCACTGGCTTTGGGACTTTTTTGGGCTGATCCTTCTCCTGGCAGCACAGGATGGTTCCCACCACGGTTCCCACATCCCTTGGGGATCAGCAGGAGATCAGCCTGGGGGTGAGGGACACGCAGAGCCCCTTGGCCAGGGGGATGTCTGTGCTCAGCCTCACCAGCCAGCAGCTCCATCAACACCTGACCCACTTGGTGCTGACCCAGCAGCCCTGCAGGACACTGGCAGCACCTCCTGGTGCCACTGGGACTGAGCCCTGCCACGCCCTGGGGACAGCCCAGGGAGCTCTGTCCCCCAGGCCACCCCCGGGGTGTCCCCGGACACTGCTCACTTGTCACTCCCTTTCGGCAAAGCAAAGGAGAGCAGGAGCAGAGTAAATCCATGTTGGGTGTTAAATTAGATTACACCCGGGTTGCCTGGATACTGTATAATCACTGCCATGACCAAACACAATTTAATAGGGGGTAATTGGTAGCCAAGGTTCAGTGCAGGGGAAGCAGGGAACAGTAAATATTCCAGTGTGGTCGGAGCTCCAGTGGGTGCCACAGGGGCTCCTGGCTCTGCTCCCACAGAACTCCTGCCTCCCGTGTCTGGAATGACTTCCTCCATGTATTTTATAGATGTATTTATATATATGCATAAACTGCTGTGTGTGTATTTTATATATAAACACGTATTTTATATACAGAATGCATGTATCTGAACCTCAGCCAAAAGTGCCATTATTAGTTCAAATATCTTTTCCTGATTCAGAACAAAATCTCTGAGCAAAAAAAACCATCTGAAGGGAACAAAAGGAAAGTCTGGAGTGTTTCTATTTCCATGCCTGGGACAAACCTTTGCAATCAAAGTGCTTGTTGTGGCTGGCCTAGCAAGTCCTCACAGGATGGAAAATAATGCAGCTCATTCCTCTTGCTACAGGTAAAAATCCATCTCCCATCTGCCACGACCAGCAGAGCTTCTGTTTAACGTGAAAAGCCAACCACACAGAGGCCAGCAACCCCCAAAATTATTTAGGCTGCTCTGGGTAGTTTGACAGAAATTAAACACCTTTGACTGTGGACATACAGGGAAGGTAAAAAGCAGAGGGAGCAGAGGCAGCAGCACACTGGGTGGAGAGGCACCTGTGGCACCTGAGCCACCAGCCTTGTTCCCACAAAGTGTGGGCACAGAATCATGGAATCATTTAGGTGGGAAAAGCCCTCGGAGATCATGGAGCCCAACTGCTCCCCCAGCACTGCCAAGGCCACCACTGAGCAAACACATCATCTACACAGCTTCAAATCCCTCCAGCCATGGTGACTCCACCACTTCCCTGGGCAGCCTGTGACAGGGCTGGACAACCCTTTCAAGGAAGGAATTTTCCCTAATATCCAACCTGAACCTCCTCTACTATAACCTGAGGACACTTCCTCCTGCCCTGTCACCTGTTACCCAGGAAAAGAGGCTGACTCCCACTCACTTGCCTACAACCTCCTGTCAGGGAGCTCTGGAGAGCCAGAAGGTCCCTCCTGAGCCTCTTTTTGTCCAGGCTGACCCCTTTTCCCAGCTCCCTCAACTGCTCCTGGTGCTCCAGGCCCTTCCACAGCTCCGCTCTGTCTCTGGACACGCTCCAGAAACGCCCCTGGGGCAGCACAGCCCCTGCCTGGGGAGGCTCAGCAGGGCTGGGCTTTGTCCAGCAGGCACAGCTGGGACCCTGCAGCCCCCAGCCCTGTAACCTGGACCTCACCAGGGACGGACAGACAGACAGACAGGGCAGCCTGAGCACACACAGCTGGGACCCTGCAGCCCCCAGCCCCAGCCCTGTAACCTGGACCTCACCAGGGACAGACAGACAGACAGAGCAGCCTGAGCACACACAATTGGGGGCATTTATCAGAGAGCAGCCCCCAGTCCCAGCCCTGTAACCTGGACCTCACCAGGGACAGACACACAGACAGACACAGCAGCCTGAGCACACACAATCGGGGGCATTTATCGGATACAATCTAATGAGTTCTGGGAAATGCTCCTGGGTGCATTTAACTCATCCCTGCACATTATTGAGTTTAATTGGGCTGTGGCTGATGAGCGCCGAGGTGGAGAGGGAAGAGGGGCTGGGCTGGCCACCACTCAGCTTCCCCCCTCTCCGAGGGGCTGGTGGAGCTGTGTCCCCAGAGATGGTGGCCCTGCAGCTCCCCGGGGATGACTCACTTCTCACTCACACCCATGGTGGGTTTCCCAGCCTCAGGAATGTGGCTGGTGGCTGGGAACACAGCAGGTGTTTATTGCAGGAATGTCGTGACTGGCACCCAGCACAGAGCTGGTGAAACCAGTGATGCAATTCCAGCTGCAGCAGCACCCACTGGTGTCCCAGGCAGTTCAATCAATCAATCACACATTCCTAAATCGTTCCTAAAAGGCCCACGTGCATGGGAGGAGGTGACAGGGACACTGGTCTGCAGTGGCTGCTGGCAGATGGCTGTGGAGAAGCAGGGAGCACAACCAGCTCTGCTTTATCCTGTGCTCAAAAGCCACGTGGATGTGGCACCTGGGGACATGGGCTAGTGGTGGCCTTGGCAGTGCTGGGGGAATGGCTGGAGATGATGATCTTGGTGGGTTTTTCCAACTTTGAAGACTCCATGGCTCCCAAGCTGGAGCACACATGCACAGAAATGCCACATTCCACATTGCCCCACCATCCCTCCATGCCACTGTTCACTGAGGCTCTGGACGTGCCTGCACTCCTCGGGCTGCTCTGGATGCAGGGAGCTCTGCAAGGGCCACAGGAGCAAACTGGGCTCACTCAGCCACACTGTGGGAATTGGGAACATTGGGAATATGACAAACCCTGCAGGCCATGGGCTCACAGCTCCACAGCTTCCCCAGAGAGGAAAGCCAAGCCCGAGGAATGCACATGGAGGCCAGCAGATCCAGAAGAAGGACAGATCACCATGACAAAACCTCCCAGTGCAGACAAGGGGAAAACTTGCTGAATGCAAAACCCTTGCAGCTCTCGGGTTCCCTGCTCAGCTGGGACCAAACCTGCGCCTGCACTGATTCCGGGCGCTCTGACTTGCTCCAACAAGACTTGCTTTTCCTCCCGGGTGGATCTGGCCACAGCTGGATGCTTGGGTTCACTCCCAGGGAAGAAAAAAAAAGGGGGGCTCATGTTGCACTGAGAAGACACGGAGGCCAAACGTGAGGTTCAGTATCAGCGAGCCAGATCAGCGCGAATACCAAACGTGCTGCGACTTGCAGGGAAACACGCAGGGAGCTCAACTCTGCCCCAGCTCAGGCTTCCCAGACTGAGCCAGAGAGCTTTCCAAAGCCATCCTCCCCAGCTTTGGGCAGGGTGAGCTTGAGGGGGGATCTCAGAGTGACCCCAGCCCTGCTCAGGAACCCTCAGCCCAGGGCTGAGCGGCACCGGGCTGGCACATTCCCTGTGCCCGGCACTGCAGGTTTCCACTGACACCCCGGTGAAAAGCACAGGCACGGCCAGAGCTGATGTTAAACGTCACCATGGTTTCCACCTGCACAAACACAGCCATCAAAGGGGCCTCACGCTCAAATGCCCCTGAGGACGGGGCTGGAACAGGGCCTGCCATGGCTGCAAACTGTGCCACTGCCACCCCGGTGCCAGCCCCAGCACCTCGGCACAGCCCTGCTGCACGGGCAGCTCTTCCTCCAAACCCAGACCTCAGCGGTGCTGCCACACTGCAATAACAAACCCCCAGGGCCAGCAGGGCAAGGAGAGCCCCACGCAGCAGGGCTGGGTCAACAAGGAATCCTTTGAGAGACCCGCCGCCACGGCGAGCGCCGCGCCGGAGTCTCCAACCTGCTGCATGGAAAACAGCCAAAGTAAACGGGCTCCCAGAGAGCTCCCAGCAGAACAGCTCTGGGGTGAGCAAGTGCAGCTCCCACGTCCCCACAGGGAGCCATTCCAAGCCAGAGCCAGGTCACAGGGCCACGGGCAGGAGGTGCCTGGTGCACACCTGCACCTTCGCACGAGTGCAGGGCCCGCAGGGGAGAGCAACGGAGGGGGGTCGACCTATTTTTTTCCTTAGAGGTATTTTGGAGCTCATTCACTCCACAAATGCAAGGTTGGAGCTCATCCCTCCAAAATTCTGAATTCCTAGAAGACGGTGTTGGAAGAAAGGGAATATAGGAATAAGCAGCTTTCAGAATTAATGATGTGAACAACGGCAGGAGGAATGCTTCTCCCGCCTTCGCCAGTGGGACAAGGTTTTGCCCAACGATTGGAAACACCCCTCACTCCCCCAGTTCTGTGCCCCCTGCCACAGACACAAGGGTTGGAACAAGATGGCCTTTGAATGTCCCTCCCAACCCCAACCTTTCTGTGATTCTGCAGGCCAGGGATCACTCAAGCATCCTGGCAAAAACTGCAGCCCAGCGATATCTTGGCAATGTTGATTTCCTTTCTTCTGCTGAAAGACTGTCTGACTAAAATCTCTCCAAATGAGTTTGGTTCAGTGCTGGGTCTGTTCATACAGAGCAATCGAGGGATGAGGACATCTCCATCCCACTCTGTCTGCGGGGACGGTGCAGACACCACCAGGGAGACTCCAACCAGTTATTGGAAATCTTTTGCTCACTCTCGATTCAATCTCTTTCCATACCCAGTTTCAGTTTCACTGTGATAAACAATGAAAAAGAATCCAGATAATTATGTGCTATCAACAACCTCTACCCAACAACACCAAGTTCAGACACAAGCCCACAAGAATTCACACTTGAGGAATGCAAAATGCCTGCTGCTGCTCCTGGAGATGCAGGAGGAGCTCGGCAGGGATGTTCAACCACAGAAACTCCACAGCAAACCCAGCAGCTGCTTTGTTTCGAGCTGCTAAATCATCATGCCAGGTTGGTGATGCCAGCTTTAGTCCAAGACCCCATTATCCTGTCTCCAGACTCGAGCCTTGTGCAGGATGTGGGTGCAAAAGAACCCAACGAGGGACTGCAGGCTCTGGGGCACATTCCCCTCCAGCTAAAAACTGGAGAGCCTGCATAAAATATGAGCACCTTTCAGAGAAGCATGGAAGGAAAAGCGACCAGCACCCACACAGCTGCTCCAGGGACAATCCAGACAGAGGGGGTTAAAAGTTCATTTGCAGAAGCAGAACAAAACCCTTTGCTAATTTACACATTACAGGAAGCCAAGCCCAAAAAAACCCAGCGAGCACCTACAGGGCTTTTTGTGGTGGTTTGTAATTCTGCAGAATCTTATATTAAAAACAAAAGCAGAGGAGTGAGAGGGAGGCAGAGCTGGCAAGGGCAGGCACAGAGTGCTGCAGGGCTGTCTCGCCTCTGTGGAAGCATCACCAGCTCCTCCACCAAAACACGTGAGGGAGAGGAGAGCAAAGGGGAAACCAAAGGTGCTGCTCTTCCCCACGAGGCTCTGGTAGCTCCAGCTCCAGAGCACAAATCACAGAATCATGGAACAGCAGAACGGGTTGGCTTGGAAGGGACCTCAAAGCCCAACTCATTCCAACCAGGGAAAAAGGAAAAGGGGTAAAAGAGCACAGCATGAACCTGAGCCAGGACAGCCAAGCCCCAGGCAGGATTGTCCCAGCTCCTGCAAGGCAGCATGTGCCTACAGGGAGTGGGTTTCCACGTCACTGCCCTTTTACTACCCATAGGAGCACCCAGATCCTTTGGGTCACTTCAACTGCAGGGCTTTGCCTGGATCCAGCACTGCCATGATCCAAAAGGAGCAGAAACAGGCACTGGGCTTAAAAATGGCATTCCCAAAGGCAGCAAGGAGGATCACTGCCTGGCCCAGGCACACCAGCTCAGAGACAGCTCCCCGTTTGCTCCTGGCACCCAAATCAGGCGAGCAGCACACGACAGCCGAGCATCTCAGAGGCCTCAGTGGCTAGTGGAAATTTCCAGAACGTCCTGGACAAGAATGACTTACTGGAAGCAATACATAAATCAAGCAGATGAATAGTTACCAGACAGCAGCATAAACAGCTGCCACGGGGATGAAATCAGACCTGCTGTGCCAAGAGGCGTCAGCCTCCTTTGCCGGCTGCACCTTCGGGGGAAACCGGCACAACAACCCGAGGGAAAGCACATTCCTGGGGGAGCTGCCACCCCTGGCCCTGCACAGGTGCCCTGGTGGGGTGCTGGAGCTGCTGGGCACGGGGACACCGTGGTGAGCACCGGAGCAGCTCCTGCAGGGCTCTGCGGGCAGCGCAGCCCCGAGCGCGGCGCGAGCCGCCCCGCGCCGGGCAGAACAAGCCCTGCCTGTATTTTTAGGCAGAAGACCTGGAGGAATTTTCTCTCCTCGTCCTTTGCCAGCAGGCCCTGGTTGAGCAGCGAGCCCTCAGGAACGCTCCAGGCTCCGTGTCCAGCCCCTGCCCCGTGGAGGGTTTTGCCGGATCCGCATCAGCAGCTGCCCTGCGGAGCCCCGTGGAAACCATCGCCCTGATCAGCAGCAAACAAATTTGTGCAGGAGATAACAATCACCCTCATCTTGGTTAAAAACACGTAAACTAGAAAACACCACCACAGCAAAACCAAAGGGAGCCAGCCCGTGTTGGCCAGGCCACAGCTGGGAGTGATTAGAGATAATTAATTCTGCTAAGTACACGTACACACAGCTCGGCTGCAGCCTCCTGCATGGCCCTGACCTTGGCACAAGGGGAGGGGGTGCCTGGGTCAGGGTTCTGTGGGGCAGTGGCAGCCCACAGAAGGGTCTGGGAGCCCCATGGAAGGGGTACGAGCCTGGCACCATCTGTGCTGGAGAACCTGGACTCGCCGCCACAAGAACAAAGCTCAGGTGTCAAATTATGGCCATGCATGAAAAATAATTCCCTAAATGCTTGAAATATAATCAGAGTGAAATCCCCGTGCTCTGCACCTCCACAGCATTGGCTCCTGGGTGAGAAAGTACATCACAAAAGAAGAAGGAGACATGGGATGATATTGCAGCTCCACTAACAAAAAAGGCAATTTTCTGCCACCAGCTCCGCTCCAGCAGCACCCCTGGCACAGCCACCACCAGCCTGGCAGCACCACAGGAACCTTGTTTCCCTTTGACTTATTTGGCATTAAAACAAATTGGTTTCATCAGAGAATCCCAGGCTGGTTCAGGCTGGAAGGGTAAAAGGAGCAGGGATGGGGACTGCTCCTGCTCCCTGGGCCAGAGTGAACAAGTGTATGGACGTGAGGCAGAAGGCAGAACAAATGGGCTCAGAGATGCACTAAGAGGCAGAAAAAAAAATACTTTTCTATCAAAATGCTCCTTTCCCACTACCCTGTCTGCTCCTGGGATTTGTCCTGTCCCTCCTCCGTGGGGCCCACTCACTGCACCCCAATTCTGAGACCCCATCACACAGGGAAGGGCACTGCTGAGCTACCTGCTGAACTACCTGAACTGCCTCCAAGGCACTCATCCTGCCTGCTGCTGGGGTTAATAATTGCCATTTTTGAACACTTCAGCTTTCCTACCCGTTTTATTACTGTTAATAAAAACTGCAGCTTCATCACATGAGGAGCCCCACACCCCTCCTCGGTGCAGCAGAGCACGTACACCCCAAAAACACAGAAGTCAGAAACCACCCAAGACAGGCTCTCTCTTTACTTGACCGACTCAGCCCAAGTTCTGGTTTTAGTGTCAGAAATCTCCACAGCCAGGCTGTGAGAAATATTTTTTTAGCTCATCTGATAAACATGCAAATCTTGATTATTCATACGTTACTTAAAATAAAAAAAACCCAGACAGAAACAGATGAGACAAGGCCCTCCAAGCAGCGCAGCCCAGCCTGGCAGGGGCAGCCAGAGGCCCTTGGCTTTGCCCACGTTGGCTGAGGGTGCCCTGGCCCTCAGCAGCACCCAGACCCAGCCAGTCCCACCCACCCAGAGCATCCCCCCGGGGCAGCACGGCCCCTCCCTCCAAACATCTGCTGCAGATGTGAACGTTTCTCTCCATTCTTGTCTTTAATCTGGCTCGATGGCACTGCAGCCTCAAGCAGCTCTAATTTTAGAGAGTAATGGCAAAGAGCCCTGGCCCTGGCTGCCCCGTGGGCACTCCTGGATCAGGGTGCTGCTCCTGGATCAGGGTGCTGCTCCTGGATCAGGGTGCTGCTCCTGGATCAGGGTGCTGCTCCTGGATCAGGGTGCTGCTCCTGGATCAGGGTGCTCCTGACCAGAGCAGGGGCTGCAGCACCAGCCCCAGGGGAAGCTGTGAGCCAAGTCCTGGGGCTGGCTGTGCCCCTGCAGCCCAGGATCCCCCCCAGGAATCCTGCCCCAAGGCTGGAGAGCTCAGCAGGCTCTCGCTCCTCAGCTTCCTGCCCTTCTCTGAGATAATTTTTTTCCTATTAAATAAGTCTATGCGCTGTTTCTCTTCCTAAAATAGCACACGCCACCACACACACGGTTTGTTTTGTTTGAATTCCTTCCCCACTAAAGCAGCACAAACCCCACTGTAAAGCTGACTCCACATCTCTACTCCATCACCAGGTTTTTTCCTTTAGATGGAAAACACTGAGGCAATTACAGATTCCCTGCACATACACAATCACAGAATCCTAGAACAGTTTGGGTGGGAAGGGACCTTAAAGCTCACCCAGTTCCACTCTTTGCCATGGGCAGGGACACTCCCACTATCCCAGGCTGCTCCAAGCCCCATCCAGCCTGGCCTTGGACACTTCCAGGGATCCAGGGGCAGCCACAGCTTCTCTGGGCAATCCCATCTGGCTGAAGGGTGCACCTGGAACCACTGGGCCTTGGCTTCAGGCTGTAAATGCACAAACCAACACCTAAACCAGCAGCTTGGTTTTTAACAGCCTTGCCAGGGACCCCGCTTCCTAGACACAAGCCCAGGCCACAGGAAAGCATCTGGAGTTATGTTTAAGCTTATTTCAAATATCATTTGTTATTTTTTTCCTTCTAAACAGATAACTCGGATCCTTCCAGATCTCCTCCTAAGCAGTTTTCCCAATTAAGTCATTCCCCAGGTTTCCCAGCCCTGCTGCTCCTGCAGCACCGCTGCAAACAGCCAGGGCAGGTCCAACCCTGCAGCCTTGGGGCTGCCACAAACACCTGATGATGCTTCCACTTCTGAAACACTAATAAAAGGTTTCCATGGGAACCTGCAGGAGCAGGAAGAAGATGGGAAATTACAGGTCAGCTGTAGCACTGAAAGAAAAAAAAAGATTATCCCATTCCTTCGTCCTCGCAAACTTTCAAGGTAACACAGAAATGTTGATTGATCAGGGTGAGAATATGCCCCAGAGTAGCCATTTGTTGTGCAAAGAAATCACTTTTAGCCCTTCACTGGCAGGTTTGCTCTGAGGAGCTTCACCTCCACCCTGCCTCCTGGACAGCCCGTGTAGCCAAACCCATTGCAGGCCAGTAAAAGCCACACAAGGTTCCCTGGAGAGAATGTGCTCCTGGTGCTGCTGTGGGGCTGGGGCTGCCTGGGAAGCTCCTGTCCCCCATCCCTCCCTCCCCCCCCCCCCCCCCCCCCCCCCCCCCCCCCCCACCACACACAACAAAAAAAAAAAAGAAAAAAAAAAAAAAAAAAAAAAAAAAAAAAAAAAAAAAANCAAGGAAACTTTTCCACCACTATTAACTTTCAGAGGAAATGGAAAAAGGAGAGAAAAACACATCAGTCATAAACGTACTTTGCCAAATGGTTCATGAGCAAGTGCAGCATCTGCCTGTTTTTCTCCGGGAGCCGATGAACGAGGCTGTGGATCTCCGACACCCTGGACTCCTGATTCTCTTGCTCTGCACGGGGAACAGAAGATCATTTATCTCCACATTAGGGGGCTGTTATGGGAAGAGGCCTAACACTGCCCCTGACAGACATCCCAGGGAGCTGCTCCATCCCACAGCCAGGCACTGCAGATACTCCCCACGGCGCTGCTCCTTCCTATCAACTCCATCCAGCTGTTTCCAAAGGAAGACACTTAATGGGCTGAAACAGTGAGCTGAGAGCAGATGCCACGTGAGCAGCATGAGGAGCAGGGCAGGGCTGGCTGCAAGCAGAGTGATTCCAGTGATGGGAATACATTCCCACGTGCAGTGTGCCAGTGCAGGCCAGGCTGGAGCACCTGGTGCTCCTCAGGCTCCTGGGGTCCCTGGTGCTGCCTGGGAGCTGCTGGAGGAGACCGGCACTGCCACGGACCACGGGGCCCTCCTGACACCCACTCCCATGTCCACAGGCTGCACGGCTGCCCATGGAAAATCCCCTGCTGCCAGCAAAGCCCCCTCCCCTGGGCACTGAGGGAACCATGGCCCAGACAGCTGAAGCAGCAGTGAGCCCCCCAAACACCGTGGAGCAGTTCAACAGCAGCTGATGGTCACAGCCCCGCGTTCACAGCACCGTCTGTGCTTCCTCCTCCTCCTCTGGTCACCTCCCAGCACCCCTGCCCCAGCTCCAGCCCTGCTCTGCTGGCCAGGACACAGCCTGGGAGCACAGGGGGAGGCAGCAGGGCAGGGGGGATGGCAGCCCCTGGCAGATGAGGCTCCTCTTGGGGAGCGGGGCCACAAACACCAACAAACTCACTTGCTGCTTTGATGAAGCTCCTTTGAAACTGGTACATCATGAGGGGCCCCGGGAGCATTCTGGAAGATAAAAAGGAAACAGGCATAAACCACATCTGAGGAACACAATCCACACTAAGAAAGCCTTGCCCCTACAATAAACTCAGCTCCATTTTGAAAAGGGCAGAGTTAAGCAACACCAGCTCTAATTAATTCCCCCCATCAGAAGGAGTGAGATCTATGAAAGGACCTTTGATTTATTCACCACTAAATTAATCTTTAATTTTAGCATTCCTTCAGTAACAGCTTCAGTGCATTACTGAGCCCAAGATTTCCAAGTAAGTTTGAAAATAAATTAAAAAGATAGACAAGCCTAGCTGTAAAACTTTCCCAAACCCCATTCCCAATCCCCTCCCATCTGCTGCATCCCTTCAGAGGGACACACTGGTGCTGCCCACGTTCCTCTCTGCTTTGCCAACAGTTCAGACTCCGGAGCAAAGGTTGCCAATCATGCAAAATTCTGTGATTTTCTAGGCTGAGATCCACCAGGCTAATTACAACTTATCATCCTAATTGGATTTAGGCTCTCTCTTGTGCTCCCTCGCTGTCTGAAGCACAACCCAGCACACAGCTGAGAGCAGGAGCTGCGGTCACGACAGGTAGGAGCACGTTGTGGATAATGAGATGCTGCTGCCTGCCAACACCCAGTCCTGTTGGGAAGATCCCCGGGATGATACTGGCTCTGACACACAAATCAGAACTACAATAAAGCTCAGCACCAGGGCTGGAAAAGCCCTACAGCCCCTGCCCTGACACAGCACTGCCCTCCCCTGCTGCCACATGCTCAGAAGGTGGAAATCCACTGGGAAAAGCTCAGGGAAAAGCTTAAATCAAGGCAGGGGATGCAGGAATGAGTTTTTTAAATCGTGTTTGTATAATACATGCGTCTGTCAGAGCTGAGCCTGTTCCCCAGATCCTACTCAGACCTACTGGAAAGTCAGGGAAAAGCCAGGATAAATTCCCCAAGAGCAGTTTCTGCTCTGTTTCTATAAAAGTGCTGTTGTTAAGGCTCTGCAATAACAGGCAGTAAAACCCCGGGCCAGCACCAAACCCCTCCTTACCTCAGGTAGGTTTTCAGTGCACTAGTAATGGTCTTGATCTCCCACTCTGCACAGATCTCTGTGTCTGTCTCTGTGGCTGTCTTGGGATCTATGGAAAATGACAAAAAAAAACCAGCAACTGAAGGAAACAGAAGAAAATTCCAGTTCGTGCCAGCTCAGCTGTGTGGGGAGACCATCACATCCTGTTTGATTTGCTGTCCCCAGCTCAGGACACGTCTGCAGGGCTGTGAGGGTCACCACCAGGGACAGGCCAAACCGACTGGCATGGGATGAGAGACAGAAAAGGGAATCCTCCATCCCGAGCAAGGACAGGGGCAGTGTGGCTTGGAGCGTGCCAGGACACCAGGCACAGCAGCCCAAGGTGCTCAGGGACAGCAGTGACAGCCAGGCACAGACACAAGGACCAGGCATACAGGGACCCTCTGCCCACACTGGGCACCATCATCATCCTGCAGCCACCTCCCCATGGAGTTCTGGGCTGGCAATTACAGCCACAGCCACCTGCACAGCCACCTTCATAGTCACCTGCACAGCCACCTTCATGGTCACCTGCACAGACACCTGCACAGCCACCACCAGGCCACTGGGAAGTGGCTCAGGCACAGCATCGAGTCCCAGATGGTGACAGCTCCCACCTGGGGCCAGAAGCACCAAACCAAGGCCAGAAGCACCAAACCAGGGCCAGGAGCACCAAACCAAGGCCAGGAACACCAAGCTGATGCCAGGAGCACCAAACCAGGGCCAGGAGCACCAAACCAGGGCCAGGAGCACCAAACTGAGGCCACAGAAAAGCCAGACAGGGAAGTGCCCCATGTGCTGATCTCTCCTGCCTGGGTGCTGCTCCTCCAATGCTCTTTGCTAACTCCATCCTGGAGACTCAGGCAGGATCCAGCAGAAGCCCAGGGCAGCCCCTGTGGGGTCCCTGGCTGTGGGTCCCACCAGTGCCAAGTGTCCCTGGGGAGCAGTGCAGGTGCCAGGGCTCCCACTGTCCCCAAGGCCCAGGGTGACACGGCCACAGCTGCTACCACCATCTGCTCCCACGGGCTCAGCTCAGGGGGGTTTTTGCCTTTTCACAGACACAAATAATGCACTTTTGAATTTTAAAGCCCCATGGAAGCATTGGGCAATTTTTAACCTACTTAAAAGAATGCCATGAATGGAGTTCAGCTTTCCCTCAGGGCAAAGGGTTTATTTTAATTAAAAAAAAAAAAAGTCAAGAGGTGCACTTGGAAAAGTAAACACATAAGAAATTCATATTCACACAAAGATCATGTGTGTCCCAGCAATCACACAAATGACCTCCATCCTCCTGACTCAATGCCCAGGAAACTTCCTACAGCACTGCCTTTACAAGGAGAGAATTTTAATGGAGTCAACTTCGGCATAGTAACAAAAAACAAAACCCCCCAGAAGTTCCATCTTTTTTTTTACAGAAAAAACAACCTTTTTAACCAAAGTAGAACAAACAGCTCCAGAGTGTGTGTCTTTGCAGAGGCTCACCCAGCAGTTGCAAGGCAGGATCATGGAACACGAGGTGAAATTCCACAGTCGGTCCCATGAAAGGGCTCAGAGCAGTTAATCAGCTCCCCTTGACCTTCACAGGGATGAGTCTGCAACAAGTCCCTGGGCTGCAGCTGCAGCATCCGTGTCCCCAGGCAGTGATGCTGCAGCCAGCCCTGCCTCCCACCAGGACACACTTCCACAGGGGCCAGGGGCTGGAAAAGCCCCCACAGCCCCCAGTCAGCACTGACCCCGAGCTGATTTTTGCTGCCAATCCCTCATCTGACATCTCTCACAGATTCCCCAGGGTGAGGGGAACAACCTGGGGAAGCACCTCATTACCCCAGTGTGATTATTATCATCGAGAGACTCCCCAGACAGCTCAGGGATGACACCTCCCAGCAGTGAGGGGGGTCTGCAACTCACCTTCTGCAGAGTTCAGAGCTGCTGGGGCCCCCACAGTGCCACAATGAACCCTCTAGTGGGAGCTCACACTGATGAAAGTTGGGTTATTTGTTGGGATTTGTCCTCATTTTGATGGCACATGGTACCAGTGAGTGCTGGGGAGATGAACTGAGCCCCACCAGCCCTGGGAGCACCTCCCAGTGCTTCACCCCAGAGCAGACCCCATCAAATGTGCCCTGAAAGCCAACCCCTGACCACCCTGCTGCCCACAGGGAGCCACTGCCCTGCGGCCACCACGCCGACCTGCTGCAGGGACACCCCGTGCCAAGGCCCTTCCCAGCACTGCCACTGACACCAGCCCGGGGAAACTCGATCTTTTTGCCATTTCAACTGTATGTGAAGCAGTAACACTGCCCACATTCATTTCTAAATATAAGGGAAACCTGACAGTGGAAGCACAGTTTGGCTCCTCCATTCACCAGGAGCCCCGAGGGCAGCGAGAACAGATGGGGCTTGACAAGGGACACGTTTCCATGTGACACTGACTTCACAGACAGAGGATTTAATCCCCCACAATTTGGAGAAATCATGGAGTCACGGGTTTGCAAAGCATCCCAAGGATTGACACCGTGGGGGATTCCCAGAGGGGGTCCCGCTCCCAGTGGCCTCCAGCAGAGCTTCCAGCATCAACAACCAACGGGGACACACCGGGACAAAGGAAAAGCACCAGCCATTTATCACCTCCTTATGAGACACCAGGGAGACAGCTGAGTGGCTTCAGTGGCTGAGGAGATAATGGATGCTGGCTGGTGTCCAAAACTGAATCCCTCCCAGCTCTGCAGAGCTCTTCACCCCGGCGGGTTTTGCCATCTGTCACAGCCCTGGGACTGGCACCAGGACTGACACCTTTGTGACAGCATGACGGGGTCCATGGCCCTGCCACCCACGGGGTGTGGTGATGAGGACCTGGCTGTGCACCTGCCAGGACCTGCCCCGGGGCTCCAGGCCAGCCTGTTTTTACCAGCAGTGCTGTTGGATGGATGCTCTCACCATGCCCACGTGTGTGCCATGGGACAGCTCTGGCTCCCCACAGCCCTGGGGGACCCTCACACGTCCCCAGCCTGCCCCAAACTTCTCCAATAACAGCACCAGGCACCAGCTCTCCTGACTGCAGTGAACTTTCCAAATGCCACAGCACAGAGGTCGCCTGCACCCGAATTTGGAGCTGTGCCCTTCCACTCCAATCACCTGGATTATCTACTCTCCACAGGTTAACACTGGCAGCTGTAACAGCCACCATGGGCTTTGCTCACTGAACACCTTAATGGTGGGAAAAGAGGGAGGAACTGGAAAAGGAGAAGGAAAAGATGTTGAAACACAACACATGAAAACTTTATGCAAGAAGAAATATGGAGGGAAAGGAGCACTGGAGTTTTGTGAGGACAAAGAAAAGGAAGTCATGTAGAAAAGGGAAGATAGTAAGTGAAGGGAAAGAAGCAGATGAGCAGAAGATGGCCAGCAATGCCATGCATTTCCCCCAGGGAATCCCCCTACAGTCAGTAGGGCACTAATAAATCAGTAAGCGTTTGTTTCCCTATTCCTGCAGCTATTTCATCCATGGTTTTGCCAGGTCTGAGCAGCATCAGACAGGACTGGCCAAGGGCAGCTGCCCTGCTCCAGCCCAGCTCTGTTCTCTCTTCCACTGTTGTGTCTCAGGCGTGTCTGGACAGATGGACAGCCTGGTCCAGGGCTGCAGCTGTGGGATGGAAGTGCTGCCTGTGAGGTCAGGGCTGAAGTGGTTCTGACCACACAGCCAGAGCAAACCTCTGCTGTGCCAAGACCCAGCAGCTTGTCTCTACAGAGCATCCAGAACTGCAGATCCAATGCCTCACTCACGAAGGAAACACATTCTGGAAAACTCTGGGCAAGACTGAGATAAACAGGCACAGGAAAGTCCGTGGGGAAAGCAAGAACAGCCACAGGCAGCATGCAACATCCAGGAGAAAATCATTTCAAACGGGGCTGGGAACAAGGGGGCAGGTAGGAGATGAAAAGCCAAAGCTTTCAGCTATTTCTTTGAAGATTTTGGTTTGCATTTGGGAAGGCTGCCAGAACTCGGAGCATGTGTGAGCAGGACACCAGTGACTGCAGCAGGACCTGGAGGAGCCAGGCCCTACACGAGTCCTTCACACCTGCCCGTGGTGCCCAGGACCAGCACAGGGTCCTAAGGGCACAGTCACCACCACGAGGGACCCCCACAGGAGCCTCTGCTCCTGCTTGGCAACACTTCAAAGCAGCACCATCTACTTGCCTTTAACAGAATTCCAGGTACTTACCCATTAATATGCTCAGCAGCTTTTGAACTCTGGAGTTCACCCCGACAATCCGGTAGAGCCCCTGCTCATTGATCCCTAGGGAAAAACAAGGAACTTCTCAGCACAAGGTCACAAGAGCTGCTAAGGTTTCTTTCACTTCTTTGGCTTCTCAAAGAGCAAAGCCAATGAAACCTTCTCACCAATCAAGTACAAAGCTACAGAAGATGGTAAAGTCTGGGGTTGATATCAAGGTTTTCACGTGTCCTGTTCTATATCATTACAAGTGTTATCCCCAGTTAGCTCAGGAATAAGGATCTAAGGACACTTCTCCTCCTTCCCACAGCCATGGCAGCCCCATGCAGGATCTGCACTTAACCAGGACTTTTTGGGAAAATTTTACTGTGTCAAGTTCTTCGGGTTGAGGTCTGAGCCTTTTGCATCTGATTTCCCCCCACGGGGCTGGGACAACCCCACCCCACACAAGGAGATTCACAAGAGCTTTTGGGGACACAATCCCACGTGAGAGGACGTGGTTGGCAGCATCCCTGCAGGAAGGACGCCGAAGTGAACACCCCCTTTGGTTCTGTCCCCCCTTTTTGCACAGCCAGGGTGTAATTTCCCCACTGTGCCCCATGTTTGTGAGTCCCTGCTGGCCCAGCTGTGGGGCAAACTCTCCTCGGCATCGGCCCGAGCACGTGATGGACTCATTTCATGTGGGTCTGAGGACTCATGAATCATTCTGTCCATGGAAAGGGCAGGAAAGGAGCTGCTCCACTGGCAGCAGCTGCCCCAGAGCAAGCCCAGCCCCAGAGCTGCCCTACCTCTTGTTTCCACAGCGTGGATGCACTTCTTGATGATGCTGAAGCCGATGCTGTCCAGCTGGGCAGCTGCAGGGGAAGGGCAGAGAGCAGGGCTGAGCAGCTGGCAGGGCAGGGCTCCTCCTGAATCCCTGCCATCCCAGCAATGCACCACTGCCCAGACAAGGAGGAGATAAATGAGGGCAGAAAAACACAAGTCCAGCAGTTTGTACCAGCTGTAACCCGGGCAAACACACACTGATCATCATTCCAGCCTCCACATCCCTCTGAACCAGGCCTGCCCTGGGCTCTGCCAGGCATCCACCAGTGCAGATGGACAAAAATTAATTTGGATCAAGGTGAGATAACCCAAATTTGACTGGAAAGTTGCCAATGGTTGCTTGGAAAGAAATGAAATTGTACATTTTGGCACAACAAACCCTTGAAGATGGCACACGAGGTGTCTTGCCTCTGCCCGAGAGTGAGAGCTAAAACATGAGAGTTAATGGGATGAACAACACAATTCACTTGTGCCAATGCAGGTTTTCACTTTCTAAGTTCAAGGAAATTACTAACACAGGGACCCAAACACCTGCTGGGAGAATTCATCCCAGGGAAAGCTTTCCACCACTGCCAGGAAAACACTGCCCACAGCCAGATATTTGTTATGGAAAATTAATTCCTCCCTACAGAAAGGTCTGGAGAACCTCCCCCAGGGCAGGAGCCCCTCAGAGAAGGGTGGGCAAAGGCACCCTGGGCTGCAGAGCCCAGGGAATGCCACGATGGGAGAGACACAACTCTGTGTGCAGAGCAGGGCAGGCAGGGAGCAGAGCCCAGGGCTGGCAGTGCCCCCAGCAAGGCACGTGCAGTTCCCTGCTCTGCATTCCCCTGCTCACATCCACGGCTGCTGCCAGCTCACACTCACCCCGAGCAGCCCCTTCCTAATCCCTGGCTTTGAGTCCTCTGCTGGGGGTGGGTTTTGTCTGCTGAATGGCACAGGGACCCAAAGCAGTGCAAAGGAAAACAGCTCCATTATGTTTTTCTGGGCAAGCAGGCCCCAGTGCCGAGCCAACACAAGCACACGAGCTGCAGAACGCCTGTGCCACAGGACGTGAGGACAATCCAGAAGCTGCAGGGCCCTTTGCTGGGCACCCTCAGGGCTCCCAGCAGGGATGCAGCATAAACCCAACGTGCCATCCATCAGCAGGGCACAGCTGCCATTCCCAGGCCACTGATGATAAACACTGGGGTACCTGAGAAGCTCAAAACCTTCCCCAAATGATGGGGAAACTCTCTTGCTCCAGCAAACCCAGTTCAGCAGGTCTGGTCAGCCCTGGCTGGTCCCTGGTGTGACCCTGACCTGTGGGTATCCCAGTGTGGGGCTGACAGGTGGGATCACTGCTTCAGCCTCTCTGCCATCCACTGGAGGTGCCAACCCATCCCACAGACCAGCAGTTTTCCTTCAGCCCCTTGCGTGTTTGGGGCCCCAAGGCCAGGTTGGACAGGGCTTGGAGAAACTTGGGATAGTGGAAGATGGCCCTGCCCACAGCAGGGAGTGGAACTGGATCATCTTTAATCCATGATTCCATGATTCCATAACCCTGCAGGACCCCACGGCCAGGCAGGGCTGGGATCCCCTGGGAAGGAAGGGGGAGGAAACCCAGCAGGCACATTCCCATTTTTCAGTGCCTCTGGATGGAAGTGACCTGGCACAATCCCCCTAAGCAGATCAATAAGCTCTTCCACTCACTGTCAAACTCTGGATCAGGAGAAGTCGGGGATTTATTTGCAGTAGTTACATCCAGAAATAATATCTGATTAAATATCCAAAGTGCCTTTATTCATCCTTAAATGTAACTTTTAATGAGCCCTGTAAAAGCTTGATCTCCCCTCTCTCAGAGCATCTGCTCTTCATCTCAGTCATTCACCAAATGATTCAGTCCAGCAGTGGTCCAGATCAAAGGCAGATCTGGATCTGCTGCTGTCCAGATCACAGATCCACAGAATCATCTGGGTTTGAAAATCCCCCCAAGGTCACCAGTCTAACCATTCCCCCAGCACTGCCAGGGCCACCACTAACCCCTGTCCCCAAAAGCCACATCCACGTCCCCAAAAACCCCTCCAGGGATGAGGGTTGCCAAGGCTGGACAGCCCTTTCAGAGAAGAACTCCCCCCTACCTTCCAAACTGAACTGTCCCTGCCTGCCTGAGGACAAGTGGAGGAGCCCCCCTTGAGGCTCTCCTCCCTCAGGGCAGGGTGTGAGGCTCAGCTCCAGGCCACCACACGCGTCACAGGCTCTTCCCAGAGCCCAAGGAGCTGCACTGGCTGTAATCCATCCCAGAAGCATTTGACATCAGCACAGGTGATGTGTATCACCTGCACAGCAGCTCCCACACACCCCCAGGCTCCTCTGCCCTTCAGGCAGCACTGCATCCCAAGTGCTACTGAATTGCTCTCACCCCCTTCTATTTTTGCCTGGCAGATTATTTCTATTTAATCCATTAATTCCCTTCCTTTACGCTGATGTGACATATCAGAGCAGGGGGAAGGGGGCAGGAGGGCTGAATCAGCTCTGTCAGCCTGCCTGGCTCCAGCTGTGTGTCAGGGCAGTGCAAGGTCAAAGCAGCTCCTCTGCCTCCTGTGCCACGGAACCATCTCTGCTTTGAATTCTTCCAATGGCATTTTGGACATAAGAACCACAGAGGAGGGGGGGAACCACGAAGCAGAGACCAGAGGAATGAGCTTTCAAGTCTTACCAGAAATGAGTTTTCAGGGCTCTAACTACCAGTGAGCTGCCAAGATCGGGAAAGGAAGATTGGGGGTCAGATTAGGTTAGAGAAATGCATGAAGTTTTTTACACTGAGGGTGGGCAGGCCCTGGCACAGGTGCCCAGAGCAGCTGTGGATGCCCCTGGATCCCTGGCAGTGCCCAAGGCCAGGCTGGACAGGGCTTGGAGCAAACTGGGACAGTAGAAGGGTCCTTGTCTATGGCAGGGTGGGGAAGAGAGGAGCTTTAAAGTCCTTCCAACCCAAAATATTCTGTGATTACATGACTGTGATTGCTGGGAAGGGCCAGGGCACCCAGACAAGGGCACAGCAGACAGGGCACCCAAAGGGACTCAAGGTCTGTGAAGAGCTTGTGAAAATAAATACCTTGATGGGGTCCTGAGCTAGTGGAGAACCAAGTGGATGTGGAAGACGGAGAGGAAAATGGTGGGAAGGAAGGGAAAGAAGGAATTTTGAGCTGTTCCATGCAATAAGCACAGTTGGCCCGGAGGATTTGTTTCCACGGAGCAGGGCAAGTCCTTCTGGTCAGCAAACTAGAGCATTTCAACTCCCCTGGCTCTGACGGTTCAGTGACACCGCTCAGCCCCTCTGCTCAGCCTCCTCCCCCTGCACAGCAGATCAAGACAAATCACCCACAGGCCCACGGCCATCTGGCCACCCAGCAGGACAGAAAACCCAGAAGCTCTGCAAAACTGCAGTGTCCTGAAAGTGCCACGGCAGCACAGCGAGGCACTCTGAGCCTGCCCTAAGCGCAGGCAGGAAGCAGAGGCAGGGAGGCCAGGGACATAGGGAGCTGCATCCGGACCCACTCCAGCACCACACTCATTCCAAGGCCCTGTAGGAAGATCCTGTATCAAGGGCTGCTGGCAGGGAGCCAGCTGCTCAATCAATTTTGGGCTGGCTGGGGAGGCAGGCAGAGCTCTAACACGGGGATTTAACCAGGCTGAGGCAGTCAAGACCTCTGCCCACACCAGAGGCAGCCCCAGCCCCAGCAGAGGGCTCAGAAACACCTTCAGCCAGGGGTCCCAAGCTGCTCCCAGAACCAGCAAGGACAGACAAGGAGCAGACAAGGAGGACCATTCTCATTTTTAAGAGAGACCATCAAAGTGGGTCTCCTGAGCCCAACCAGCAGGTGCAAAGCCAGGGCTGTGTGCAGGGAACAAGGAGCAGTGACAGCTCACAGCCAGGCAGCACGGAGCTGAGCCACTCCTGGGCTCTGCACCTCACCAGCTCCTTCTGCCCCTCTGGGAAAAGAGACAAGAGGAGCTGTTGTAGCAGAGCTCCTGCCCCAGGGGCACTGGCCATGCTGCCTTTCCCCGTGTGAGGCACAGCTCTGGGATCACCTGGCAGCCACACAGCCAGGTGATCCACGCAGGAAAAGGTGGATGTGCAGCTGATGCCAGGGAGGATCAAAGGGATGGAGAAACCACAGAGGAGAGAGCAGAGAGGGGGCAAGAGACTGCTTTGTGCAAGGGCTGAAACGGGTGTGAGGAACATTAGCTGCAAATTATGCCAATTATTGAGAGAAAAATGCCTCGGCTGCAGACGAAAATGTCGTGTGTGTGAGGCAGCACCAAAATGAACCAAGAACTGAACATCAGCCTGGGCCTGACCAGGGGCTTTGAGGGAAGGAGGGGAGGGACTGGGGCTGGAGTGTTGCAATTATGGCAAATCCAACCTACTGGGAAATGGCTCAATTAAGGGTTTTAAAACACAGGACGTAAGAGGCAGGACCAGGTGCAACTGCTCCTCTAGGAAGAAAAACAAGTGCTTTCTTGACCCAAGGCTTTGATTGCTTGAACTACAACAAAAAGAGCTTTTTTTTATATTTCTCAGGGCTCTTGCTGACAATCTTGACAAGGCAGGACCTCCTTACTCCTATACTTCTGCCCCAATTCCCCTTGGGACAGACACCCTGCACATTCTGGCTCAGAGGGAAGAGCTGGTGGGTCCAAGTGTCACCTGATCCCTCTGCTGAACTCCAGGAGCAGGTCCCAAGGCCACCAGACCCCTGCAGTGCCACTGGGGCAGGGACATAGTGTGGGGCAGGAGGGGACACACCCTGAGGGGTGCAGGGCACTGCTCTCCATGGCCCCAGCAGGTTTCTGCCCCTGGTCCCTGCTGGGTGCCCTCCCTGGGGTCCCCACACTGAGCCCTGTCACCCCCCAGCCCCGGGGAGCCCAGCACAGCCCAGTGCCACCAGCATCCCCTGCTGACCCCTCCCACAGCCCAGCCACCTCCCGGGGGTCAGGCTGGAGAGGAAATACTCACTGCCTTCGCTCTGGCTGTCCTTGTTCGAGTTGTACACCTGGAAAACACAAGCAGAAAGGCTGATGAGGAGCCTGGCTCCAGCTGGGCTGGGACTGCTGGCACAGCTGGCGTCACCACGGCGTGTCTGCTGCCAGGGCCTCCCCCAGCAGCCAGGCCCCCAAACCCCACCAGGACCTTCTGCACACAAGTGCTGGCCTGGCCCAGCTCTGGAGTTGTGTTAAAATACTGACTGGGACAGCTCTTAAAAAGGAAAGAATGCAAAGGGGATGGCCCAGGTAAAAGCAGAAATTAGAGGTTTCTAAACAAAATGATGGTGGGGTTGGACTAGATGACCTTTAAAGGTCCCTTCCAACCCAAACTATTCCATGATTCCATGACTCCTCTTCTGAAAGCCACATACAGAGGTTATAAACTTGGAGCAAGGCAGGCAACTCCCTCATGGGCATTACAGGAACCTCTGGGAGGTGCACCTCGGGCAGGGAGCAGGTACCACCCTCCTCAGGTACAGCCTGAGCAAACGAGTCAGGCAAAGAGCAGGAGAGGAAGAGAAATGTCATTAATTTAGAGAGGACAAGAAGAGCAGCAGGATGAGGCACTGAATGCACCCAGCACTGCTTACAGCCACCATCAGGACTCCATCCAAGCCTCTCCAGCCTTCACAGATCAATGCTCCTCCTCCTCCCACCCCAATCACCACCACAGCCTGGCTGCTGGAGATTAAAGTGACGTTCCAGTGGATACAACAAAAAGGGAAAACACTGGCAGAAGGTTTTAATCACGATGTGAGGGCACTTTTCAAAGCCCAGGATAATAGCAACAGCAGCTGTAAGAAAATCAGCCCTCAGACAGGTTGTATTTCTCCAGCTCAACAGGAGTAAAATGGTTTAAAATAATCCTTCAGTGCTCAGAGTCCCACCAGGAACACGCAGACACATCCCAGCAGCATCCTGGATGTGGCTGAAGGGGCACTGCCCACTGGACAGGACAAAAGGCTGGTGAAGCTGTTGGGAACAGGGCTGGGAGCCCCCCTTGCAAAGGGAGCAGGGAGCTGCCTGCATCACATGCTGCCTCCCAAAATAGCCGGCGGGCAAGGCGAGCTTCCAAAGGCCATGTTGATAGCAACACCCAGGCAGCAACACAGGCTGCAGGCAGGGCTCTGCTCCACGGGATCCCAGCCCTGACACCGCCAGGGAGGCTGGGGGGCTGTGGGGATGTCCCCCAGGAGCTCCAGCTGCAGGAGCAGGCTGGGAACTGCCCGTGATGTTCCCAGAGGATCGGAGCCGCCGGCATTAGCCGGGCTTGGGCACTGATGGCACAGCAGAGCTCCCCGTGCTGCTCACCCGGGGTGCCCCGACACCCCCCACCACCCAAAAACACCCCAGCAAGGCTGTGTGCCACGGGGAATGTCACCAGCAGGGCACACAAACAGATTCCTTCCCTGGAGGTCACCCAAACACAGGCCATGCCTGCTGGGCGCCAGCCGGAGCACGGCAGGACACCTTGGACCAGCTCCACCACCCAGGACACCCCCAGGGGGGCACAGATCGGAGGGAGCAGCTCAAAACTGGGCTTTGGGCAGGGACTGATCCCTCCAAGGAGCATCTTCCCTCTCCCCCTCCCAGGACACCTGGCTAGGTAACACAAGACCAGGCAGAGTGGATTGTTTGGAGGAGAAAATCCATCAGCCACATCTGGCGAGCGGGGGATGATTCAGCAGCAAAACCAGCTGCAGTCAGCAAGTGAGTTTTCCTCTAGGAACCGTGTTTGTATCGAGAAAATAAAGTCAGTGGAAAGAGGGAAGGAAAACACCCGCGGGCTCCCTGACAGCAGTGCTGCCCTGCAGCCCCACCACAGGGTCAGCCTTCCCTCAGGGAGAGTTCCCCGACCTTCAGTGCCTCTGCTGAGGGCCCACTGAAGGCACTGGGGGCTCAGAGTGTTACTCCAAGGCTTGGAGACACGGCCCTTCCCTGGGATCACACACACGGCCCTTCCCTGGGATCACACACAGGTTCCGTGCCCTGGCTCACCCCCACGCACAGGTAACACTGAACACAGCAAAGGATCAGCCTGGGATGGTGGGAGGTGTCCCTGCCCGTGTGGGGATCACAGGAGCCTTAGGGTCCTTCCAGCCTAAACCATTCCAACCCCTAGTGCACAGCACAGCAGCTCCAGGAGATCCTCTGCCTGCACATTTGCTCCTCCAGTTTGGATCCGTGAAACAACAGGGGCTGTTAATCACCACAGGCTGCTCTTAAAACGAGGGAAAAGGGCACACGAGGAAACACAACATGCTTTTGCCATTAATTGCAAAGTGTGCACACAGCGAGAGGGAAGTTTCTCACAGAGGTCAGCAGCAACCATAAAACACAGAGACACTGCCACCCTACATCCATCTTCTCTGCTAATCCACTAACACAACTCCACACCAGCAGGGTTTCAGCCAAGCCCCAAGTCTGCAACGTCCCTTCCTTTTCCAAGAAATGCTTTTCCTCTACTGCCTCAAATCTTTTACAGGGAGATTTTTTTCTGGATCAGAGAAGGTTTCCAAGTTTGAGGAAAGGGCTGCTTTATAAGAGGTCCAAGAGTGAGGCTCCTCCAGTGCCCCAAGGGTCACCCCTGCCCTGGTGGCAAACCCCTTGGGCTCCTGCCTTGGCAAAGGTCACTCCTGCCCAGCCTGGCCCTGGGGATGTTGATATTCCACTCTTTCCACAACAGCTCTGATAACAGGCAGGGCTTAAAGCAGAAGGATGCATTTGAAGATTAAGCCTCACACACACGTCAGTCAGTTCATGGACCAACCTCCCCCTGGGAAAGGGTGCAGAATTTTAAAGAGGTTCTTGCTATTCCCCACAGCACACACACAGCACTGAGCCCAGCACTGCAGCACCTCTGTCCCGGGGGAGATGGGCTGGGAGCACCTTGGAAAAGCTCTTCTGATCCTCTTCCAAACAACTGCCAAGTGCTGGATTTGATTTCTCCCTGCCCTCACCCCATCCCCACTATCTATCTGCACCATTTCTGTGCCCAGGCTGGCTGTGGCTGCCTCACAGACACAGCTCTGGGCCAGGGGAACACCAGGGGACACCTCACAGGGTGACAGCATCCAACACACAGCTCTGTGTGGGAGCTCTGACTAGGACAGGACAGAGCAGGAGCTCTGCAGACACACACATTGCCCAGCACCAGGCCAGACAATAAAACACCATGAAATGAGTGTAATTTTATGCCCACACGCTGTTTTCCCTGCTGTTAACACGCTCTGGAGAAAACAGAGCCCTAAACTCGGAGAGTTTCTCGGGAAATAAAAAGCTTCTTTCACTTTCCAGTCTTAGTCACTGACAAAGGGTGGGAAAGCAGAGAGAAGAAACATTGCTGGGAGGTGAAGGGCCTGTGGCCCATGGACACGTGTGGGAACAGGCTGGGTTATAAAACTCCCAGAATTGGGACTGTGACTAACGTGGAGACAAATCCCTGCCCTGCAGCGCTGCGGCGCTTCAACGCCTCGCTCTCATTAATTATTCCCACTTGATTGTATTTCCAGAGCCAAAATACCCTCAACCAGGCAGTTTCAGAAGTGATGTGTATAGAAAAAAATAATATATTAAGATAGTACAAAACTTACAGAGCTTGATGTCTTGTAGTTAGTTTTGTAAACTCCTGCTGGAGCTGGTCAAATATCCAGAACAAAACCAGAATGTATAATTTTTTTTTTAGCAGAAGCTACTGCTGCTTCACTCCTGCAGGATAATTGCTGTTTGGAAGCTTTAAGAAAGCCTTTATGAGCTATTATTGAAAAATTCCAAGATGCATCTGTAAGTAATCCAGAAAGATAAATTTTATGAGAGCAGTTACAACTCATGACTGCTTTGACACTTGCACTATGCTCAATTATGGGCTTGATATTTAAGATAATTCATCAAAGAGCCAGTTATTTCCTTTGGTGAGACATTTCACCAAATACATGCTATGTTTTGCAGAGGAAATGGTTTTATAGGGATGATTAAGAGCTCTGTGATGTTCGAGGGTGTGGTGGAGGAACACAGAGCCCAGGAGGCAGCTCCCTGCTCCCCTGGAGCCCAGGGATGAGCTGGGGGTCCCTCCCCACAGCCCAGCCCAGTGTTTGCTCCTGGATCAACGTCCCCAGCTTCTCATGGACCAAAGCCTGGGCAGAAGCAGCAATGCAGGTGCTGCACCTGCTCCTGCCCCCTCTAAATGCACTCCTGCCATTACCACACCCTGACACTGGAGCTGTGGATCATGCAAACATCAGCTGTGGATCTTCCCAATCAGAAATCCTTTGAAAGACACCATCTGGAGCCTAAAATACTCCTACAGCCACTGACAGCCACCCATCTGGAGCCTAAAACACCTGTACAACCACTGATGGCCATCTCTGAGAGCCTAAAACACTCCTACAGCCACCACCCAGAGCCTGAAACACCCCTGAGACACCAACCCAGAGCCTGAAACACCCCTGAGACACCAACCCAGAGCCTGAAATAGCCCTACAGCCACTATTCATCATCTGAGGCACTTTCTGCTTGTGCACAGATAAATCAAGGAGAATTCAACCCATCAGTTTTCCAAACAAACTGCACCCACGATGTGCAAGGAGCAAATGGGTATGTGAGTGGCTCGGGATGACACTGGCCTGTGGGAAAAGAAAAGGAAAAGGAAGTAGCTGGGGGTTGAAGGGGAACTACAAAAAAGATGATGTTGAGCAATTTCATTTTTACTTCCTCCTTTCAGGGGTCACGCTGTTGCCCCTGGTGTTCATTAACCTCCACACGACATGGGCAGTGATCTCCTATGGCACTGGTTATGTTTCAAGTTTCACTCACTTTCATTTAAAGTTTAAAATCCAAAATGGCCCAGCCTAAGCTGCATCCCTTGGAGGCTGCACAGTGCTCAGCACCAAAATCCTTCCAGTTCCAACACTGGCATGAAATTCTGCCCAATGGCTAAAATCCAGAGGGAAGGATTGCCCAGCTGCTCAGAGGAAAGGGGGATTTAGGGAAAGCACTGGAGACCAAGAGGCAGCAAGCCCTGGTTTGCAGAGAGGGGGATCTCCATCAAAGAAGGAATTCAGCTCCATGCCCTGGCGTGGAAGATTCCACCTCACGCTCCTTTCACTGGTGCTGGGACCTTCCCTTCAAGCCAGACTTTCCATTTGGACTCTCAGAATGGGCCAGTCCTGCCAAAATTCCCTGGTCTCCCTGGGGGAGCGTGGTGTTTGCAAGGTCCAGAGCAATGGGAGGAAATGCTGCAGTGTTATGCAATTTCCTTGTGATTCATATTCAGAAATCCTCAAAACAGCCAGGAACGAGGCTTTCCACTTTCAGCTCAAAAGATGCACAAGCCCAAGGGGTATAAATAGATGTGATATTCCTTCAGAACTGGTAGCCCAAGTGGCTTCCCAGCCACGCTGGGACACTCTGGGAGGCCATGGGCAGGAGGAGCACAGACATTCCACACGAGTGTTTTGCAACCCTTTTATAAGGGCAAATGGGCTGAAGAGCAGTGTTCCAGCTGGAGTCTGGCCACTCTGACTGACTCAGCTGCTGCTGGGTGTCTGCAGCACCCCGAGCACCCCAGAGCCCACAGAGAGAGAGCCCTGTGCTGCCACAGAGAGCCCTGTGCTGTCACAGAGAACCCTGCCCCAGCCTCGCTCAGCCCAGCAGGGAAAGCTGACAATCCTACACGTCCCTTCTCCACACCTCAGCTGCCCTGCAACAGAAGGAACAAGCCTTTCCTCTTGATGCCTTCCTCACTGGGACACCAGGGATGTGCCTGATCCTGTCCCCACAGCCCCCAGCGTGTCCTGCAGGGCTCTCCAGGGGCACAGGGATGCCCAGAGCAGGGCTGGAGCTCTGGCACCCAGAGACCCCCCAGAGGTGACACAGCCCTGGGGCAGGGGGGACACCCTGTCTCCTGTCCCTGTGGCAACAGGGAAGGGGTCAGAGGAAGAATGGAGAGAAGGAAAAGGAGAAGAGTGAGAGGGCCAGGCTCATGCCACAGCAGGCAGGACCCTCCAGAGCTGCTTCACTGGGACACAGCCCTGGAGCAGCATCCCAGCAAAGCTCATGTACAAAAAGCCTATTTCCTTGTTAAAAGCAGGACACCTGGCAACCTTGATGAAATCAGCCCTCGTTTCTGGCTCTGCCTTATCAACCCTGTTCTATTTCTGTCTGAGAGCCAGGTTTTCGTACTACAAGCAGGATTTTCAGAGCTAGACTACACTGTGTTGTGGTTAGAAATAACCTTCCTTGCTCTGAGAGCCAGAAGGATATAGATAGGAGCATGATCTCTCCCAGCCCTGCAAACCTCTCTGCAGCAGGAGGGGAGGGAAAAATCATGCCTTGCTTCCCAAGTGGAGAACTTGGCAGGGCAGCAGAAACCCACAGCGAAATGCTGGTTTATGTCATGCAGACGAAGCTGTTCCTTTGCAAGAGGGTGGCCAGGGACCCTGGCAGCTCCTTCCTTCCTTCCTTCCTCCCTTTCCTCCCAACCTACTGCTCGTCGCAGTCGGAGTCATCTCCCACCTCGTGTCCCCCTTTCCCTCTCCTGCTCCTTCCCTCCAACATAAATTTCAGCTTCAAACTTACACACCGGGCCTGATTAAAAGACAGAAGAGAAAAATCTATCCGAAACGAAGCATCTGGGGGGGGGCTTGAATCCTCTACATGGGTCTCGCTCTTCTTCTCTCTCTCGGAGCTGAGCTAAAGGATGGTTCCAATTAAAAACAAGCCCACATTTTATTACAAGTGCAGGCATTCCCAAGGGCCTCTGGAGCCGAGGCCAGCCGGGCTCCCCGCCAGCCAGCTGGGCTGCTTAGCTCAGCGCGGTTATATAACCGTGTTTGTCACCCAAGGAAACNGAAACGAGCATCTGGGGGGGGGCTTGAATCCTCTACATGGGTCTCGCTCTTCTTCTCTCTCTCGGAGCTGAGCTAAAGGATGGTTCCAATTAAAAACAAGCCCACATTTTATTACAAGTGCAGGCATTCCCAAGGGCCTCTGGAGCCGAGGCCAGCCGGGCTCCCCGCCAGCCAGCTGGGCTGCTTAGCTCAGCGCGGTTATATAACCGTGTTTGTCACCCAAGGAAACAATCACCTGGGTCAGAACAAGGGGAAAAAATTACCTGGGTCAAACTGTCAACTTCCCATGGCTCCACTCTGGAAAGGGAATGCAGAGGCAGCCACTCTGGGGGCTGTGTGGGAGCGAGGGGACCAGAGCGTGTCAGATATGTGGCAGCCTCGGAATAACACAGCTAAAGGTCAACCGCTCCAACAAAATACATTTTTGGAATAACTAAAGCGCCTAAAGTTTCCCAGGGCGGCGTTTTTGAGCGAGCCCAGCGAAGCAGACATGTTGGGATGGCTCAGATAACCGATCAGAAGTGAAAACTTCTACTGCTCAAAGCTTCCCCCGAGTTTTCTAGGATGCTTGAGCAACAACTTGCACATCCTCCTCCGGCAGCTCTGCCTGGAGCCCGGCCAGCCCCAGGCAGCACACACGCCCTTCCTCCTCCCAACGTCTGCTGACGAACACGGGCTCTCAACACATCCAAACCAGCCTAATTTTAAATGACAGTGTCATCTTTATTTTTAAAATAACTGTAACACAGCCGTGCCTGGCGCTCCTCCTGTGTGAAGGAGCTTTGACACTGCCCGGGTGTTCCGAGCGAGGCTGGTGGCCCCGTGCCAGGACTGGCTCAATCACGGCCTGGAGCTTTAAAGGCTGGGACATCCCTGAGGTGAGACCACTTTCAATCCCCCATCTGCACATCTGGGGACACGTGTAGGGCAGCACAGAACCTGGGGCTCTGGGGGAAGCAGCAGAAAGGGGACACAACCCCATCCCTCCTCCCCCAGAGAGATTCCTGTAAGCCCAGAGTGGCTGCAGAGGTTTCTTGGACCAGTCCTTGGATGTGGCACAAGGTTCTTTCCTGGACCTGGAGGCCAGCCCAATGGGGCTTTAAAGGCTCCTGGTGTCCCTCTCCAAAAGTGCGGCAGCACTTTTATCCCTCTCCAGCCAGGACCTGAAATTCCACAACACTCAAAACCTCCCTGGGACACCCCCAGCCCTGCCTGTACCCCACCCCAGGGGCTGCCAGCACTCACCACCAGCATTTCCACCATCCAACAAACCCTGGCTGAGAGACAGGACAGGGACACATCCACCTGCAGCCTGCCACAGCCTGAACCTGCTCCTGATCCCAATCCTGCTCCTGCAGAGCCCAGCTCCACACACAGATCTGCCAGGAATGACAAACCCAGGGAGAATACAGAAATAAAATTATCAAAACAACAGGGTTTGAGAATAACCCCTTCTTCTGGGGCTGCAGCTGGGAGGAGAAAAACCCCTGGGTGAGGGATGGTGGTGGGGCTGCAGCAGGACAGTAAATCACTGCTTAAAACCAAACGTAAGACCCAATAAAGGAGGAAATAATGGAGGAGGCTGGCTTTGCGAGTCATTGTAGCATGAACCATTTACTTTAATTTTTAATTTAAAGTAGGAAACAATACTCTTAATAGTCTATTTAAATTGGCAGGGAAATTTGTTCTCCCAACATGGAGCTATTCCCTGAATTTCTGCATGTTTGTTGAATTGCCTGATCAAATAACTCGAAGCAGAGGTGATAAAGAGAGGAAAGGAAAGTGAGTCTGCTCTCTCTGGTCTGTCACTCCAGCTGAGGCCCTGTGCCTCCCTGCTGAGGCTGCCAGCACGGCTGGAGGGTGGACAGCAAGTTCCTACCAAACCACGACAAGCAATCACTGGATGCAAGCACCCTGCGCCCTCCCCTGAGGCTGGTTCACCTCTCTGGGCCCAGGCTCACAAACAAGTTGCTGCAAGCAGCTGCTCCATCCTGTTCCACATCTGTGCTGCAATCCAGGTTCGATGAGCCCCGTTCCCCAGGCACCCCACACACCCAACCCACCTTCAGCACCACGCTCACCTCCAGCCTGAACCCAAAGCCCAGGAACACACCTGCAGCAGAGCTGGTGGGTGTCCCACACAGGAGATGTGTGCTGTGCCATGTCCTGTGGCTCAGGACCCACAGATCCCCAGGCCTGACCCCTGTGAGTTCCTCTCAGGGGTATCAGCAGTGACATAACACAGAAGGAGATACCTGGCTGCCACTGGGTCCCCCCACCAGAGGCAACACCTCCCAAAGGGAGAGCAAAACCCAGCTGGTGTCCTGGGACCAGCCACCCCAGCGTCCAGGCAAAGCCAAACTTTTGTAGCCAATTTCTGCAGCACAGGCCCCAAGGAAGAGCAAGGAATGCATTACAGAAACCATGAGGTATTCACACCAGAGACAGGAGCCACTGCTCCGCTCCTGGACACCCCCGACAACACAGCTGGAACAAGAGGTCACAGACTTGCCAAAACTGGGTGGGACAGCACTCTTAGGTGTGTAAAGCAATCCAGAGGGCTCTGTTCTCTATTAAAAATCATCTATAATGCTTCTCTAAGTATTTTCCTCTGAAACAGCTCATAAAGCAGAGGACAAACCCCGGCAGCCACGGTGACTCCAGCTGGGTGAGCCGTCAGCCACCGAAGCAGCAGTTGCTGGAAGCAGGAATAAAAGCCTGAAGTCAAGGCTTAAGACCTCACAGGCTTAAGTGCTTTAGAAGCAAAATAAAAGCTTACAAACTCCATGTAAAGTTACTGCTATTACAGGCTTAAAGGGTTACCAAACAGGAGAGGGAGAAGGAGAGAGCAGCGGCAAGAGTGCGTGATCCGAGAACCAACACAGAACGTGACACGGAACGTGCTTCTCTGAGGATCCTCTGCTACCACCTTGGCCCCAAAAAGGACAAAGAATTTTTGGGGGCAAGAATCTTGAGGTGTGGGATTCAAGAAAAGCCAAGCAGGGGTTCCCCTGGGCCAATTTGGGTCCCAGTGGGACTCACCGTGACCACGGCCCCCCTCACTGGGAGGTGGCACCGATGCCCCCTGAGCCTGGAGAGACCGAGCTCCAGTTCAGGGAAAGTTCACTGGGTTGTCTGGATTGGGGAGCAGATCAGAGGCAAGGAGAAGCAGCAAACAGTAGAAACGTAGACATTAAGAGTGGGCAGAGTGGGGAAAAAATGTTCTGTTCACTAAACAGAGAGAGAGAGATGGAGAAGCAGCAACAGGAATGAGTCGGGTCATAGAGAACAACAAAAGAAATCTGCTATAAGCAAACAAACGCAGGCAGGAGGAAGGCCGTGCAAACCTGCAAGACAGAGTGCACAAAAAAACATATTTTCCACAAAGCTGACAAAAACACGTCTGTGGGATTGAGAGCATCATCAAAGCTCAGGCATGAAAAAGGCTGCGAGGAGAGGCACTGAAGAGGCAGACAGGGAGCAGAGCCCGGGGACGGCGGAGCGGGAACACGGCGATCGCTCCGGCACTCGCCCACGGGCTCTGTGCACAGACAGCTCAGGCCACAGACACCGTCTGGACTCAAAGATGCTCTGGGTGAGGGGTTTTCTTGCCATCTCTGATGACTGAGATGGAATGAATTCACGTGATGGAGCAGATCTGCAGCTCCAGTGAGCCCCAGGGCAGTGTAAGGGGCTGGGAAGGGGAGCAGTGGGTGCCTGTCCATCCCCCCGCAGCCACGCCGGGACTGAAGTCCTTCAAGTGAATTTAATTTTTTGAATGAGCCAAAATAACAGGAATGCCGAGGTTGAAAGCACTGGAGTGAGTTCAAAAAGACAACGTTTCCACTGGGAAATAAATCTCTCACTATTTCGTATAATTAGACAAGGAAAATGAAAAACAATTTAAGAAAGAATTCCCAGAAGCAATATCCAAGGAGGAGGCGGGAGGTGTGCTGGGCAGGAATGTGGGGCTGGGCCCTGCTGTCACTGCCACACCAACACCGGTGGCAGCAGGGCTGAAGGAGCTCCAGGACACTGACAGATGTGCCACCAGGAGCACGGCTGGGACAGGGGACACGGGGAGCTCCAGAGGCACATCCACCCATGGCCGGAGGGACATGGAGGAGCCACGCAGACCCTGGGGGGACACGCCACAGGAGGGGGACACAGAGGAACAGGGGAGGGAAGCACTCCTGCTTGGGGCTGAGTTTGGGGACACAGCTGGGAGGTGAGGGCTGTCCCCACTCTGAGCAGCCCATGGGAGGGGGGGGCTCGGGGGTCACATCGCTCCCCCAGACCCGGGGCAGCCCCGGGGCCCCGCAGAGCCCGGAGCACGGGGGGTGCCGTGCCACAAGTGCCGCGAGTGGCCGGTCTCAGCTGCCATCTAGTGGGGAGCGGCCACGGCACCCGGGCTCTGCCCCGGCACCGGACCCGGCACCACCGGGCTGGGAAAACCCCTCCCAGCCCACCCAGGCCCAGCTGTGCCCCAGCCCCACCTTGTCCCCAGCCCAGAGCCCTGAGTGTCACCTCCAGGAGTTCCTTGGACACCTCCAGGGATGGACACTCCAAACCTCCCTGGGCACTGCCAAGGCCTGAGCACCCTTTCCATGGGGAAATTCCTGCTGCTGTCCACCCTGAGCCTCCCCCGGCCCAGGCTAATCTCCTCCTGTCCCTGTTCCCTGCAAGCAGAGCACAACCCCCCCGGCTGTCCCCTCCTGTCAGGGCGTTGTGCAGAGCCACAAGGTCCTCCCTGAGCCTCCTCCCTTCCACTAAACCAGCTTCACCACAACCTTACCTAAATGCTTACCTGTTGCTCTTTGCCACAAGACACAGCCTAATCTGTGCCTCTCCTAAACCCGCAGCCCAGCACAGCCACCATCAGCCAACACAGCTTTCATTCCTGACTCAGGTTCCAAGGAAGTTTCAGAATCGCTCTGGCCTCCACCACACACATGTGCAAACTGCATCAGCACAGGAGAAAATCCATAAGGAACTGATCCTGAGTATCTTAACAAAACCAAACACCACTGCTCCGACATGGGAGTTAGCAGTTCCTCCTGTTTCCAGCCTCTGCAACATGGCAGAAAACCCAAAGTCAACACGGGGGCTTTATCCAAATGAATAACAAGTGGTAAGAGTTAACGGCGTGATGAGAGCTGTCTGGAGGCTGCTCTGACTGTGAGACACAGCGTAAATCTTCTCAAGTTGTGACAAATGTCTTGGCTAATGCAGCCACATTCTATGTTTAAATCTCACTAAGATGTAATTTGACATTTGCGTTTACTTTTTTCATTATAATTAAGAAACAAACTCCAGTCCGCGCTAATCTCTCCACAGGCCGGATTTGCACATGGAATTACCATTCCCGCCGTGCCAATCCTTCCCCACGCTCCGCAGTCAAATCAAAGGGAAACCAGACATTCTTTCCAGTAGCCTTCTTTGGTTACAGAAATACAGTCAAAGCATAGGATGGATATTTCTACGAGTCCAAAGGTCAAATCCTCATGTCTTGCTCAAGGAAATCCCTGTGGGATAGGTAACACGCAGATAACACGCTGCGCCCTGGTGTCGCAAGATAAGAACCCAAACAGAACAGCCCACAGCTGCATTTTTGATGGATGGAGGGAGATAACTGAGGACAAGGAGCTGTCTCGTGTGTCAACACACACACACCACCTTCAGCAGCAAAGTGTCTCTTGGATCCGTTTCCATGCAGGCTGCGTTCCCATCGCTCCCACTCCACACCTGGAGGGGCAGTGTAAGCCACCAGCAATTAAATGCCACAAGGTATTGCACTAATGCACAGCCACAACCCCTGACGTGCTGGATGAGCCAGCTGCCCCAGCCTCAGCTGATGGGCACGATAGGGGAGAACAGCAGCATGCAGGCAGCACCACGACCTGTGTGGCTTTGAAGGAGTTCTCATAACCAGATTCTGGAACAGGATAATCCAGGCAGTCCTGTCCTGGTTGCTCCACAGACCCTTTGGCATGCACAGCTCTTTGCAAGCGCCCAAAATCTGTGTCTGCACTTCTTCAGAGTGGCTCTGCTCCTGTGCTGCACCCTGGTAACATCAGCAGCTCAACGCACAGCTGGGTGAGCGCTTTCCTGCAGCTCCCATCACAGCTGGCTGGCTTTGCCACCCCTGCCACAGCAGCTCCCAGCAGAGGTGTGCAGTGGGAGGCAGGTGAGCAGGGCTGGAGGAGCACAAGACTCCATTCAGAGGAGGATCAACAATGCACATTTTGTTTCTGAAGAAATGGTGCCACCAGAATCAAGGCAGGGGCTCGTTTAGGAGGGATGAAGACAGCTGCCACCTGGAGCTGGAGAGGGGTGTCCACTGTGGCTGCCCCAGGGGTCAAGAGCCAAGGGTGGAGGAGCAGGCTGGTTCTCCCAAACAAGGGCCCCTTTCCAACAGATGATAGAAAAAGGGAGCAGAGGCTGTCACAGAACCAGAGAATCATGGAATGGTTTAAATTGGAAGGGCCCTTAAATCTCACCCAGTCCTACCCCCTGCACTAGGCAGGGACACCTTCCACTAAACCAGCTTGTCCAACACAGATCTGGACCAGGGGTGGGGCAACCACACCTTCTCTGGGCGGGTGGAAATTGCAACAAGAGAGGTTCAGCCTCGGGGTCAGGAGGCCAGGGAAGCAGCTGGGCTGGAGCCCAGGGAGGCTGTGCCCTCTCCTCCCTCGGAATCTCTCAGCTCCCGACCGGTAACACCACGAGCAGCCTGCTCTGAGCGGGAGGTTGGACCAGAAACCTCCTGAGCTCCCGTCCTACCTGAATTACCTGATGGATCTACGACTCCGGGCTGGGACCTGGCTGTAATCCACCACACAATCCTTTCCCTGAAATGCAGGGCAGCACCTCCCACACGTTCCAAAGGCAAGTGCTTGACCACGTCCGGCATGTGCTTTCCGGCACTCACGGAACAGCCTCGTGAGTCCACGCCTCACCTGGCTTCAGTGAACATTCTTCCTGACAAACAAGAACCTTTCCATGGATTTGGGGGGGATCTGCTCAAACCAGGACCAGTCTGTGGGAGCAGGCTGTGCTGGGATAGGACACCCTGCTCCCTGCATGAACTCTGCTCTGACTGCCAGAGCCCAGCTTGAGCCCAGCGAGCAGACGCCCACTCCAAAGCCACACAGGCTGTTGCAGAACAGCCCAGGCTGCTCTGGCTCTCCACACGGCTCCTTTTCATATCCCAGAACGCTGCTGGCCATGAGCAGGCACAGAGGCCACAGACTGGCCTTGGCTGCTCGGCAGTGCTGTAAATGCCACGGGAGAGTCACCACACGGAGCTGGGACGGGCCACGCCGTGACCCCAGCACCCCCCGAGGGACCCGCTCAGAACCAGCCAACGCTCTCCAAGCTGGCAGTAAGGTCTGCAAAGGCATTCCAAAATAAAAACTAACGACAATGAGCTTCCTGCAAACCTCAAGAATCCCTTCCAGAGGTGAGGAAGCCTTTGGCACAGCAGGAGCAACCACGGGGAACAGGGGCCACGCTCCTCCGCTCACACGAAACGTACAACTCTCCACCAAACCCGCAAACAGCTGCCAAGGAGTCGCAGGACTCCAAAAGCCCTGCAAACCTACGACGTATTTTCTTCCACTGCTCTTTTTGCCATGTTTTCCTTTCAGCACGGCAGAGCAGCGTGTTTGTGCTGGCCAAGCCTACCCTCCTCCTCTCCACCGCACCTCCGAGCAATCCAAGCACGGGAGATACAGTATTACCTCAAATATTTAACCAAGGGATTAAAAGGACTCTCTTGGCAGGAGGGCAGGAGCTGCCGCACGGATGCGGCTCCCGCGCCGGCTGGCGGAGAGCACCCTGCCCCGGGCTCCCCAGGGCTCCCCAAGGTTTCCTCGGCTCTTTTTGGGCCAGAATTGGTGCTCACCGGCTCCCGGCCGTCCATGGCCTCCATCCACAGCCTGCGGTCCTCCTCCGAGAGCGCCTGCATGGTGATGACGCCGGGCCTGCCGAGAGAAAGGGCACGCCGTCAGTGAGCCGCGCCGCGCCAGGCAGAGGTGGCACGGATGAATTTTTCATGAGGGGAAGAGGGAAGGAGGACAAGCTCCTTCAGAGCCAAGCCCCGGCACAAGGAGGACAAAAGCCGTGGAGGACCCTGCAGGTCCTGGGCAGGACGAGCAAGCGAGCAGAGGACATCTCCAACAATCAACACACCTTTCCAGTGGTTTTTGCAAGAGCTGGGTGCCAAATTCCTCCTCTGGCCCTCAGCCAGGCAGCTCACCTGCACTGGGTGAAGCATGTCCATGAAGGAGGAGAAGGCAAGGAAGGTAACCAAGGAAGGTAACCAGGCAAGCAGGAGCCCCGCACATGCCAGCCCCCATGTCTCACCACCACCCCAAGCACCAGGCTCATGGAGGAGATCTTCTGCTGCACAATGCAGCTCATCCCCAAGACGTCCATGCCCTCAAGGCTGTGCCAGTCCCCTGGCCCTGTCCATACCCTGCTGTCACAGCAGTAGCAGTGACAATGCTGCTGCGTGTCCCCCTCCAGCAGCCTCACAAGGGGAGCAGCGCAGAGTCCCAGTGCTGCTCCTGCCCCCAGCACTGTCACACACACACAACAGCCCTGAGCTGCCCTGGCAATCCAGCCTCCAACAAACAGCTCATTTACCGTAATGAGAAGGGGCAAGGACAGGCCTGAGTGGTGCTCACACAGCACAGGACAGGGGACAGCACTGGCACCACCCTTGCCCAAGGGCCAACGCCACCTCCACGCTCCTCAGTGGATGCTGTGTCCACTCCTGGACCACCCTCTCCCTGCAAGGAGCCAAACCTCAATGACCTGCTCTGTTCAGTGTGACCAGCAAGGTGAGGATGGATTTGACAGGACAGTGTTTGCACAGTCTCAGTGTGGGGGTGTGGGGACACAGAGGGTGGGAGCTGTGACCCCACACCAGGGGCTGGCACCTCACTGCACCGTGCTTGGCTGTGAGCTCCCGGGATTTCCATCTCCACACCCCGGCTCATCCTGGATCCCAGCACACACAGCTGGCTAAGCCTGCACCTCCCCAGCCCTGTGCCTTTGGGCTGGGTCTGCAGCTCCAAGGGGGAGCACATCCCCTCTTGGGCAGGGCTCAGACAGACAGACAGACAGACCTGTCCGTGTGTCTGGCCGGGTGCTGCTGTTCCCTCCCCGGCTGTTTCCAGACACACCAGCAGCGATTCCCAGCACGGAGCAGATTCCCTGGGACACGCCGGGGGCTCTGCTGCTCTCTGCCCGGGGGGTTTCAAACACGGGGGCTGTGACAGCAGAGGGGCTCCGAGGCCACCCTGCCCAGCCCAGCACGGGGCTCTGGAATGGCACAGGAGCCAGGAACGCTGCTCCGAGCACTGCGGGGCACACGGAGAAAAGGGAAGGGGGATTAAACCTGGGGAGCTGCCAACTGCCTGCAGAGTGTTCCACAGAGCACGTAGGCTCTGTTCTCAATCCCCCAAACCTGATAAAGCCTGGGGAGAAGGGTGATCTCTAACTTGAACTTCCCAAGGGTGATTCAGCAGGAAAACGTGAGCGGCACCAACGCTCTGCAGATGCCCTTTGGTCCTTGATAAGAGCCTGGAAGAAAATTAAACTTTAACAGGGGCTCTCAAGAGGTGGGTTTGGCCCTTCTGCTGCTGCTTTGTGGCACACACAGGCCAGGAACCGAGGATTAACCCTTCTCCCTAACTCCACTCCCCGTCCAACCAGCCCAGCTTCCCGCATGCACACGGCAGCTCAGCCCTGTCCCACCAGTGGAAGCTGTGCCCAGGTCCAAAAACCAGACATAATGTGCTTGATCTCTGCTAATCCCATTGGTGAGTCAGTCAATACTCACCAGCTTAGTGGTTTGGAAGTTTACTCACTTCAGAGGGAAGAGGAAACCACTTAACCATCGCCTCATCTGAGAGGGAAAAGGCTCCTCATCCAACAGCGAGTGTGTTCAAAACACTGCACAAAGCTCCTTGTTGTGCAGGTACAAAGTGACTCGAGGGCAGCCCCTGGTACCTGGGGAGCTGCAGTGGCCACTTCAGCCAGGGCTTAGGTCTGATTTTAAGCCAAGCTGCTGCTGGAGGCACAGACACCTCAGTCAGGGAGCCCTGGAAGGGCTCTAGCCCAGCTAGGGACACACAGGAAAGGAAATACTGGGATTGCTGTCTCTTTAGCCAAGACATGAGAACAGAGAAATTTAAACCTTCCATTCAGGGTATGTTGGGCACTGGACTCCAGGCAGAGCACGGTCCCAAGTGGCAGTGCTGGTATCTGGAGTGCCAGGTTCCCTCAGCACAGGGCAAAGGGGTGATAACAGCAAAGTGTTTGTTCTGCCTCTGAGCAGATAACAACTCCTCGGGCTTCACTTCAAAGTCAAACTTCTTTAACAGCATGAGGGGAGGGGCTGTGAAACTGAATCAAACCCAATTTCCATTGCAAATAGCTCTGCATTTCCTCCCCCAGTGTTTATTTGCCAGGGCACCCATTGCATCACTTTCCTGAGCAGAACCATCTTCCTGGCTGTGATAAATTTAAAATGCACCCACACATTACGCCTCATTCATTATGGATGTGGCCGGTGCCCACGGGGCTCCGTGTGCTCACAGCCAGGTCGGATGGGTTTGCCTCCTGCTGCAAACACAGCCTGCAAACAGCACCATCCTCACCGAGCCCCCTGGAGGGGGGATCACCCCTTCCCCAGCCTGCTCCTCTCCGGGCTTATCTCCATCATCCAGCCATGCCAAAACCCCTGCCCTGACGTCCTTTCCCAAAAGATTAACAACACGGATCTGTCCTTGTCCCCTCACCCGACAAATGACCCTGAACACCAGGGGTCACTTATACAGATAATTGTTAATAAAGGTAACATACAGTAAATACAGGTTTTGCTGTGGGGCAGCTCCCACCTCCTCCCAACACAGGATGCACCTGGAGCCCTGTGGAGCCAGCCCAGCCCTGCCATTGCCATCAGGACACCCTCCTGCATCTGTCACCCACCATGCACAAACCTGAGCTGTTGTGGCAAACAAGATCAAGGACCTGCTGATTCACTCCCAGGTGCTGCATCCCACATTTCCACCTGCGGGCACCAAACCCCTTTGCCTTTTTCTGGGACACAAGGAGGGGAAGGGACATTTTGGGGATCAGCAGAAATAAATTTCTAAATGGAGTGGGTGTAGGAGGGTGACACCAGAGCAGAACATGGCAAACACTTAATAAGAAAGAATATTCTTAATACGCTACAATCTAAAAATGGAAGATTTTTCCATATGAGACCACACAGGAAATTTGAATTTTCTCAATATCTCAGCTTTTGTGACAAATGGCCTGGCCTTAAGGAGCTGTGACTAAGCACGCTGACAAAATGAGAAACTGCAATAGCTTTTCCTTTTTCCAGGAAAACAAACAAATAAGGAAAGCAATAGAAACAGATAAGAACTTCCAACTGCTGTAGCAGCTTATCACAGCGAGACAATCTAAACTGCTGATGGAAACACACAAGAGTGAAATAATAACGGGGGCTGAGCTGGGCTGAGTGCACGGAGATGCTCCCAGTCCCAACCTGAGCAGAGCAGCCCAGACAGGACCCCACAGCCCTGGGCCAGGCACCAGCAGCCACATGTGGCCCCAAAATGCTGGTGGGCAAGGATGGAATCAAGGGGGAAACCGACCCTGAACTCAGAAAGTCTGGCTGCCCACGCAGAGCTCAGAGCAGCACCAGAACAGCCTCCAGCACACCCCGCAGGGGTCGGGGCCACCGTGGCTCCCGTGGCCACCACGGGGAAGGAGCCTCATCCCTCCCTGTGACAACCCATCCCTCTCCCCGCTGTGACAACCCCCGAGGCTTTGTTTTAAAGGTCGCTGGAAAGGTGACACCGGCAGAGGAACGGGGACAGGTTGCACTGCACTGAGAGGCGCTGGCGGGCACGGGGACACCGCAGGGCTGGGGACACCGCAGGGCTGGGGACACCGCAGGGCTGGGGACACCAAGGAGCAGGGAGCAGCTCCTGCCACACAGCCAGAGACCTGGATCTGTCAGGTGCATTCCCAGAGCAAGGCCACCAGCCCTCCTGGGGACAACCATCTGCTCAGGGGAGCACTGGGCAGGTGCCCGGCAGCCCTCCCGCCCCCGTGCCGACCACCCAGCCACCGTGCCAGCTCTTTCAGGAAGAATTTCTTTACAGACAGGCTGCTCAGGCACTGCAGGGGCTGCCCAGGGAGGTTTGGAGTGCCCACCCCTGGAGGTGTCCAGGGAAGGGCTGGAGGTGGCACTCAGAGCTCTGGGTTGGGGTGGAGGCACAGCTGGGATTCGATGGTGTTGGGGCTCCTTTTCCACCTCAGTGACTCTGGGATTCTGGTTCTACAACTCCACTGGGCACCAGGCATGGTGACACTCACCCCAGGGGCACCCAGGGCAATGGTGGTACCTGCAGAGTTCACTGCTCTCCTGACCCACCCAAAACCAGGCCAAACCCTGATCTCAAAACCTCCTGCTCCCCTAGAAGCCAGCTGGCACTCAGAAGCAGCTCGCTTCTGGCCCAGAGCAATGACCTACATTATCCTAAATGACAAAGCTTTGTCATCAGTCAAATGATACTCCTCCTCCCCAGGCTCATTTGGTAAGACACTGGCTGTCATCCCTGTTCACCTTGTTTACAAACCTGATTTAAGGTGCAGAGACTACAAACAAGTTCGGTTAATGAAAAAAAAAGAGCATTAACAGTAAAACACAGTATCCATCACACTGGGGGTGTGTTTCAGCCAGACTACAACACCATTCTGGGGTTAATTTTGCTGGAACAACACAATATTTCTAAACTTGCTACACTGAACACCAGAACTATTTGTAAAAGCCAAGGCCAGGTTGGATGGGGGCTGGAGCAACCTGGTCTAGTGGAAGGTGTTCCTGCCCATGGCAGGGGGTGGAATGAGATCAGTTTTAAGGTCCAACAGAAACTATTCTGGGATTCTGTGACAAGGAAGCAATGCTGTAAAATAACAGATCAGGCTCCAGATTTTCAGCTTGCTTGTGCTGAATCATCTTTACAGGAGAAAAACCCACTTTTTTTCCCACCTAAGAAGGAACAGCTCTCAGCTGGTGCTATTTAGGGTGTTAATGCTGAGCTCCAGCCTCACACCCCGTGCTGTCTGAGTTCCCAAAATGCAAGGCTGACAAAAGCCCGTTTCTGTGCAGCGTGGGGAAGCACCGGCCGAGGCTGCCACCTCCAGGCTGTCCTGAGAGCTGTGAAACAGCCCAACCCTGAGAGCCTGGCAGGGGGAAGGTGATCCCAGCACACCCTGGCACTGACCCTGGTCGTGCCCAGATCTACCCCAGGAAGAGAGAATCAGGCTGGGCACATCACAGTCTCTTTCAGCCCTGGCAAAACTTGTTGTTTCCTCTTAATTTGGGACTACCCAATATTTTAGACATCTAATGACAAATTCTGATACCAAGAGAATGCAGAGCTGCCTGCGAATTGGGAAAAAACAGCCCTTTTCTTTCAGGTGTGTCCTGCTCTCTCAGGCAAATCCCTGCAGCAGGAATGTGCACATGAAAGGAGAAATTCCTCAGGTTTCACCTTCCTGTGCTATTCCCCTGCCATGATTTACGTGGGACTTGCAGATTTCTGGAGCAGCTCCTGATCCCATGCCTGGCAGGCTCCAAACATCAAGGGAAGCTTCAGCTGCCTCTGAACATGCTGAACAAAATTATTGTGGCTCCTTCTCCCACTTTTAGTTTGATTTTCACATTATAAAAAAAAAATATCCTCAGGGCACAGCAAAAAAAAAAAAAATTCCTGTGTCAGCAGAAATAACTGCAGCTTTCTGGAGAAAAGCAGAGCTCCAGAGTGGGAGGCAGCCCCAGGTTATGTCACCCCTCAGCCAGCACAGGCAGGGCTCCACCACCCCCAGCCCTCCCTGCCAGGGGCTGGCACCAAAACGCTGCTGGAGCACAGGCTGGACAGGGAGAGGCACCAGGGGTTACTCCAGCATTGTTCAACACTCAGATTGTGCTGATTTGGGGTTTTTCTGAGACCTCCAGGGAATTCCTGTGCAGCTGGACCACGGACACAACTGGGAGAACACAGTGAGTGCCTTTGGGGCAGCTTTGGTGAGCCATGTGAACTTGTGCAGCGGGGGAGACCCGGGGCAGTGACTAATTCCTCCTGGAATAGCAACACCAGCCTGGCCTGCCTGTTTGTATGTGTGAGCCATGCATGATGCTCACTGATACGGGAACAGCTCTCACTCCTGGGTGCCAGAGACTGAATCCACACATACCTCTGGTCCAGCTGCAACGTGATAAGTCACAGCAGAAGTGTTTTCCTTCTTCAGGAAAAAGGGAGTTGGAAGTGCCTGGAGGCACCATGAGCCAGAGGTCCATTATCACCCATCCATGGTGAACCAGCAACAGCCACCCCAGCAGAAAAGCTGACACTATTCCAGCACATACCCAGAGCTGGAAAGAGGCAGCTCATCCCTCCCACAACACCCACAGAGCACTTTTCCAGGCTGGCAGTGCTCACTTTGTGTGGCCAGAGGCTGCAGAAGTGCTAAAACACCCTTAAAGTCAGAGAGACTTGAGTCAGAGACTTGTACAGCAAAGCACCGACTCAGTACACGGAGAGCACCTGGCTGGAAAAGGTGTGATTCCATGGATTAATGCTTTCCACTCACAGAGGCTGTGACTAAAGGAGAGGAAGAGGGGAAGTGCACAGGAACTGTCCCAAAGCCAAGGGCAGGAGCACAGCCCTTCCCTCCACAGGGTCACCACAGCCCCAGGAGCTCCCTGGCAGCACTCACCGATCCACAGCCTCCACATCAAAGCAGAACCTCTTCTCAATGGAGTCTGTTTTCCGCCGTGTGCAGGATTTCAGGGTGACAGCTTCGTCTTCTCCCTGGGCAGAGACAAAACCACAGCTGAGGCCAAGAACAACCAACAACCACAGGCCTGTCCCCAGCACCCACTGCTGGCAATGAGCAGGTTCAAACCTGGGGGGATCTGGCAACATCACCCTGAGAAAAATATCTATTTCTATCTCTGACAGGAGGACTTGTCTTTTTTACCCTCTCTTAGTCCAAAACCTTTCACGAGGAGCCTTCAGGATGCCCACGATTCAATCTGTGCATCAAGCACCACACAAACCCATTCTTCAGGTGGGCAGGCAGTGCTGGGCCACAACTTTTGGGCCAAATCAGCTTTATTTTCCACTGCTGAACAGCACTGCACAGACCTGCTGGCAGCCTGCACTCCACGCCGCGTTTTTGGCAGCACTGTGCACACGAGGACTCTTAACAGGAGCAAACATGTCTTAAAATGTTTATGATATAACAAAGCAATGACAAAACCATTCTCCCATGCAGAGAATGCCTCTCTGCATCCAAGCTGAACTGGATTTCCAGGGGGCTGAGCAGCGATGCAGCAGGATCTGTGAGCACTGCTGTCCTCTGCTGGAGGAAATCCTCCCTCAGCCCCTGCCAGCACAGACACTTCTCCTGCAACTGTGAAATTCCACTGATGACTTAAGAGAAAATGAATTCTGAAGGAGTTCCTGGAGACAGACGCTTTTCTGGGCTCTCTGTGCTGTTCCTGATGACACCTTGGCTGACCACCCTGTTCCCTGACATCACCGTTTTTCCAGGAAACATATTTGGAATCACTTAGATTGGAAAAGACCTCTAAGATCACAAGAGTCTGAAAGTTGCCCAGAACAGCCAAGCCCACCCATTAATCCATATCCTCACGTGCCACAACTGCATGTCCATTAAATCCCCCCTAGGGAGGGTGACTCCCTGGTTCTTGTCCACAAACCCCACCCCACTGCCACCATCATCCAGCTCCTGACAACCAAAACACTCCCTAACACACAGTCCTGCTCATCCCACCATGCCTCCATGATGGCAACAGTTTTCTGGCTGCTTTCCCAGCCCCTCCTGCTTGCTGCCCATGGTGCAGGCACTGCTGTAGATGCTCTTCTGCTGGGACTCTGAACCTGCCCTGTTTTGGGGGACAAGCCCTAACTCCTACCTGACTGTTCTCACATGCTTCCGTGGTTTCTAACTCACCAAGAAGTCTCCAGACAAGGGAATGAGCACAGGCCCAGGATGACAGAAGAGCTCCCTGCAGGGTTTCTCCCCAGGGTCTGGCAGTGGCCTGTCCCTGGTGCCCCCCAGGCTGCTCCATGCTCAGATGTCCAAGGTGGTCACCCCTGACAGGCCCTGGAGCCCGGCCAGAGCTGCCCCAGCACAGGCAGCATTTCATGCCAGGGTGGGGCAAGCACAGCCCTGCAGAGGGGCTCAGGGTGCTGCCAGCAGCTCCCACACCCCTGGGTGCTGGGAGAGCCCTGAAATTGGGAGGGGACCAGACAAAACACAGGACAGCCACTGATGATTACAGGGCTGGGATATGTTAATGCTGAGCTATAATGAAGATGCTCCAAGGCAAGAGGAAATTAATTTTAGAAGCTTGCCTGCCCACAGCCGGCTCCCTGTGCCAGCCTGTCCAGCTGCCCCAGGCACTCCCCAGCAAGGGGATTGTGTTTGCAAACCGTCCCAGCTGGGAGCACTGTGGAGGGCTCCATTGTTCCTGCTGAACAGAGGAGCAAAGCCAGCCCTGGATCCAGCCCTGGGACACAGCATGTGCTGCCTCCCCACAGCCCACATCCACTGCTCCCCCTGCTCCTCACACCCCTCGGGGCCAAGGGGAGCTCCAGGCTCTCCTGTGGCTCTGTCCAAAACAAAACAATTTCCTTGGCCAAGTCACAGGGTCATCACTGAATGGTTTGGGTAGAAAGGGCACTTAGACCTCATCTTGTTCCACTCTCTGCCATGGGCAAGGACACTTCCACTCAACCAGGTTGCTCCAAGCCCTGTCCAACCTGGCCTTGGACAACTCACAGGCATTGGAGAAGGAGCAAAACAATGAACAGCTTCTCTCGTCCTTGCCTTGGAGCAGGAATGAGAGACTGGGGAGCAGGCACCCATGGAGCTGGAGCGTGCTGGGTGCATGTGGTCCCTGGGGGCTCCCTGTCTTTTCCTTCTCAAACCAGGTGCCAAGTCCATTCCCCGTGTGGCAGCCACTCAGCCTGGAATGAATGTGACCCACTTTGCCGCATTTGTGTCACCGTGCCAGAAAGGTGACACAGTCTGAGCCCCGGGAGAGGCTGCAGCCAGCAGTGCCACGTGCTCCCTGGCAGGACACAGCCCTGCTCCCTGCCAGCACTCACCCCCTTTCCTCCTGACTTCTGGTCAAAGGGCACCATGGTGATGCGCTTCGATTCCCTCTGGTAGGTGCAGTAATGCTTCACCCAGGAAGTGCCAAAGTGACCTGCAGAGCAAAGACAGGGGTCATGCCCACGGCTCCGGTGTCCTCACACCAGAACCCGCCCTGTTTAACCATCACTTCACATGCCAGACTCCTGTACCCGTTCTGAGGCACTGGCAGTGGTTCTCCCTGGCTGCCACATTCCCACTGAAATCCCACTGAACACCCCACTCACTGTCCTCCAGGGATTCTGCTCCTGCTGAACCAGCCTTCGTGCCCCTGTCCTGACAAAGCCCTTCCCCAGGCTCCCACCCACCACGCTCCCCACCCCAGCACCTACGCTTCTCCTGCACGTAGAGGTACCCCTCCATCGTGTAAGGGCTGATGTTTTTGTGTTCATGGGGGTTCTCCTTCATCTTCTTCATCAAAGCTTCCACCTCGGACCTTGTTCCTTCAAAGCGGTTTCTTGTCTGCAAATTAAACCAGGAATGTTTACTGCAGTGCAGGGACCTGTGCCTGGCTCTGCAGGGAAATGGGACTGTGGAGCCCAGGGGCAGCCACAGGGCAGGTTTGCTTCCTGGGCCTGGATTTAAGCTAAGGCAAAAATATTCCAACAATTGGCAAGGCCTTCCAGAACTTTAAGGGGGCTTACAAAAAGAGGGAGAGTGATTTTTGACATGGGTCAAGAGCGATAGGACAAGGGAAATGGATTTAAACTAAAAGACGAGGGATTTAGATGGGATATTGGGAATAAATTGTTTCTTGGGAGGGTGGGCAGGCCTTGGCACAGGTGCCCAGAGAAGCTGTGGCTGCCCCTGGATCCCTGGCAGTGCCCAAGGCCAGGCTGGACAGGGCTTGGAGCAGCCTGGGACAGTGGGAGGTGTCCCTGCCATGGCAGGGGGTGGAATAGGACAAGCTTTAAGGTCACTTTCAACCCAAACCAGTCTGGGATTCTGTGATTAAAATAGACCAGAAGGTGAAGTGGCTCTGCCAGACACTGACAGCGATGGGCATGGGGACACTGTGGGCACAGGGACACCCTGGGCACAGGGACACCCCGGGCATGGGGACACCCCGGGCACACTCACATTCTGGATGCTGATTGTCAGCTCTGTCTTGAAATCGCTGAAGTCCTTTGCAAGCTCGTAGCCGTGGTGGTAGAATGTGAAGAGCCCCTGCAGAAAGGCCAGCAGCTGCATTGGGGAAAAGCAAATGGGGATGGTCAGTAGGGACCCAGAGCTGTCCCCAGAGCTGCCACTGCTGAGGGGAGGGGGCCCTGCAGCCCCTGGTGAGAGGGGCTGTGGGGTGAGGCTGGACCCCCCAGCCCTGCACTGCCAGGGCTCCCCATGACGCCCTGGTTCTCCACACCACCCCAGCTCTGTGCAGGCTGAGCTGGTCTCAGAGCTCACTTACAGGTTCCACAAACTCAAACATCTTCCTCTCCTGCACCTCCTGCACCTTGAAGACGTATTCCAGGGAGACCTCGTAGAAGTGCTGCCGAACCAGGTCCACCTGGCTGTCTGCCTGCAGAGGGGTTGGAGAGGAAACACCAGCTCAGGAACGACCAGAGCACACCTGGCTCTGATGGGAACAGCCCCAGGCAGAGCAAAGCCCCCAGCCCCAGCTGGACAGATGGCACAGCAAAAAAACATAAACCTCATCTACATGAGCACGCTCTTCCTTCAGCTGAGAAAAATGGGTGTGGTGACTCATGTCCTCACCTCCCCAACAGCTGGGTAGAAAACAGGCAGCAGAGGCGAGAAAAATGGAAATCATTGTGAACTTGGCAAGAAAAGGCAACTCTCCCTTTTTTGGAGAGCACTCCCCCTCGCCAGGGATGCCACACCCACATTTCACAACTCCACACCGAATCCTCTTTCTAAGGTAACCCCTCCCTCGGTGGGGTCTGAGCCACACAAACCACAAACACTTCCCAGTGCCACGGGGGAACAGGAACCAGCACCTGAACTGGGAGATCTGCAGGCTCCTCCTGCCTTCCCGGCAGCAGCCGAGTCAGGGGCTGGGTGGGAGATGCCACCAGATGGCACCAGCAGCCAACGCTGCTCCAACGCACCTGCACAGCATCCAGCATCCCAAACACATCCCAACAGGACCCTGCACAGCATCCAGCATCCCAAACACAGCCCAACAGGACCCTGCACAGCATCCAGGACCCCACACATCCCAACAGAACCCTGCACAGCATCCAGCATCCCAAACACAGCCCAACAGGACCCTGCACAGCATCCAGCATCCCACACATCCCAACAGGACCCTGCACAGCATCCAGCATCCCACACAGCCCAACAGGACCCTGCACAGCATCCAGCATCCCAAACACATCCCCACAGAATCCCCAACAGGACCCTGCACAGCATCCAGCACCCCACACATCCCAACAGAACCCCCAATGGAATCCTGCACACATCCCGAACACATCCCCAACAGAATCCCCAACAGGACCCTGCACAGCATCCAGCATCCCAAACACATCCCAACAGAATCCCCAGCAGGACCCTGCACAGCATCCCAAACACATCCCAACAGAATCCCCAATGGAACCCTGCACACATCCCGAACACATCCCCAACAGAACCCCCAACATGCAGAATCCCATGCTGCATCCCCAACCTGCACCAAATCCTGCACAGAAGGCATGGACACACATTCTGCAGGACCAAGCCAGCTCTGGGCCAGCACAAGGAACTCCAGACTCCAAGTGACTGAAAACTCAGCATACTCATCCAGTAGGAGCACTTGTCACCACAGCCAGCCACGTCCTGCATCACTGATGGCTCTTAAAGAGTTTAGGGACGGAGTCTGATCCCTCCTCCCCTGGAGCACAAAGCAGAGCAGCCACTTGCAGAGAAGGAGACCAGACATCCATGATTTGTGCTGGCACATGGGAAGCCTGCAGCAGAACCAGTTCCTTTCTGTTGCACTCTTTAATTATAAACCCTCTCTCCTTTTTGACTGCTATCCATTTTGGGATCTCTCTGATTTACTCACCGAGACAGCTCCGTATCCTTTCATTACAGGAAAAGGGGAAAACCCAGCACCCGCAGCCAGAACGAGGGAAAAAAATGAGTTTACAGCCAGGAGAACCATTGTTACAAGCTGTATGAGGCATTCAAAAAGCTCTCCACAGTCACAGCCAGACATGGAAACTCAGAGGTTGCTCTCACCTCCTGAAGCTGGGATTCTTTCTTCTTGGAAGACAAGTTCAAGTGCTTTTCTAGGACACCACAGTATTTCTCAGTCTCCTTGTCGTATTTCTTTTTGGCATCCTACAAAACAGAACAAACAGTGTGACACCGAACCCAAGGGCCCCAGAGCAGCTGTGACAGCATCCCTACAGCACAGGGCAGGATGGCAGTGCCAGGGGGGAGCTAACACGGGACAGGACCTGGGGGCAGCAGCTGGGAGCAGGTGAGGCTGCTTTTATCTGCCAGCATCAGGCAGCTACAGGAAAGCAGCTTATGCTGCCAAAACCCAAGGCTTGGGGGAACCCCTCCTCTACTCCTGGGGCCCAGCGCTTGGTAAAACATCCAGACCCAGGTCCAAAAACAACAGAGTGAGGAAAGTGCTTCCTGAGCACAGTTCCCCATCCCATCCCTGCCACCCCTCGCAAGAGTTTCTCCCCCGTGTCACGTGGGACAACGACACAGTACCTCAGTGGTTCATGGCAGGAGCATTAAGGATGCCAACTTCACTTTCCTTTGCACGTCTCATCCCACCCCAACACGCCAGGACCAAACCCATCCAGCACCTGCTCCTAAGCTGGTCCACTCTGCAGGACTCCTCTCTGTGTTTTGTTTGCAGGCTGGGCACCGCTGCCATGCAAACGCCCCTGCCATGAGCTGCTTGCAGGCAGCAGCAGGTTGTTATAACAACAGGGGAGCCACAGACAGTGGTTTTCATTTCAGAACAAAGGCAGGAAAGAAAGAGGGGGGGCCAGGCTGTCTCACAGCCGCCCTCAGCCACACCGGCGCTTCCCCGTCCTGCCAGGAGCGTCCGGGCTCCCATGCAGCCCCCAGCGACGCTTTGGGGTGGGGAGTGCAGGCTGGGGGACTCAGGAAAACGTGAGCCCCTCCAAGAAAATCCTAATTCCTCCTTGGAGTAAGGAAAAAGGTTCACTTTGGCCAGCAGGCAGTTTTTCCCCCCCGGCACGTTATTTGGTTGTGGGTGAACTCGGAACACTGAGGCACTTCCCAGGAGCCGGATGGCCCCCGTGTCCATCCCACAGCAGCACGCTGCCTCCTCCCTGCCCCAGCCCACCCTGCAGTGTGCCAGGCCCTGTCCTGGGGGCAGTGCTGGGTTACCTTGGCAGCCCCAATCTGCTCCTTGCGGAACTTCTCCAGCGGCGTGATCAGCACCTCGCTGGCGTTCTCGATCTGGGGGCAAAGACAGGCACAGCTCACCTGTGCTGCTCCACAGCCTCTGCCAGGGAAACCTGCTCCCACAGCCCCCAGACACCCAGAGGCTTCACCCTCCATCTCTGCAAACCTGGGAGCCCCCGCCCTGCACCAGCACCGGCTGCTCTCCAACGGCAACACCCCATTCCTGATGATCTTCAAGTGTTTCCCTGCCAAGCCCACCCCGTCCTTGCTCTGCCCTCCCCTGCAGCTCCAGCCCAGGACCGAGGGAAGGAGCACTGGGGCTGGCAGTCAGTGTCCCCAGGGTGTCCCAGAGGCCACCCCCCCGGCTCCCAGGACACACGGGGCCGTACCATGCGCATCCGCTCGTCCTCCAGGTTCCGCAGCACCGTGGCAAACTCCTGCAGAGACTTGGCTGGAAGGGACACAGTCAGCATTTAACATTCCATTTTTAAAGAAAAAAAAAACTGCACAGAGGGGTTTTACCTGTCTGTGTTTCAGGGTTTTTATTATCTCTGCTCTCTCCCTAGAAAGGTTCCTGCTGCCTACAGAAGCAACTGGCAGCAGAGCATCTCCAGGACCAGCCTTCCTCCTCCAGAGAGCAACATCCTCAGCTCAGACCTGCCCTAGCCAGCAGTCAGTCATCAACCAGCCCCAGAGCACAGCACTGGCCCCCAGCCATGCCCAGCACACGAGGGGCAGCTCCCCAGCACGGGCACAGCACCAGGGAGACCTGCACGAGGAGCTATTTCTGCTGAGAGACTGGGCACAAATAAACAAAGTTAAATCAGGGCTAAAGCTTCTTTGCTCTGCTGGCTCCAGACGATGTGCACAATAAGCTCTGAAAGTTCAGCTGGGGCAGGAGCAGGAGGAGAGAGGGAAGAGGCTGAAGCCACTGCCCTGTGCCAGGAGAGGCTCCGTGGCAGAGCCAGGCTTAGTTCAGGGAGTGTTTCCAGGCTCGGCTCTGCTGAGCCCCTCAAGCACAGGATCCCGTGCTCCAGCAGCGAGGCTGCAGCCCCTCTGCTTCAGAGCACAGCCCCCTGCGGGGTATCCAGCCACAACCACCTCCAGACTCTCCTCTCCAGGCCAAAACTCGCAGCTAACTGAGATGGTCTCAGACACAGGCAACCTCCTCCCTTTCCTATCAGGCAGGGACAGATTTAGGCCAAGAAGCAACAACTGATTCCCCGGGGAAGGCTTTGCTGCTGTCAAACCGGGAGGAATATGCCATTACCAGAGAGCACCCAGACAAATCCCTGGACCCCTGGGTGTCCCTGTGTGTGTCTCCCTGCCGTGGGGGCCTGGGGAGTGGCTCCAGGAGCAGCAGGACTCACCTATGCAGATCTCGTCGTCCGTCTCGGCGTCGCCGATGCAGCGGAATTTAAACTCGTTGAGGGAATCGGCGAACTTGCGCTTGGCGGCCGACAGGTCTGTGGGAGCAGGGGCAGGGAAAACGGGCATGTCACAAAGGGGACAGTCCCCCCAACTGCAGGATGCAGGCACACACATGACCCCAGCCAGGAAAAACCCACAGAGGGACCCCTGGCAGCAGGGAAGCCCCAGAGCGCTGCCCTTCTGCGCCCACCCCAAGGACAGGGCTCTGTGGGGTCCCTGTCAGCACTCCCAAAACACCCTACAGGAGATGAAACCTCAAAACACCAGAAGAGCCACCCCAGAGCTCAGTCCTAGAGCTGTGGGGCAGCAGCAAATGGTGACACACGGTGACACTGCCCCCCAAGAGCTGGCACCTCTGCCGTGCTGCTGTCCCGCTGAGGGAAGGCAGTAGCACAGAGCTTTATTGCTTCCCAAGCCGCAGATTCTCTCCGAGATCTGGATCCTATTAAGTTCTTACTGGCAGTGACCCGAGTGGATCCAGGCTTGGCTTTTCAGACCAGCCCTGTTAACCTGGCACACTCAGACAGACCCGGGCACCGTGAGGCCACGGGCTCCCAGGGCACCGTGTGGCTGCCAGCACTGCCCGTGTGAGGAAGACACAGTGTCCACTCCCATCTTCATTTCTTCCCTCAAAACCCAAAATTCAGCGGGTTTTTTTCCCTTTCCCAGCGCCGGTGGAAAATGTGTGTGCACGCAAAGGCCATTTCCTCCCCTCAGACACCAACAGCCAAGAGATAACCACAGCAGAGTCCAAGTGTTTTGCTTCCCCCACGGGATAAGGGGGTTGGCAACTTTCTCCAGGCATTAAAGCTGTTTTCCCAGTGTCGCTGCTGACAGCCCCGGGGTTAATCCTGCCCAGTTCAGTCCCGGCTGCCTTCACACAACTGCCTCCCAAGGGAGCAGGAAATCACCCAGCCAAGGCAGGCAGGGAGAGGGGAATCCCTGGGAGTTTTCCCAGTGGAAAAGTACAGAGGGGGCTTCTTCAAGGAGAAGGTTCACACACAACAGGATTTGCACTTTGCTCCCTGGAGGATGGAACCAGCATGGCTTTTACACCCTTCCCATGCCTGGAGCTGCAGGGAGTCTCCACTGGCACCTACAGAAGCAAGAGACATGTTTTTTGGGAAAACTTCCCAGGTGCTCCTGGGCAGGGTTGAGAAGAGGGACTCAGGAGGGTGTCAGAGCCACAACACATCAAAATGAAATGTCAGGAAGACAAATGTTCCCCCCTGCCTGGTCCTGTGTTGGAAAGATCAGGTCAGCCAGGGAAAAGTGAAACTGCTGGCTCAGAGGTGGGGGCTCTCCCCAGGGCTGACTCTGCAGCCAGTTTGCTACATAAGCTGGAAAGAGAAAAAAAGCTCTGGCTCAGCTGGACTCAGGACAGGGGCAGAAGCAGCAGGATGGGTGGTTCAGGCTGAAGACAAACCTGCTGCTGGGTCTGGCCAGGAAGGGTTAATGCTGCTCCAAAGGGGGGGCAGAGGATGCTGCTGCAAGGCAAGCTCCGGGCTCTGCCAGAGGCTGTGCTCACACGGAACGGGATTTCTACACTTCCTGCAAAGAAAACTGCTTAATAGCCTATATTTAATGTTCAAGTGGACAACAGGAACTGAGACTCCTGCCCCTTCCTTCCCCTGCAGCAAAGAACAGCGGGCTCAGTGTCCCCTGCAAGCCCCCAGTGAGGGACAGGAGGGCAATGGCAGTGCCCAGCAGCAGCCCCTCTGCCCCAAGCAGGGCAGCCCTGGGGGGTCACCACCCACACCCCTCATTTGGCTGTGGGGCAGCACCTCCACAGCCCCACAGCCCCCCAGGCAGCTCAGAACAAGCCCAGGGGGCAGCAGGGATGGGTAATCCGGGGAACAGCCGCTCTAATCAGCGGCCAAACCCGCCGGATTACAGCCTGCCAAGGGTGCTTAGAAAGCAGCAATATGGTGTCTGTCCCCACAGCCAGCCAGGGCTGCAGCACAACACCCCTTCGTGGGCTCACACAGCCCTCCTGCAGCTCGGGGATACCCAGGGAAGGGGTTTGGGAAAGGTCAGAGCTGGGCCTGGCCATGGGTGCATGTGAACACTCTGCATGGGACATTCATCCAACCTGGCCCCGCAGTTGGTGCAGGAATCCAGCAACAAGAACCTCATGCCCGAACACAGCGTTTGCAGCTGCCAGCTTGGAGTTTTCCCCGCCCAGCCCCAGCCCTTGCAGCGCTGGGATCAGCACCAAGCGTCAGGGCAGCATCACGGAACGCTTCATTTGCTCCAGAAGGTTTAAATCCCCTCTCTGCGCTTCCCAGCAAGGTCAGCAAAGCCCTGCTCCCGTGAGACAACGCTGTCCTCTGGGCCTGGCCCGATCCCAGAGTCACTTCCATACAGAATTAACGCTGATTTGTTTATTAAACAACTTCTCCACCAGGTGGTTGGAGTTAATCTGTGATTTAGGATGGGACGGCAGCTGCTGGCAGGTTCCCCCTCTGAATCATCGTGAGCAAACACAGAAAACCAGATGGGCAGAGCCCACCCCACCTCCAGCACAGCTTCTGCTGTCATGTTCTGCACAAAAGCCTGTGGAGAAGCTGCCACAGCTTGGCACACGCCAGAGATGGAGGTGAGAGGGTGCCAAAGGCAGCAAGGTGACCCCAAGGACCAGGGCCACGGGCACAGTCCCTGCAGCCACCCCAGGCAGGGAGAGCACCGCTGACGTGGCCCCACAGCTCCCCAGACCCCATTCTGGTGCCTTTTGCACACACAGAGCCTCCAGCTGAGCCTTGTCCCAGCAGCACACCCAGGGAGGCCAAACCCCACCTCTCCACTTTGACCACGGGAAGTTTACAAACACACGTTCCCTACAAACCGCGCCAAGAGCCCAAAACCGCCCGGACGTGCTGAAGAGCAAAACACCCTGGAGCTCTGCCCAAGATGGCCCAAGAGTGCAGGTCCAGGAGGTGGCACAGCTGTGGCTCAGCCTTGCCCTGCAGCCAGGGGAGCTGTGGGCACTGCTGCCAGCCCGGGCATCCCTGTCTGCCTGCATTCCCACACTCAGCGTGGCTCCGTACGGCAGCGCTCGCCACGGGGACAGAGGACCCTTTGTGGGCTGAAAGGCACCATTGACAGCCCCAAACACCACATCACATTCGAGCCACACGCTGCAGACGTGAATTGTTTCCGTGGTGTTTCAGGAGATAAAGGTTCTGCGCCTGGGGAAAAACAAAGTTATCCCTTGGAAGGGCTGCCTGGCTGCGCAGCTAAAATTATCCCCCCGCTGCCCACCAGCCCAGCACCCCGGCCACGTCATCCTGCCACCCCCAAATCAATAATGCTCCGACTTATCTCGGCAGCTTTGCCAGGCCAGGATGTTTTTGCAAAGCTGCTCAAGATTCCTGATGGAAGGCACTGGAGATCCCAGGGAAACGAAGCCACAAGGACCATCAGGGCCCAAGCTGCCAGTCCAGGGTGTCCAGTGTGACATCCTGCAGCAGCACCAAGGCAAGAAGCCACGTCAACTCCCACTGCTCCAGCCCCTCTCCTGTTCTGCCCTGGTTTGAGGAAGCTGATGGTCAGTTGGAACCCTTGCCCCTCTGCCCCACTTCTCAGCCATGAATCAGCCCTGGACTTCCTCAGGCTCTGGAGCCCTGAGCCCAGTGCTGAGCCTGCTCTGCCACAGAGGCAAAGGTCCCACAGCCCCTCTCCATCCTTCCTGTTCAGCTTTTCTTAGCGCTTGCCCATGGAGTCATATTGCAACAGAGCCACTCTCGTGAGTCAGATCTTTGCCTGGGACACTGCAGAAGCCCAGCTCATGCAAACAGCTCTGCCTTTCCCCCCTCAGAGTGTCACCAGGGCTGTGACATGGCAGGAGAGAAACTGCTCCAGGCAGCAAGGATGGGTTAATGATGCAGCTGATGAAGTGTCCCTGACACAGTTAATGAAGTGCCCCTCACCAAGGGTCCCACCTCAAGGGACTTCAGAACTGGGCATGTGAACCATCAAGCAACGACCTCTCCATCCCACAAGGAAAGGAAGACTCCCACCTGGAAACCCTGGATGATGTTCCCCACCTGCCCAAACAGGACTTTTCAGCAGGAGCCACTCCACAGTGAAGTGCTCTGTGCCCAGCACAGTCTGGCCCTGCCCCAGCTCTGCATTAACCAGGTTATTTTAACGAGCTGCAGCAGCTGTTGACTCAGGGACCACAGTGGGGAGAGTGGCCAGAGGTGACGATGGGGACGAAGGGCAGCGATGGCAGATGGAGGCACCGGGAGCTCCAGGCCGTGTGTGCAGCCACAGGTGCCAGGCAGNGCCACTCCACAGTGAAGTGCTCTGTGCCCAGCACAGTCTGGCCCTGCCCCAGCTCTGCGTTAATCAGGTTATTTTAACGAGCTGCAGCAGCTGTTGACTCAGGGACCACAGTGGGGAGAGCGGCCAGAGGTGACGATGGGGACGAAGGGCAGCGATGGCAGATGGAGGCACCGGGAGCTCCAGGCCGTGTGTGCAGCCACAGGTGCCAGGCAGCAGAGCCTGCCCTGCCTGCAGCCAGGACACGCAGCAAACAAAGCCCAGGAGTGATGGAAACGACCCCCGGAAAGGCTTCCCATTCCTGGAGAGCCTGAGGAGACAGATGTCTGCAGCTGCAGGGAGGCACAGCCTCACAGAGTCCTCCCTCCCAGCAAGGAGCAGTGGGGCTCAGAGAAACACTGACCTGCCAGAGCCCTGCTGGCAGCGCTGGCAACCACTACACACCCCCAGGATGGCCCAAGGCCAGGCACCACCAGCCTGGCAGGCAGTGTCCAGGCTGACCATCACCGTGTAGAGAACCAGCACATCAGGTCAGCACAGCCCCCCAGCCCCGAGCAGAGCCCTTGGTGACCCCTGCCCAGTGACTGCCCCTTCCTGGTGCTCTGCACCAACATGGCAACACCCCAGACCTCCCAGAGCATCACTGCCTGCAGCTCCTGGAGGGGCACAGCCCATCTGCCCCCCAGCACAGGGCAGCACCCCCAGATGCCATCGTCACTCTCCTGTGCTGGACACAGAGCGTTCCGTGCACTCAGCGGCAAAACAAAATAAAACGGCATTTCTCCACTTCCCCACCCAGCTCCCACGTCTGGCACTTCTCCCTGTGCTTATTTTTGTTCACATCCTGGTGTTGTTTTATGGCAGAACCCCCCGGCCCGTCCCAACCTGCAGCCCTGAGTTTGCCAGGCAGGGAGCCGGACATCGGAGCACCAGGAGCTCAGGTGGGAGCAGGCAAGGTCTGCGGATAAAACCCAGCGTAAATATTCACCACTCCAGCACAGAGGAGGGGATGCATCCAAACAGCAAACGCAGGCGACAGCTTAAGTGCCTGGAAAACATCAGGGACACGGTAATGAAATGGAAAATTACCATCCTGGCTGGCATTTCCACGGGCAGCCGGCTGCACGAGTGAGCAATGTGAGGAAGCAGCAGTGAAAATCCCCGTGTCCCAACCAGGCAAGGGATTTGGGCACATTGCTGGCTCAGAGATGTCAGACCTGCTGAGCACGGCTGTCCCACTGCACTGAGTGCCCGACCTTCAAACCCCAATCCTTGACCCCTATTCCCAAAACCAGGATTTTGAATATGGCATTTCCCCTCCACCTGCACACTGCCCCACTGTCACTGCTCCAGGCAGGTCGTGTAAACACCTCCAGCCTTACACCTGGGAGTAAAGTGCCTCCGAGGGCAGGATGGAAATACTGTTTTACTCACAGCTCCCCATGGCCCCCACCTCCCTCACCAGGGAGTGCAGGTCAGTCCCTGTTGGCATAACACTGCTCCAACAACTCTAGCTTCTCCTCCAAGTGCCAGGGGAAGTTCAGGTCGGGCATCAGGAGAAATTTCTTCCTGGAAAGAATGGTCAGGCTCTGGAAGGGGCTGCCCAAGGATGTGGTGGAGCCCCCATGCCTGGAGGTGTCCAAGGAAGGATGTGGCACTCAGTGCTCTGGGCTGGTTGACAAGATGCTGATGGGTCACAGGTTGGACTTGATAATCTTGGAGGTCATCTCCATCTTCAATCATCGTGTAACTCTGTGATTCCTCTCCAAACCCTGGCACGACCCACAGGAAGGCTGCAGATGACTTTACCCTTGTTACCACAATATTTCATCGACTGGAGCCTGGAATCACATTTCATTAGGACAGAATGCCCTGCCCGAGACAGCTAATCGATTTAGAGGACACTAATCCAGAAGAAATTTGCTCCTGACCCAGGCAATGCCCATTAGTGGAGCAGAAGGGGGCCTGGCAGGGAGGGCGGCCCCTGCACGGGGGGGCTGTGGCAGAGCCCCTGCCAGACACCCAGATTGCCTCAGGCACTGGCCCCGCTTCTGGATTAGTTTGTTATTAAATCTAATTAGTTAATAGGTGGGCCACAGGGAGCCTGCTTGCCTTCTCAAGGGGCAGCACCAAAGCACTGGGGTCCCCAGGGGACGATGAGCCCAGAGACCCCCGTGCCCCAGGTGGGGAGGGGGCCCAGCCCCATCCCTGCAGGCAGGACAGACCTTCCTGGCACATCCCATGGCACAGGGCTGTGGCCCCTCTGTCCCTCCTCTCTTGTCCCCATCCCAGAGGCAGCAGCTCTCGCCCACGGGCAGGGCAGGGAAGCGGGGTCAGCTCCCAGCCCCTCCAGGAGCTGCTCTGCACAACCTCCTTCCTCCTCCTCCTCCCAAGGAGGCTGCGGAAATCCTTTTGTCGCCGGTGCTCCTCCACCTCAGCTGTAAGAACAGGAAAAATCCCACTGTGCTTGCAGGAACATCAGTGGCAAGTGAGTCAATTTTTCCTGCTTCGGCAGGAAAAGAGAAATATAAATTAAAATCCCCAGCAGAGCACAGGGAGGCACGCAGGGTGAGAACAGGGATGCACAGCCCAGGGCGCAGCACAGAACCACGGAACAATTTAGGTGGGAAAAACCCTCTAAGATTCCCGTGTCCTGCTGTTCCTCCTGCACTGCCAAAGCCAACACAGACCATTGTCCTCATCTGTAAAACCCCTCCAGGGATGGTGACTTCACCACTGCCCTGGGTAGCCCGTGCCAGTACCTGACCACCCTTTCCAGGAAGAAACCACTGCCTTTAACCTGGGCTTTCTCCGGGAATTCGTGGGAGAGACACCCAACGCTCAGCTCTGCAATGGTTGGGATTTTTTTGTGAAACATTGCTTAGCAACCAGCACTCAATGAGGGCATCGCTCTGGACAGACGCTGCTTCAGCGAGAAAAAGAATAAAAAACCGGCCAAGGGACGCCGTACCAGGCAGTGTTGGGAAAAGGCACACGCCAGCTCTTTTCACAGGTCACAGCCCACAGAACCCTCCACACGTCCCTCACTGTGCATCGTGGAATCCCAACTGGTTTGGGTTGGAAGGGACCTCACAGCTCATCTCTTAAAGCTCATCTGCCATGGGCAGGGACACCCTCCACTAGCCCAGGTTGCTCCAAGCCCTGCCTGAGGGTGCAGCAAAGCGTGGGGAAGGCTGAGGTGGCAGCACCAGCCCTTGGCTGTCCCTCTGTCCCCGCGCTGGCACAGGCGGCCCCCGCGCTGGCGGTGCCGCCGCTCCACGTGCCACAGCCAGATGGTCCGGGGGCTGCTGAGCTTCCCACCAGCCAGAAGCCCGCCTGGCATCGCGGCACAGACATCCCCTTCCCCCTCGGCACCGCGGTCCCCACGGCACAGAGCATCCATCCCCGGCACAGCCCTGCAGCCCCGGCGTGCCGTGACCCCCTGGCCCCCGTCAGCTGCCGGGAGCGGAGAGAGGGGCACAATTCCCAGTTCCTCCGGGCCACACTCGAGACCACCCTCGCCATTAACAGCCGGGGTGATGCCCTAAAGGCCCGCCCTCGTCAGGAGCCCACGGGCCCGGTGGCACGGAGCAGGTGGAGGCACCTTTGGCACGGGGAGAGTGCCGGGAAAACAGGGAAAACATCCCTGTCCCCGGCGGCGCGGTGACAGCCGCTCGCGTGCCCGGCGGAGGAGGAGGACGGGGATGATTCACAGCGGAGCGAACAGGCTGTGCAGGTTTCCGTACGAGCTCCCCCCGCTCTGCCTCCCCTCCCGCCCACCGCGGTCACGCTACAGCTACTCATCATCGCAGAGCTCCTGAGCAGCGAGGGATGAAGTAACCCGAACCCAGCCACGGATGCCTGGCACAGCCCGTCCCCGCACTGTCTGTCCCCCAGCCCGTCCCCACACCATCCCCAGCCTGTCCCCTAGTCTGTCCCCACACTGTTCCCCAGCCCATCCTCCTGCTGTCCCCACACTATCCCCACACTGTCCCCCAGCCCATCCCCTCGCTGTCCTGCTGCTGGATGCTGCAGAAGGGGCCCAGAATGCCCCAAACCAGAACCACACCGTGAGCGGGGTTTGCTTGGCCCCACTGCTGCCCCTTGGACACGGTGTGGGGACTGCAGCCCCTCTGTGGTGGAGCAGCCCTGCCCGGGTTTGTGCAGGGATGCTGGCATTGCTCCTGGGCTTCAGGGAGAGGCACACCACGGTTTTAGGGTGCCTGCGGGGACAGGGTGAGAACAAAGGGTTTGGTGGTCCCCCTGTGCCAGCCAGGGAGGGGTCTGGCAGACAGCAAGGGCAGAACCCACGTGCCCCACGCCATCCCTGCTACTGAAGCAGCCAGAGAAAGCACCACGTGTGCCAACCTGCAGAGAGAGAGAGAGAGAGCGAGCACAGGGACACGGGAACTGCTGCCTCCCACCCTCCCCGCAGCAACCATGGGAACGGCATTTCCTCACTCGGATTCCCCACGTCACTGCGAGCTGCCACCAGAAAAGCAAAGGGAGAAAAAGGAAACCTGAAGAGCCCAGCACTCCCAGCCCGTGTCCAGGGCACCCAGGTGACGCCACACACGCCGCAGGTGATGACACACACCTCTCGCTCTGGCAGCACTGCAGACACAAATGGAGACAGATGATTCAAGCTGTGCCAGCACATCTGCAGCCTTGGGAAAACAGCCTCCTGACCCAAATCAGGCAAATGTGCTCCGTGCTGGGAGCATGAGCAGGGCACAGCGTGTAGGTGACTGCCAGTGCTGGAGGAACACAGGGACATCCAAGCTGGCCCTTCTCATCCCCTTCCCAGGTGCACCATCCCTGCTCAGATCACTCCCTGCACACAGGTGTGCACTCTCAGCCTCCACCAGCTCTGGCAGTCCCAGCCTCTGAGGGCTGCTCTCTATCCCAGTCCATCCCCTGCCACCCCAAAAGGTTGGGTTTTACCTGGACACGTGCTCAGTGCAGGCCCTGCAGCCTCTCCAGGCTCTGTCCCCACCCCAGTGTATCGAGACATGTGCCCAGAGGTGCTCTGTGGCACGCTCCCAATTACAGGGATGTCCCAGGCCTGTTAATGAGCCTTCTGTCAGCACAGTGTCAAGTCTGTAATCATGAACACGGGCTCTCCTGCACACCCCAAGCCCTGTGCTCCCGAGGTTCCCTGTCAGTGCTGCTGACAGCCCAGCCCCAGGTCTCACAGCACCCCCTCAGTGCCCACTGCAGGGCCCAAGGAGCCCACCCCGCTGTCCCTGGCTCCCCCCACCAATCCCCAAACCTGCCAGCACTGTGGGGTCGTGGCTGGGGTGGGATTCCCTGGGAGATGGAATGAATATTCCCTGGGGATGTTGTGAGGATCTCCTGCACGGATCACAACCACGGCAGTGACTGTGCACAGGGGGAACCCCTGCAGCATCCACACAGGGCGAGTTTCCCTCTGACACTCAGGCTGGGGATAAGTGTGCAGCCCTCTGGAGCCAGCCCTGATGGCACAACAACCCCTCCAGGGCTCACAGTGCAGACCCACCACCACAAAGAGCATCTCTCAATATGTTCCTGCTGCTAATTTTCTCTGGGGAGGAAGAGGAGGATCGACTTGTGCTAAAACTGAAGCACAGTATTATCACCTACCTCTCATTTGAATAAAATCCCAGACAAGTTATTAAAGACGTGGTTGCACAAGCCACACAGGTCATGCAAAGGAGGAGAAGTCCTTGGTGCCTCTGGCTCTGCTGGTGCAGGACTGGCTGAGCCACAACCACGTCCCTCCTCCACAGCTGAAAGTATTCCCCACACCGAATGTTTACTACAGGAATGAAGAGGGAAAAAACGCACCCTGACACAGGAGAGCCACGTTACACCTCGGCTGGGTGAACAAAGCAGGAAAAAAAATCAAAGTAAATCATTTTGCCAGCCAAACCCCAACCCACGCGCTTTCCCCTGTGGTTTGCAAGGCAGAGGGAGAGCCCAGGGGACCCTCTGCCCCTCCAAGCATGGAATGAGCTCCTTGAGCAACGCATGGATGCTCCAGGAAAGCCTCCCCTGCCCCAAGGCAGCAATTCCCCGGGCTGGGAAGACACAGGCTGGGCTGTGCAGGTGACTCACCTTGGCTGCCCACACCCACCGCAGCCGTGGGCAGCACCCAGTGCTCGGGGCCAGCAGCCCAGCACATTCCTCATGGCACAGCCCAGGCAGAACCGAGTGCCAGGGGTCACAGTGACCCAGCCAGGTGGCTGCTGCTGGTTTGGCACCCTCCAGAAAGCACAGGGCTCCTTTTCCTCCAAACAGGAGCCTGCAAAGCCCAGCGCTGTCCTGGGCAGGAGCACAGCTCTGAGCACTCAGGTCTGCACCTGCACAAACAGGGGCTGTTCCTGGAAAAGCCAGACCTGAACCTCTGAACCTTGGTCCTTCCCTTCTGTGCGAAGGGGGTGAGAAGGTTTGGGCTGTGGCTGTTTTCTTCAGGGACCAGAAGAGCAAAAAGGATGGAAATAACCCAAGACGGGCTTTGCATTCCTTCTCCCCAGCACCGAACAGCTGGGGCACAAGGACCTGTCACCCCAGATGGCACCAGCAGCCCCAGACTGGGATCATGCTCCAGCACACCCAAGGCCTTTCTCCCTGCAGAAGCCCACGGGGGCACTTTGAGTGCACAGCACCGTGTTATCTACCTGCCCTCTGCCCACCCCAGCCAGGGCTCACCCAGAGCCACTCCCGGGGGGACAGAGTGAGCTGAACCAGGGCCATGGGGATGGCAAAGTGGCAACGTGGGCAATCAGTGATCGGCCTGTCACGTTTCCTTATCACCCGCCTGGGCCTCGTTTGTGTAAAAAGGGAATTAGGCAAACACTGGGCAAAAGTTTCACTTTCGCTTCCAGTGTGTTGCAGATCCAGCTCCACCCGGGGCCGGCACTGCCACCCCACAGCCAGGGGCACAGACATCTCACAAAGGCTGTTTCACCAAGAAGCTGCAGAGATGTGGAACAGAACCCATGTGGAAGCACATCCCAGAGTCTGGAACGCCAACAGCACCACCAGGAACTACCCCACCACCCCAGCTCACATTTTAAGCTGCCCAGCAGCCTCCTGTGTCCCAGGAAATACCCCAGAGCTGCAGCAGAAGCCCTGCTGGCATCACCCATGGTGGCAGCACAGGCCACAGCAGCCACCCTGGCACACAGGGCTCAGCCCAGGGGGCAACTCATTACAGTCACACCCTGCAGACACAGACAGAAGGGACACCACACCTCTGGGACAGCACAACCACCAGCTGAGAGCCTCAGCTGGGAGCAGGGGCAGCCCCCAGCTGCTCACCACAGCCAGCATGGGGCACCCTGGTGGGGGGCAGAGCTGGCAGGAGACCTGTGGGGCAGTGCCACAGCACCTGCCCCGGGAAGCCAGAGGGGCCAGAGGAGTTCCCAGGCACTGCAGGATCCAGGTCCACCCCAGCACCAGCCCTTCGGTCCCATCCCTCCTCGCTGGCCGCAGCTCTGCGGTGACCCGGCCGAAAACACAGCTCAAGGAAAAGCGATCCAAAACACCAAACCAGCCCAGCTGTGCCTTTTGGGGCACAGACACCTCTGCCTTTCCCGTGGGAGCCTGGGGCATGGCACAGCCAGCCCGTGTGCCCTCGTGGGGAGGGGGGTCACAGAGCCGCCCCAGCCCCGGCTCAGCCCCACCACACAAATTGCAGTTTGTGCCCTGGGAGCAGCCGGGGCGGGGACGGCTTCGGTGGCTTCAAATTAGTGCCTGGAGTTGGAAGAAGGAAAAACAAACCAGCAGAAACGTGTGACAGCACCAGGCTGCACCCAGTGCCTGAAGGGGACGACAGCCCCATCGCCACCGGGACACGGCACCTGGGAGGACAGGAGAAGGGGACAGGGAGGAGGAGGAGGAGGAGGAGGAGGAGGGTGCCAGGCTCAGCCCCGTGCTACAGCACAGGGGAGGTGATGGCTGGCAGCCCCTGCCACCCCCACATCCTCTATCCTTACATGGCTGCTTGTTTCCCAAAGCAAGCTGCGGGCATCTCCACATCACCATCCCAGTGCTGGGCCCCAGCTCCCCCTCCAGGGAAGCACAGGGGCTGAGGTGATGCCAGCACAGGGACAAGCCCCTGGCTCCCTGCCTGCCCCAGGCACAGGGACATGAAAAGGGAGGAAACCCTTCAGCATCCCTGGCCCTGATGGTCACCACAGCTCCTGAGCCAGGGAACAACTTTCAAGGCATCCAGGCTTCGAGTTCATTATTTATGTCACACTTGAAGTCTCTGCATCTGCAAAACTTTCTGAATAATTTATGGATGGTGGATCAGGGAGGAAGAGGGACACGTTTTGCTGAAAACCAGGTCACTGAATACCAGCCAAGCAGCAAAGGGAGACAATGGAAACAGGCACAGAAACTCACTGGGGGAAAGAGATCCAACAGCATTTATGTACACACAGACACACACACTCCAGAGATGCCCTTGGCATCTGAGGAGATTTAGCAAAACCAGCCCTTCAGCAAATGAGGATCATTTTCAACCTCCTGAATTTATTCTCTCTTCAAAGGGAAGGAGAAAGCGCTGTGAATCATCCCTATTTCTCTCTGTACCTACACTGAGGGCAAAAGGAGGGCAGAGCAGCCCTTTCACCAAACCCTGGCTGATTTTTTTTCGTGTCCTTACTCCAGTCTCACAATCCATGCATTCCAGTGTTGTTGCTCCTGCCCGGCTCTGCAGAGGGCTCTTCCTCCCTCCTCATCTTCCTCCCCTGAACCAGGCAGCCCAAGCAGCCCCTCAGCAACACACAGAGTTACACGTTCTCCCCACGCCTGTCCTCACACAAAGAGGATGTGAAACGTTCAGCAGAAGAGGCAAGAGGAAGGAAAAGGAGAGAGGATATTGCAAAGCCTCACGTAACCCTGGCACACCGCCCAAGGGCCCAGACACCCACCCTGGGAACCCCTCACTCCACAGTGAGGTCCCGAGCCAGGGGTCTGCTGCCCCCAGGCCTGCCCAGCTCCACAGCCACGTGTCACAAGGACAGCTGAGGAGCAGCACGGAGACGGTGACAGTGAGATAAGGCCACCAGCCATGGAGAGAGAAACCAAAACCACCCGGAAACACCACTATAAAATAAAAGCCGGTTAAGAAAAGCAAGCACCTGGTCACAGTCAGGAATGGCCCCCAGATACCATCTGCACTGGCTCCCAGGGGTGACATGCCAGCCCCTGCAGCAGTGACACACAGTGACAGCAACAGGCAGCACGGCAGCTCCTCACCCCTGGAGCATCTCCATCCCTGCTGCTGGACACTGCAACGCTCTGCAAGGCCTCATGCAACACATCAGACCTTGGACCTGTCACACACTGAGGGTGACACAGGTGGGAAGAGCCAGCCCAGATCCCACCCAGCACCAGGGCTCTGCAGGATCAGTCTGAGGCCCCACAGCGTGAAGCAGCCATGGGGCCACTGAAGCCACTCCTGCGGCAGGAGGAGGATGCACAGAGGGCCAAGCATCCCAGCCAGGGAGGGCACCACATGCCCCAAAGCCTCCCCCAGAGCACCCTGGGGACCAGCCCCGTGCCACACGTGCCGGGGAGGCGGCGGCAGGGCAGGCACCGGGCGCTGATTTACTCTCCAGCACAATCAGCGATATTCCTGTCCCTGCAGCCTGGGCACCGCTGGAACTCCCCGCCGGCCCCGCGCAGGAATTAAGGGCTAATCCAGGAACACGCTCAATAGAAGCTACAAAACAATTCAGCCATGAAAACATCCTTATCTCCAGAGGCCAGCGAGCGTTCTTCCTGCCCGGTGAGGGCAGCCTGGGACGTGCGGCACGGCCACGGTCACAGCCAGGGGGACAGGAGCCCACCGGCAGCCACCAGCCCACAGGGGCTCACAGCACACCCCAAAATACCAAATACAGCGTGCCCAGGGCCAGAGCACGGCCGGTCACCTCAGCCAGCACCTGCTACAAGTTACTGACTAAGCCCAGAGATGCCTCGGGACTCACCAGCTCGCTCCCAAAATGTATTTTTTTGTGATGAACAAGCTGTAGGATTTGTTCTGGGATAAAATGAATGCTATAGGCAGGGCCAGGCATTGCTGCCTTCAGCAAACGCTCCACAGCAGAACACAGCTCAGACCTGCAGAGCCAGAAATGCACCCACAGCTGTCAGGTTTGAGAGTCTTTTAACCCCAAATGCCAAGAATTGGTACAATGGGAGTCCCTGTGAGCCAGATGTTACCAGCTGCTACTTGAGCACAGAGGAACTACACCCATGGGGCTCGGTGCGAGATCAGAAGGGGAGGGAGCAGGAATCAGAATCCTCCTGGGAATGGACAGGGTGGGAACGGATGGAGCATCACCTGCCTGTGCATCCTGGAGTGACCTCGCTGTCCCACAGCCCCCACAATGACCCTGGCCAGGCTGGTTCATGGCAGGTGACGCTGCAGGGGCTCCTGTGTTCGTGATGTGCCCCTGTCACCCCATGGCACAGACTGGTGCCCACACGTGCTGCCAACCTGCTGGGTACAGGCACCCCCCTGGATGGGGAAGCGCCCCGTGATTCGGGCCAAAGAAACTTAAAAACAGAAAAACCCCAAATGACCCCGTGAGGGAAGAACAGAAACAGCTACAGCTTGGGGAGAAGCCCACTCAGCACAGCACCCTGAGAGCACAGCCCACCCAATGCTGGCAGCCATGCAGAGGTGTCCCCAACCCCGGCCGTGGGGACAGGAGCCAGCCCAGCCCTGGCATTAGGGAGGACCAGGACGCTGCCAGCCACAGGTGAGGGTCTCCCCAGCCCCGGAGCCACAGCCTGCATCGCTGATCCCCCTCCCACCCAGACCCCTCCTCAGCGGTTTGCAGCTTTGCAACCACCTCCTCTTCCCCATGGAGACGGGGAGGACGGCACCGGAGGGGCCAGCCCGGGCACAGCCACAGCGGGGGCTCCGGGCATCGCCCACCCTGGGCACAGAGGGCACAGAGGACAACCGGAGGGGCGGGGGGCGAGGCACCGACCCACCACCCCAAAAACCGCTCCCAAAGGATGCGACCCCCGAGGGGCACGGCCCGGGACGTGGTGGAGCGGGACCAGAACCACACACACCCCCACGGCCCATGGCCACGCACACCCCGCCGGACCAGGGCCGGAACCCTGCACGCCCCGATGGATCCACGCCGGTGCCCCACACGTGTTCAGGCGGAGCGGGGCAGGGCCGGGCGTGTGCCGATGGTCCAGAACCGGGAGCACACATGTCCCCGCGGACCGCGGCCAGGCACATCCTGGTGCACCGCGCACGTCCTGCTGGACCGGGACCAGGCACGTCCCCAGCGCCCCGCCGGGCGCAGGGGGGACACGGGTGGGCGCAGATGGTCCCGGATGGAGGAGCCCCGTGCCCGGGGCAGCGCGGGGCGGGCGGGGCGGG
>VXBN01010517.1:332257-374966 GCA_013397395.1 Sinosuthora webbiana
GCCGCTCCGGCCCGCCCCGCGCCCCGCCGGGTGGCGGCTGGCACGTTTCTGCTCCCATGGCACATCTGTGCGGGAGATTACTGCCCGGGCTTAGTGGTGTGATCTGCGAGAATAAACCCGTAATCTCCTGGAGGGGCTGGATGTGGAGCGGCCGCGGGAGGAGCCGGCGCCAACGAGGAGCTGAGGGGCCCTGTCCCAGCGCGGTGTCCCCAAAAGAGCATCGTCCCACGGACGATGGCTGTCACCGCTTCCCTCCAGAGATGATGGATGTCGTCACTTCTCCCCCCAGACGATGGCTGTCGCCGCACACGCAGCCCCGGTGGCTGCTCCACAGCCCGCTTCCTTCAGGAGCACGCCAGGAATCCGGCCCGGGCCGGCAGCTGGCTCCTCACCTCCTCCCCGCCTTCCAGGAGCAAACTGCGGCCGCACAAAACAACTGCTCCTCCTCGTGGGTCCTCCCGGCCGCCGAAAGGTGCCCGGTGCTGGCAGAGCGGTAGGAGAACGGGACACACCGTCAGCCCCACGGAGCTGAGCAAACCCCATCCCGGCACAGACACCGGCCCCGAGCCGAGAACGGAGCCCCCCAAAGCCACCCCCGGCTGGGGCAGCCCGGGCCGGCGGTGACCCCTCCCCACCGCCGGTGACAAGCAGCCGCGTTTGCGGATAATCCCCGGGCGGCTGGAATTCCCCGTTTTCCCCCCGGAGGGGGAGCCCAGCCCCGCTCCCACCGAGCATTCCTGTCAGCTCAGCCGTGAAACGCCAGCGGGGCCCGGCCGGCCGCGGGAGGATGGCCCCGCACAGAGCTCGGGCTCCGGCCCACGCCTGGTGTCCAAAAGTTCATCCACCTGTGTTTTCCAGAGGGTGGGTGCGGGCGCAGGAACCTGACACCAGCTCAACCTTTTGTCTCTGTTTTTTTTTTTTTTAATCCTCTAAAGCACGATTCTCTCCATCCTCACACCACAGCCCTAATTCAGGCTGAGTCACCGCCTTCAAATATGGTTTGTGAGCCACATTTTTTTTGGATGAGGCCTCCTAATTATAAAAAGGGATGTAATACTAATTACATGCTTATCTTGTAGGCAGGATATAAAGTTTAATGAGCTGTCATTTACGCCATATGCACGCAGCCCCATAAAAGCGTGAGATGTTATTATTTGGATTACGCTCCCTAATTCTACCCTGCACAAAGCCACAGGAGCACTATTTCGGTTTTATCCTTCCCCATCACCATTGTTCGTATTTAAAAGTGTTCCAGCACTTACTGCTAATAGAGGAGAACCTGTAACTAGATTTATAGGACACTGCCTCAGAGGATGCGAATATCTGGGGCTCGAAATTGAATTTTTTTTTTTTTTCAGCTCTTTTCCAGAATCACAGAAAAGGATTATGCTCAGACTGTCATTTTCTGATGAGGACAGAATGGAGGCCACACAAAGCTCTGCCACACAAGAGACACCACACACACCACTGGAACCGAGGCCTCGGGCAGGCAGTGAGGAATCTGCTCCCCTTTTTCTGGCTTCATTCATCAGGAGACACTCATGTTTGAGCTCCAAATGTGGGAGCAGAGCAGGGCAGCAGGACTGGGGAGGAACAGCCATGGACATCTTCCAGCCCCATTTTCCTAGGATTGTGCATCCAAACTGCAAAAGAATGTCACAGAATATCCTGAGTTGGAAGGGACCAGCAGCAATCATGGAGCCCAGCTCTTGGCCCTGCACAGGGCACCCCAGGAATCCCACCACATTCCTGAGAACATTTATCACTGAAAGGAAAAATAAGCAAACAAACGCCCCAGACTTCCACATCCTCCTGCCTGTGGATAACAACAGCTTGCATCCCTCTGTAATCCCTGCCATATTTGCCTGCTTTGATTTATTGTTTTAAGCAGCTGGGTTGTCTCACCCCAAGTGAGCCAGGTCAGCTGGACACCGTGCAGGGAGCTGGACAGAACCCTGGCCACAGGCAGTGGCCACAGCCTCTGCAGGGCTGTGCTCACACATCCTTCCCACAGATGAAAGCTGTGGCTGCCCTAATCCCACACAGCCACCCCTGAGCCGTCCTTGACCACACATTAGCACATTCTCCCTCACTCACCAACCCACATCCCACAGCTCACTCACTCAGGGAACATCTGCAGGAAACTACTCTAGCATCAAAATAAAATTTTTAAAACAGCAGTTTCTACCTAGATTGGGTGACTGGATCAAACAACTGCTGGTGCAGGGGTGGGGACTGCCAAAGCCAAGCAGAAGGAAGAGGGAGATTGCCAGAGGGCAGGGTTAGGTGGGATATTGGGCAGGAATTGTTCCCTGGGAGGGTGGGCAGGCCCTGGCACAGGTGCCCAGAGCAGCTGTGGCTGTCCCTGGCTCCCTGGAAGTGCCCAAGGCCAGGCTGGACAGGGCTTGGAGCAGCCTGGGACAGTGGAAGGTGTCCCTGCCCATGGCAGGGGGTGAGAACTGGGTGATCTTTGAGGCCCTTTCCAACACAAACCAGTCTGGGATTCTGTGAGTGTCACAGCATCAGCCCAGACCAGCCCCAGCCTTCTCTTGCCACCAGCCTTATCTCTGGGTGGGTCACACAACCAGCTGGATTAAACCGGTTGGTTTGAAAAACAGCAATTCTTTCCAGAGTGAGCTTTCAGCTGGATCAGCTCCCTCGTCTGAGCACAGCATCTTCCCACCTCCACATCCCTGCCCCAGCCTCACACCGGCTGCGGTTGTCACCGGGTGCCCGTGACACATCCATTGCTAACGCGGCAGAAGGAGCCCCTTCTCCTCCGGGAAAGCTTTCTGCCGGTGAAGCTGAGCAATTAGAGAAAGCTGGAGTGACAGCAGGAGCGGGAGGTGAGGAGGCAGCCCCGTCCCCACACGGCAGCTCTGAGCCCCCGTGTCAGCTCTCGGCATCTCACGGCCCCGGCCGGGCAGCCCGGAGCGACAGAGGAGAGAGGACAGGCTGGGACTGAGCTCAGCACCCTCCCAGGGACCCCTGGCCTCGCTGGGGAGATAAACCCCTCATCCCCTCACTGTCCTGCCGTGGGGATCTCGGAGCTTTCCCCCCAAAAGCTGCCCTGGTCCCCCCACCATTGCCACTGCTGTGAAATCACAACCCGTGTTACGGGGGGAGGGAGGGTGGAAAACCACCCTCTGCTCCAGGGCTCACAGCACCACAGGTTGGGCACTAATGCATTTCATTAAACCCCAGGAGACAGCAGCAGGCCATCCCGACTGCCAGAATGCAGGAGCTGTACCAGAGCTTCCTTGGAATTGCCCTCAGGCTGCAATGTTCAAGGTCTACTTATTGTGTGGCTGCGTATCACACTCACATCTTCCCTGCTCCCAGACTCTTTTTATTGGGATAGACACAGATGAGGCATTGTACATGGCAAAAATAAACCAGATAATGCATGAGACCATCATAATGAATCCCCTTGAATTCCCTGTTGTAAACCAAAGGGCATGTATTGACCTGTTGTACTGACAACCCTCCGAGAGATCTGATCCTTGACCTTGGACCTTTCCTTGGCTGTGAGTACAACTCCAGGGTAGACACCAAGGGCTTCCCCTTCTCCCCTGCTATCCTGGGAATGTGCTGTGGGTATATTCCAGTTTGATCCTCCTCCATGTGACTGCAGCAAGCAGCCTCAGTGACACCCTCAGCGTGACAGTGCTCCCTGCACCGAGCACTCACGAGCTCCCCATATAACATGATTTTAGATATATATATATATATTTTAGAGTGGAACAGTACTTTCCCTTACTGCGTTGCACCTCTCTCAGTCACACATGAATTTCCACCTACTCAATTCCTTTTTTTTCCCTTCTGCAGCTCACTTTTCTCCTTGCAGTCACTCCTCATGGCCCTCAGGCAGATTTGCAGGGGTGGGCGAGACGAGACAGGAGACTGGGAACAGCAGTGACACAGCTGAGCCTCTGCAGGGGAACAGATCCCCCTGAAATGAAAAGCAAACTGGGCTGGGGTCTCTGCTCCCAAACCCTCTTCAGCTCCCAACTCTCACTCATTAACTTCCCATGATTTTTTGCAGTACTCATCATCAGCCACTCGTGCTGCCAAGTCTCCCCAGACACCACAGGTTTGGAACTGGTTTCCCGTTGATCAAAAATATCAAAGCCATCTCCTGTTAGTCAGCCTGTGGTGCCACAACCATCTCCACATCCAGCTCCTTCCAGGTCCCTGAACACGTGCCCGTGCCTTGGGCCATGAGTTCCTCTCCCCCGCAGAGTTCCTGTCGCTGACGAACCTCTTATCTATTTTAGCTAATTGGCTTCACCTCCTGCCCGTGCTCTGCCACACTCACACCTGCCTGGACGTGCCCAGGTCCTCGCTGTGCCACCCCTGCCAAGCCTGGCACGTGCCTCTCGGAGATCTGGGAGCAGCAAGGAGAGCAGGAATCTCCAGGACAAAGCCCCCAGGCCGTGCATCCGAGGGGAGCTGTCTCCAGGAGAGGCACGGCTCCCTTTCATCTCCCTGGCAGCTGTCAGAGCAGATAGAGCAGGACCCAGCTCCCGGTGCAGGGAGCACAGGGACGCTCCTCAGGCTCGAGGGAGGTTCCTGGTGCTTGTGCTTTTAGCCAGCGGGGAAGGTTTGTTTCCTTTGATTCCTTGTTAAAAATAGAAGACAACTTCTCAGTAGTCTGCAGCTGAGGCACTGGGCAGCTGTGTGCACCCCTGGCCCTTGAGCTGCCCTCGGCTTTGCTGGGCTGCTCCTGTCACACTGCACGGGTGGCACTTTGCCCAGCTCTCTCGAGTTTTGGCACAATTCCCCGGAGTGCTGCTTGTCTTCCCCTTCCCCAATTTCAGGGACAGCTAACTTAACCTTTTTACTACTTCATTAAGATTTAAACTCTTCTCCACCACCTGTCCAACTGTGCAAATCTCCCTCCTCCTGTCCAAATGTGTGACCCCAACCCTGCCTGCTGACAGGACCCCGAACCAGGATCCTCCTCAGAGCTCTGGGATACTCACAAACCCCTGTGCCTTTTGCTAGCCTGATGTCAAGTTTGACTTCTGCTTCCAGGATGATCCTCAGGGTGCTGCACCCCAGCTTCTACTCTCAATGTCTGCTTTGTCCCCCCATAATTCAGTGGCAGATTGATGACCATTGATCAAAGGCACCCTGAGAGCCTTATGCTGAAGCAGCTTTTAGAATTGCCATGCTGGGGTCTGTGCTCACCCTGTTCTGTCCAGGAACAGGACATAGAATAACTTCCAAACCAGAAACATTATTTTAAAGAGTAATGCCTCAGTGGGGGACTGCAGAGGCTCAGTTTCCCGGCAGCACAAATCCCCGTTTGACTGGAGCCACAATGACCCTTCTCTGTCTCCCTTGGGAGCAGCATTCCCACTGTAAATGTTACCAGGGCTGTGCACACATGTGGGACAGAACAAAGCTCTGCATTATCACGGCCGTGGCAGCACCACTCGGGCTGGGTCACACACCAGGAAGGCGCTGGCTGCGAGGTCACACCTCCTGGAGATGTGAGGGTTGCTCAAGCACAAAGATGAGGGTGGGACGTTGCTGGGTCAGGGAGCTGGGATGTCTGGAGGCATTTGGCACATTTAACACGATGCAGGAAGAACACACAACTCCACAGAACAGCGTGGGTTGGAAGGGGCCTTCCAAATCATCCCCTTCCAACCATGGGCAGGGACAACTTCCATAGCACCAGGTTGCTCCAAGCCCTGTCCAACCTGGCCTTGGACACTTCCAGGGATGGGCCAGCCACCACTCCACTGTTTTCACACGTGTATTTGTGTATTTAGTCACCTTCCAGGCAAAGACAGGGTCAGTGGGGCTGAAAATCACTGTCCCCTTGCTCATGGTCTGGGTTACATCTCATCCTGAGAGGAGGGTGGGGTTCCAGCATCGTCACTCCCTTCATCCCTGATCTTCCACTATGCTGTTCAAAAGCTTCACCAGGTCCTCTTCCATCCAGGCATCACTGGCACAAGGATTCTGCAGAGCAGGCTGGTGGATATTTAGCAAGTGAGGAGAAGAAAGGAATCCATTCCCTGTAATTGCCAGAGAAGTGGCAAAGGAAACATCACCACGGCCCCTCAGGGAAGTCCTTACTGACAGAAAAATAGAAGTGATACATAAGCAAGAAGAGTTTCAAGCTTGGGATTTTTAGGTGAATTCCTTAAGGGGAGAGGTGGACACAGAGCACACAGCACAAAAAACCCGCAACACATCAACATGATGGAAATGTTTTTGAAAAAAGAGCTGGTCATAGATGTTCTCTGAATTCCCTGGGAGGAAAAGAAAAGGCCTGACAGGTGCATTTTGGGCAGTGACAAGGCATCGAGCAGCTGGCCAAGCTACAGTTAAACACACAGAGTCAGAAACAAGCTCTCAATTAAATGGAAAAGTGAAATTAGTCACGCCCCTGGGAGTCACTGCAGTGCAGGAAGCTGAAATGGAAAAGTAGAGGAACCAAGGGCTATGAAATCGTCAATGATACCCATGGAAGAAGTATTTAAATAACAGGGTTAATTATAAAGATGACAAAGTTTCATTGTCAGGAAAGGCTGAACAGCCTCCCTATTCTTACTCTCCTTTTTGGGAGAAATACAGAATCCCCTCAAAGGCCCAGCCAAGCAGCTGCCACTCATTTCCTCCCCAAACATAAAGGATCAGCCTCTCTCCGTGTTCTACAGGGGAGCTTTGGTCTCGGAATGCTCCGTGGATAAACCAGGACCCCAAGGAGCTGGGCTGTAAGAGTGCCTCATGCTGGTCCAGAAAAACTCAGCCGTGTCCCTTGGAGCTGGAACAGCAGCAGGCAGCACCCCGAGGTGTAACCTGCACCAAACCCAAAGCCAAGGCAGGAAAGGTTTGGCCACCACAAATCCCATCCCAGTGCTCACCATCCCCTGCCTGTGGCTGCACAGGAGCTGGAGGCAAGCCCCAGTGCCTCCAGGGGGGATTCCAGCAGGCACCAGTGCTGCCAGGCTGGGTGACCAGCCAGGAGCTCTGCAATGCTCCCCCGAGAGCTGGAGGTGGCCAGAGCAGCAGCATTTGTAGCCCACTCCAGGCTGGATCCCATCAGCACTGACACCCTGCGACTGCTCCCTGTCCCAGCAGCACCTGTGGAGTGGGAGCCCTTCCCAGAGGGCACCTGGAAGCCCAGAGACACAAAAGGGATTCAGGGACATCTCATTCCAGCCCCCCACCATGGGCAGGGACACCTCCCACTGTCCCAGGCTGCTCCAAGACCTGTCCAGCCTGGCCTGGGACACTGCCAGGGATCCAGGGGCAGCCACAGCTGCTCTGGGCACCCCAGGCCCTCAGCACCTGCATCATAAAAGGTTTCAAGGACAACCCATCCCTAAAGACTCCTGTGCATAAGGAGGCAGGATCCATGCCAGGCACATGGGGGCTGCTTCTCACAGGCCCCTCTGGAGGGGTGTGAAGCCATAAGAAACCTCCAACCCCTTCAGTGGGGGTTACATTACCACAAGACAATTCCAAGGAGAGGAATGTTTTCCCAAAATTTGTATAACCACTGGAAAAATGTCACAAACCACTGTGAAATTGAGCTGAAGCTGTATTTCCAGGAATTAGAACCAGAAGTTCCCAAACCAAACTCCGGTTTCCTTTTTGGAGGGGCTCCAGAGATGTCTGCTGTGCATTAGCCCTGGTACGACCCGTACGAGGGATGTGAGCGCTGCCTCTCCCTGTGTAAATAGGAATTTCCTCCTGGTGCTGCTCAGCCCTCAGCGTTCCCTCTTCTTCTGTCTCTGCTCCTGGAATCTGGATGGAGATTTTCCTCTCCCCAGCACTCAAGAGACCAGCCCTACACATGGGCCACTTCACAGCAACTCCCTACTGCTGGCTTCAGTGCAAATCCTTTTAATTCTCATAATTGGGCAAGGCCGCTGCCTTTTCCTGCATAAAAATATCTTCAAACAGCTTCTCGAAATTCCTGTGGAAATCCCCACTAATATCCCAGCCGTGCCCGGAAGCCCAGACAAAGGGTTTGTTCCTGGGGCTGGGCTTGGAGGAGCCAGTCCCGGCTCCCCCTGCCTGGCCCTGCAGCCCCCGGTGTCACTGCACCCCCGTGGTGTCACCTCTGCCTGTCCTTGGCTCTGCACACCGTCTGTCCCCTGCTCTGGGCTGTCAGGGGAAGACAGGGAAGGGTGGCAGAGAGAGAGGGTGACCCTGAGGGTCCCCAAGGGCTGGGGGCGGTGGGGGAATCCCTGGAGGGCTGAGCCAGGCGGCCTGGAGGAGCTGGAAGGGCAGGAATGGAGAGGCTGCAGCCCGGCTGATTTACTGGAAAAGGGAAGAAAAACCAGAAAACAGATCTGTGTTTTTAAAGTTAATGATTACAAGAATAAAAACAAGGAGCTGCCCCACAGGGAGCTGTGCCGGCCTGTCCGTGTGTCCCAGTGCCAGCCTGTCTGTGTGTCCCCGTGCCTGCCTGTCCATGCATCCCTGTGCCGGCCTGTCCGTGTGTCCCTGTCCATGTGTCCATGTGTCAGCCTGTCCGTATGTCCCAGTGCAGCCTGTCCATGTGTCCCAGTGCCAACCTGTCCGTGTGTCCCTGTCCAGCCTGTCCGTATGTCCCAGTGCAGCCTGTCCATGTGTCCCAGTGCCAACCTGTCCGTGTGTCCCTGTACAGCCTGTCCGTGTGTCCCTGTACAGCCTGTCCATGTGTCCATGTGTCAGCCTGTGTGTCCCCATGCCAGCCTGTCCATGTGTCCCAGTGCAGCCTGTCCGTGTGTCCCTGTGCAGCCTGTCCATGTGTCCCAGTGCCAACCTGTCCGTGTGTCCCTGTACAGCCTGTCCGTGTGTCCCTGTACAGCCTGTCCATGTGTCCATGTGTCAGCCTGTGTGTCCCCATGCCAGCCTGTCCATGTGTCCCAGTGCAGCCTGTCCGTGTGTCCCTGTGCAGCCTGTCCATGTGTCCCAGTGCCAACCTGTCCGTGTGTCCCTGTACAGCCTGTCCGTGTGTCCCTGTACAGCCTGTCCATGTGTCCATGTGTCAGCCTGTGTGTCCCCATGCCAGCCTGTCCATGTGTCCCAGTGCAGCCTGTCCGTGTGTCCCTGTGCAGCCTGTCCATGTGTCCCAGTGCCAACCTGTCCGTGTGTCCCTGTGCAGCCTGTCCGTGTGTCCCAGTGCCGGCCTTTCTCCAGCGATGCTGCAGTGGAGGCACGGCCAGGTCCTGTCAGCACCCCAGCACGTCCCCGAGCCAGGACGCTGCCTGTCCCCGCAGATCAGCGCCGTGCCGGGGACAAGGGGACAGAATCTGCACGTGAGGGGACAGCTGTGGCAGCAGCAGAACGAAATTACCCTCATCACCTCGATTATTTTCCAGGGACACATTTCAGCTGCTCGGGGACGTGGTGCGAGGTGTCCTGGGACCCGCACACGCAGCCCCGGGGCGGGCACAGACCCGGGCCCCTCTGTCACCTCGCCGAGCAGAGCCAGCCCGGGCGCCGCTCCGTGTTTGCTTTCACAGCGCTGCTGGCACAGGACGTGCCCTTGGAACGTGCAGATAAGATACCGGTGATGGGGAGCAATTCCGTGCGCCGTTACAAACACCCAGGGCCCGCGGAGCTCCTCATCTGGTACCTGCTGCAGGGGCCCCGCGGCACCTCGGCAGATCCCACGGCACTGCCCCGTGCCCGGCGCTGCAGCACGGCCAGGGGGGCCCCAGAGCAGCCCCAGGGATCCCAGGGGCACCACGGCCACCTCTGCCTGTACCCAGCTGAGTGCCAGCATCCAAGTGCCCATCCCCTCACAACACCCTGCTCCCCAGTCCTGCTTCTGGTCCCTTTCCCTGCAAAGCTGTCCCCCTAACACCAGTCACAGTTTCCAGGTGACAGGTCTGGCCCTGTTCATTCCCCTCCTGTTCTTGTCCCTTTTCTGTCCCCAGCCCATGGCAGATGCAGGAGGGCCAAGGGCTGAGCTGAGCTCACTCCTGTTTACGTTCATGTGGCTTCTGAGATTTGGTTTGGAACCACAAAAATATGTTATTTACTGTACAATTAAATATTTGTTTCCTAGTGGGTTGGACTTGGGTGAACTGTAGTTTCTACAATACCCTTTAAGCATGACTTACACTCTTCCTCATTGCCTTCCTTTTCATACCTTTAATTCCCTCACTCCTCGTGCCTTTATCAGCTGCAGGGAGGTTTGCCAGGGGCTTTACATAGTAAAATATTAAACAAAAAAAAAAAAAAAAACCCAAAATTTAAAAATTATTTTTAAATTGGCTTCCTCTCTCACTTACTCTTTCTGTGGGAAACCAAAAGCAGAATATTTCTTAATTACTCAGGAGTACTTCCCCTGCACATACATCAGCCCAGCCTGGGCACCCAATTACCATGTTGATAATGGTGGTGACAGTGCTGTGACAGACTCGAGCAGGCTGTCACAGCCTGTGCCTGCAGATTATCTGCCTCAGCAGCACTCGCCTGGGCGCTGTGTTTGGCTCTGATGGCTGTTGTTTCCAGCAGGGCAGGGCTGGGTGTCTGCCCGGCCCTCCCGTGTCCCCAGCAGGGTGACACTGCTCCGTGGGGATGGGACCAGCTCAGTGTTTCATGTTTGATCCATGGTCATGGTGATTTGTGGGAATGTCCCGTGCAGGGCCAGGAGTCAGACTCGATGATCCTCACGGGTCCTTCCAGCTCAGGCTCTTCCACGGTGCTCTGATGAGGTGACTCCTATTCTTTCTGGTTTTTGGACATCTCTTAAACCCATTTCAGTGTAGAAACCCAAATGATTCCCCTCACTTTTTCTGGCAGCGGATGAGTTTCCCATTCCTTTGGCACTCCCCAGTCGGGCTCTGGCCTCTTCCCGGGCAGCCCCGGCCCCAGCAGAGCCAGACCCCGGCCAGGCCAGCCACCCCCTGCCCTGCACAGCCCCACACTCAGAGCCCAGGACAAGGCCAAGCTGCAATTTTCCGGGTTAATTGCCAGGATGCCAGCGCAGGGGAGAGACAGAGATTCCTTTGTGCCGGCTCCAAGTGCCTCTGTTCCAGGAGAACGGCTTATAACCGACCTTGCTTTGTGTGCCCGGCCCTGGCTGGACACTGTTTGCACAAGTAGCTGGGCTGACAAAGACAAAATCGGGAATTCTTGGAGATTTTGGGCGGTGAGGTATCCCCTGGAGCAGCCCTCAGACACAGCAGCCCCAGTTCTGTTTTGCTCATGGGCTCAGATCTAGAAAATCCAGGGCTGCACTGAGCGGGGCTGACATTCCTGAGTGAGCCACCACGCCGGGGTCCTGGGCTGCCCTCCCTCACCCAGAGAGGGACAAAACCTCCTGGGACACTGAGGAAAAGAAAGATCCACCAGTGGCACACAGGGAGAGCTGGGATTCTCCAGGTCCATCCATCCTTGGTCCAGCCAGGTCTGGCCCTGCAGCACCTGCAGCCCCGCTGGCAGTGCCGGAGAACAGCCTCACCCTGCTTGAGCCAAACTGAGGAGAGAAAAGGCTGTGTCTGTTGTCACACACATGGGAAACAACATGAAAGCCAGAGAGTGCCCAGCACAGCGCAGGGAGCAGCTGGGACAGCTCTGAGGGGATGTTCACAGATGGGGCTTTGCCACCTTTCCTTCAGAGCCACCACTGCTGACGACAGACACTGCTCGGAGCCTTTTCCTTCCCAGGTGGGAAGAAAGCTGCCTTGGCCTGGCTTCCAGGGAAGTGGGGCAGCTACAAAAGCTGTGGAAACCACACAACAATCAGAGGAAAGAGGAAAGTGATGCTGATGAGCAGATACTGGCTCCAGGCCTCACCTTGGGTGGGAGATGGACAGCAGCTATGGCAGAGGAGCAGTGGGTGATGCACCACACCCTGCCCGCAGGAATCCTAGGGGTGGCAGCAGCTCCCAAGGTCAGGAAGGTTAAAAAGCAGCCAGAGCTGCATAACCTGAGCCTGAGGAGCCTCCTAGGCTCTCTGTGTTTAGATATTTATATATGTATATATATATATATATATTTTTAATATATTTGTATTTATATGTAAGGGGCACAGGGTGCCCAGAGCAGCTGTAGCTGCCCCTGGAAGTGTCCAAGGCCAGGTTGGACAGGGCTTGGAGCAACCTGGAATAGTGTGAGTTGTCCCTGCCCATGGCAAGGGCTGGAACAAGTTGGGCTTTAAGGTTTCTTAAAATCCAAACCATTCCATGAGTCCGTGATTCTGTTTTTGGTAAGTTTTGGAAGACTGTGATGAGGGAATAGCAAACATGCTCGTGGGATCTCAGCAGCTCCTGGGAAAAGGCCGTGGCCATGGATTGGTGCTGCTCATGATGGAGCAGGAGCTGCAGGGAGGAAACATCACTGGGCAGGGGAGGAGGACAAACGGATCCTGTCGAGCTAACTCGATCTATTTTTAGATAAAACTGTAATTAAGTCAGTACTTGATAACAGCAGGACTTTTAAGGTAATGGGGCTTCTGTTACGTATCTAAATGCAACATGGCACATATTAAATGAATCAGGAGATGTCTGTTTTCCCTGGAATGTAATTACAGGAGAGGCCTCGCTCGGTCAGGGTATCCAGGGGAGCCCTTTGGGAGGCAGCTCTTGACTCTGAGCTAATGCCCAGCCCAGTAAACAGCATTGGGTTCAGTGGCTCAGGTCATTTGTTAAAATACAAAGGCTGGGAGTCATTCCTCAGGAGGGGCTGCTCCCTCCTGGGAAACGGGGACTGGGAAACACCAGCGGGATCCTGGCGAAGGAGCCAGGACTGAGAGTCACGTCCAGGACCACGGCAAAGACCAAGAGAATCACTGTCCTGGGCCTGCCTGGGCGAGGGACAGCTCCTGGCGGGGATCAGGGAGGGCAAGAGGACCTCAGTGAGGAGGTGAGCTCCTGCCTGGCTCCCAGGGACAGAGCCCCGACCCCACCCGTGCTCCTGCAGGAACAGAACCCACACCTGGCACAGCTGCAGCGGATTTGGGGAGCCCCCACAGGTACCCTGGGCCACCAGATGTTCCCTCGGTGTGACACCAGCTGTGCCCAGGGACAGCTGTACCCGCTGCCACTGGGCCAGAGCAGCAGCTCTGCTGCCACCCAGATGTGCTCCAGCTGTGGATGCTGCACCCTCACCTGTACGGGTCGCAGATACCCTGTGGCTGCCAGATGTGCCACAGCCAGAGCAGCTGTGCCCTGGCTCCAGATGTGCCCCCTGGCAGGGCCATCGCCCCCTCTTTGCCCTGTGCCCCAGCTGTGCCCGTCCCCACCCAGCTGTGCCCGTCCCCATCCAGCTGTGCCCGCCCCACCCAGCCGTGCCCGTCCCCACCCAGCTGTGCCCGTCCCCACCCAGCTGTGCCCGTCCCCACCCAGCTGTGCCCAGCTGCGCCTGCTGCGGTTCCGCGGTGCCCTCTGGCGGCTCCGGAGCCTCCCTGCGCCTCCCTCTCCTGCGGGATTTTCCCAGCTCAGTCATTTTATTCATATTTATTTCCCTTCATTAAGATCTCTGTTACCTTTACGAAGTGACTTTTTCCCCGCCTCTTCCATCTTCAACGATTGGTGAAGGGGAAAGTGGCTTCGTGGGAGTTTCTGGTTACCAAAATTCACCTCGTTATGATAAACACCCTGATTTGGAGAGACTGCAAGAGGAAAGCTTTGGCCCTGGTGAGAGTCTCCCCAAAAAGAGAGCACTTAGTAAGCGTCAAAGATCAATTCCTTATTCCACATAATGGGAAGGAGGGATAAGAAAACAATTAAATAAGTCTTTAATACAAATAATACAATTTAATAGTTTTACATATTTAATCTGCATTGATATGTTTGTGATATACTTAATATATAGAATAATAATTTTAAAAAAAAAGACTCGGAAATAGGCTGAAAAAATATGGGATGTCAAATTTTTGGACCTGAATTTTTCACATCTGTAGCACACCCATTTCTGGGAAACGCAAATCACACCCACGTCTGACTGAAGCCTCACGTGGTGGGTCCTGTCCTTCACCTGTCCCCTGCTGCCGCCTGGCCCTGGTGTTGTGCAGTCAGCGCCAAACCAGCTTCTCCCAGATCTGAACTGGGGAGACTGGGCTGGGGGAAATTCAGGTTTCCCCGAGACTCATCACAGGGACCTTTAACGACTTTTAGTCATGCAAATAGAAAATTCGGGCAGCCAAACGCGCCGTGGCGGCTCCCACCCCTCCCGCCAGCCACCGTGAAAGGGCACGATGTGACACACACATGTGGGGACAGCCAGACTCAGTGTCACATCCCCGACATCCCTGCTCTGCACCCCCTGAGCCATAGAGCCAGGCTTCCCCAGCGCCCCACTGGCCCCCTTCAACCTTCATTCAGAGGATGGGATAAAAATAGGGTAAAAATAGAACAAAAATAGGATAAAAAGAGTCATTCTGACCGCACTGAGCGTGTGGCACCAAGATGTCCCCAAGGATGTCCTCAGAGGAGACCCTGGGGCAGGCATGAGCAGGATGCCCAAAGGATCTGGACTGTTGCACATGGAATCTCCATGTCCCCTCCTATCCCTCTCCTCCCCTGTTCTCTTCTGTCCCTCTCCCCCTGTCCCCTCCCGTCCCTCTCCTCCCGGCTCTGGTGGCACCAGGGCGTTGATGGCAGCGCACGGGGCCGGGGCTGGCCGCGGTTCATTCCAAGGCTGCTGCACGTTCCGAGCGTATTTTTAATGCATTTATCTCCCGGCAGCTTCCTGCCAGGCTGGTCCGCGGGGGAAACGGGCACGGAGAGGCAAATGGTGCTGGGACACCGCCACTCTGCAGCCGGTGCCAGCCTTGGGGACACAGGGCGGGGTGGCCGCGGGATGGAGCGGGGACCGGGCGCGGTGTGCTCCCCACGGCTCAGATCAGCCTTCCGGGGCAGGGAGGGACAGAAAGGGCTCTGCAGGAGCACAGGGAGAGGGCTGGTAGCGGGCACGGATGGGAGCTGGGGGCAGCGTCTGTCCCCGGCCCTTGGGCGGGCGGGCAGAGGTCCTGGAAGGGCCTCCGGGAAAGGGGGAGGCTGGATTCAATCCTTGTCTTTCACCTGGGCTGGAGTCCAGCCCCAAAATAGCCGTCCAAAAACAAGATCACATGAGAGGAAAAAAATAGCAAGGCGAAGGATTATCCATCCATACTTCCTTGTCCTATGCGGGCGCAGGGCCGGCGCTGCCAGCCGCCGGCGGGGCCGCTCCGCGTTCCCGGTGCCCGCGCCCGGCCCTGCCCGGGCCCCGGCTGTGATCCCGGGAGGTGGAGCGAGGGGCAGCGTGACCGCAGCACGTCCCTGCCCACCCCCGGGCAGGTCGGCGCCGCTGTCCCCCAGCTGTCCCCCGCTGTCCCCAGCGCCCAGCCGTGACACCGCCGCCCTCCTCAGGTGAGTGCCTTTGCCGGCATCCTGCGCTTCCCACCCCGGCACGGCGTCACAGGCTCCCGGGGCTTTGCAGTCCTGTCCCACAGGGTTTGCAGCTGGTTCCTGAACTCCTGGCCGAGCTCGGCAGCTCGTCCACGCGTGCGGTGCTGAGGAAGAACCGGGGTTCCGTTCTCCTGTGCCCCGGCTCTGGGCAGGGAGCTGGCAGGAGGCAGGAGCGGGCTCTCTCCACTCTGGGGCTGTTCCCAGCTCGTACTGGGCTGAGTCCTTCAGGAATATCGCTTCAGGAGGGATGGAACCAAAGCCCAGGACTGGCGGATCTCCTGGGTCTCACTCTAAAATGTGCAGGAAGTTTTGCTTAAGTCGTCTCAGCTGTGGGACCGTGGTTTGGGGGATGAGGAGCCGCCGGGGCAGCGGGGCTGGGGCTCAGGTGCCCTCACAGGCACTGCCTGCGTGCGTGGGGCCAGGCGGGGAAGCACCTGCAGCTTCCTCGGGGCCCCGTGGTTAAATATTCACTGTGCTTCCAAACTGCCCCGGGAGGTGCGTGTTACTGATGGGACTCAGCCCGGGGGCTGGTGGGCGCTCCTGGCACTGAGGTGAGCAGGTTCCTCACCACGGGCAGGGGCAGGAGAGGAACTGGAGCAGCAGTCACCCATCAAATTCATCCTGAGAGCCTGAGAAATACCACAGGCACCTGCTGCAGGTGCTGCTGGCACTGCCCGGGCAGGGCGGGACTGGGGAGGACAGGGGAGAGGCAGAGCCGCTGCCAAGGCAGTGCCCCCACCCCTGAACAGACCCCACCCCTGAACAGACCCCATCCCTGCAATGTCCCCCATCCCTGCAGTGCCCCCACTCCTGAACANNNGTGTCCCCATCCCTGCAGTGTCCCCAGCCAGTATTGATCCCATCCCTGCAGTGTCCCCCCTCCCTGCAGTGTCCCCCATCCCTGCAGTGTCCCCATCCCTGCAGTGTCCCCANATCCCTGCAGTGTCCCCCATCCCTGCAGTGTCCCCACCCCTGTATTGACCCCATCCCTGCAGTGCCCCCACCCTTGAACAGACCCCATCCCTGCAGTGTCCCCATCCCTCTGGCTCTCGCAAGGGCCACTGCAGCACTGTCGGTTTCTGGGTTTTGGCCAGGCCTCCTCTCCCCCGTGCCCGGCGCAGATCCCGCTGCCCAAGTCCATGTTTGCTCTGTGTCTGCGTCGCTCCGGCTCTTGGCTCCATCCCGGGGCCATCAGCCCTCGGGACAGGCAGGAAGGACACAGATTTGGCAGGACACCGTCTGCAAAGCGCCGCACCGGGGCTGCTGAGTGCCAGCCACAGCCAGGGGCAAGGGCAGCCGGGCAAGTGGGGAGGGCTGGGCTGCAGGGAGGGGCAGCCCCTGCAGCTCCGAAACAAGGGGGGGGTGTTCCCTCGAGTGAGAAAATGGACCAGTATTTCCTCATCTTCCTTACGTCTCCACAACCCCCATGCCCTTCGTCCAGGAGAGCCTGAGGCAAAGCCAGGCCTGTTCTCCTCCTAGATTCAGAAATGTTTGGCTACATCTATTTTTTATTTTCTGAAAAAGCAAGAGGAAATCTTGGGCGGGATTTTTAAAAACAAAGGAGGGGGGGAAACGTATATCGATATGTCCGGAAAGCTCCGAATCCACCTGCGCTGTGGGGAGCGCTCGGAGCTGTCCCCAGCAGGCGCTGGTAACCACAGTGAACTCGGGAATGTTTTATCCAAACGTCTGAGCTGCGGGCATTTCCAGCCCGGAATGCCTGTCCAAACACGCTGGCTCCACGTGAGCCGCGACTAAAAGCCTTTTTCTGAGCGAGCTTCAGATAACGCAGCCTAAACATCAGCACATCAAAGGGCTCGTGGAGCCCGGCCAAGCGCTGAAATCATCGCTCGGGCTTCATTAGGGCTTCATTAGGGCTTCATTAGCGCTGCGGCGGCGACCTCGCAGCTCACACAGCCGCACCCCGACCTGCACCCACCCCGGCACCCCACACACCCACCCCGGCACCCCGTGAGCCCCGAGCCCACCCCCGGTCCCCAGCGAGGCCAAAGCCCCGGCACAGCCCCCGGGGCAGAGCCAGCGCCGCCGCCACCAGCCCCGGCGCCCATCCCCGGGGACACGGAGCTGTATTTTATCCGGCTGACAGCGCTCCCCGAACGCTTCGGCTTTTAAGGCCAGGCTCTGCCGGTGCCAGCGGGAACGCGGCCGTGCCCGGCACAGCCCCGCGCCTGCCCCGGCCCCTCCTCGGCAGCTGCCCCCGGGGNNNNCCTCGGCAGCTGCCCCCGGGGAGGGCAGGGACCGCGTGGGGAGGGCAAGGACCCCGTGGGGAGGGCAGGGACCCCGTGGGGAGGGCAGGGACCCCGTCCCCGCAGCCCGGGGCGCTCGGGGGTGACCGGGATGAGGGAAGTCATCGCCTTCCCGCAGGGCACTGAGACACCCAGAGCCGCAGGAATGTCCTGGGGAAGGGAAGGGAAAGGCGAGGGACGAGAAGGCCGGTGCCGCTCCGGCTTCTGGGGGGTTTTATCCGCTCCTGCTGCCGGGGGGCTCAGCCCCAGCCCCCGCCCCCGGAGTGCGGGCAGGTGCCCGGCCCCGCTGCGGGGCTGGACACGATCAGCCTCCCCCTTCCTCCCCCCGCATCCCCCCGCCGCTCCCCCGCCCCGAGGCAGCTCCTCCTCATCCTCATCATCATCCCCGCTCGCTCTGCTCCATCCCGGTTCTCCCCGCGCGCACTCGGAGCCGCAGCCGGGAGCGCCGCGCAGCCGCCGGTAGGTGCGGGGCGGGGGGCGGCGGGACCCGCACCCGGGGCCGGGCAGGAGCGGGGCTGAGCCCCACGGGATGCCCTGAGGGCCCCCGGACACCCGGGGGATGCCCACACACACCCCACGGCACGGATTCCCGCGGGAGGCTCTGGGATCCCCTCGGGATGCTCCGCGGATGCCCAGGGGGTGTTCTGCCACCTCTGGAAGATCTGGAATCCCCTCGGGGTGCTCGCGGATGCTCCGCGGATGCCCAGGGGATGTTCTGCCACCTCCACAGATCCCTCGGGATGCTCAGGGGCAGAGGGAGGTTCCGACGTGCAGGGTCGGGCTGGGATGTGGAGAGGCAGCAGGTCCTTTCCCCAGGGACAGCTTTAGGGTGGCAGGGTGCAGCTCCCCCCAGCTGGGACAACCCCCCCCCCCAAAAAAAACCCTGCAGGTGCCCCCAAATCCTGGGAGGGAGGAGTGGCTCAGTGGCTCAGCATCATTCCAAATGACAATCTCCAAATTACTGCAAATTCACCTGAAGCTCTGGGTAGAAGCAGAAGCCCAGATCAGCATTTGAATGGCAAAACACAATATTTGGACCATTAAAAAAAAACCCAAACCAAACATACTAAGAAAAACCCCCAGACAGAACAACAAACAGAAAGGAAAATTGTCGCAGTGACACAGCACTATAAATGGTTCATTTTTGATGCAAAATAAATAAGTCACAGAACCATAGAACGGTTTGGGGAAGCCACAGCTTCTCTGGGCAATTAGGTATGGTTAGGGATGCCCCGTCCCTGGAAGTGTCCCAGGCCAGGCTGGACAGGGGATGAAGCAACCTGGGACAGTGGGAGGTGTCCCTGCCCATGGCAGGGGTGGCACTGGATGAGCTTTAAGGTCCCTTCTGACCCAAACCAGTCTGTGATGATTCCAAGATTTATGACTGAAATAACACCGCAGGGATTATCCTGATGGGCCTGACAGCCAAAACTCCTCATCACCAGCATGCTCTGAGCTGTGAGCTGCTCTCTCAGCCAAACCAAAGATGCCAAACACAAATGTCTGCAGGCTCGAATGTCCCCGGCTGGGGGTGCAGGTGTCAGGCTGAGACTCTGCATGGCCCCGGGGCCACAGGTCCCCACTGCCCCCTTCCCTTCCCTGCAGCCTCTTGGCTCCTTCGGGCCATTTAGCAAGGGTGAAACCCCTGACAGGGCAGCAACAGGTCCCTGTCCCCACTGACAGCAACAGGTCCCTGTCCCCACCGTGCTGGGGGTGCTGGGCACTGTGGGGCTTTGGCTCGGCTGGTTGGGAATAAGGGCAAGGAGCCAGAGCCAGCTGCATGAGGAGCTGCCTCAGCTGGGAGGAAGATCAAGGTCTGGGCCGTGGGAGGAAGGCCAAAGTCATTTAGGGAGCTCGGGAGGAAAAGTTCATCCCCTGGGCTGGGGTGGAGCTGGGAAGGAAAGTTTATCCAAAGGGCTTGCAGAGCTCTGGGTCAGCCCGGAGCCCTCGGCAGAGCCCAGCTCTGTCCAGCCCAAATCCAAAGTGTGTGTCCCAGATCCCAGCACGGAGGAAGCTGGGCTGACCCGGTGTGCAGGGAGAACAATTGGACATTGTGCTGCCTTATCACCACTGAGCCCTGTCCTGCCTGAGGAACCGATTAAACTTTAGACCCCTCCTTGTCAGACCTTCCCGTGCGTCTCATGTGCCTCCTCAGCCTCCCACCCCTTCTCACCCTCCACCTTTTTTTGTCTCTACTTTCCCTTTGGCCTCCCACTTTATTTTGGCCTCCTGCCCTTCTCGGCCTCTGCATTTCTTTCCCCCTCTCACCCTTTCTTGGCCCTCTACCCTTTTGCAGCCTCTATTTTTTCTGTCCTTGTTTTTATTTCTGATCAACCTTTTTTTTCTCTTGCACTCCTCAGCCTTTATTTTTTTTTTCCTCCCCAGCCTTGTGACTCCAATTCTTTTCCAGCCTCCTTCTCACCTTTAGCCCCCATTTCTCTTTCAGCCTTCTTTACTTATTCCATCCCCATTTTTTTTTTTTTGCCCCTTCTTTATTGCCCTCAAAACACATTAGCACTTGCACTGGATCTTACAAACCCTTTTAGTAAATATTCCCTGAAAAAAAATTATATTACAGAGAGACAAAGGCTGCCCTGACCTCCTGGGCTGCCCCTGGGTACCAGCACTTCTCCCTCCTGGGCACAGTGGGCACTGACTCACAGCTGGGGCATTTTGAGGAATCCTGTGTACATTGCCTGTCAGTGCAGAGCTCTGGGGGATTATCGTGGAGGTTGGGTCTGGCTGGGTCTGTCTTTCAAACAGAAACCTCACAATGAAAATCTCTTTGCAGAAGGATTTGTTGAAAACCAGTTCAGTGAGAGACACAATGGCTTTGTCATGGTCTCTGCTGTGGCTGCAGGAATCCTCCCTCTCCCCCTGTGTTTGAGAGGTGCCTGACTCAGTGTTCAGTTCCTATTTCTTCCCCTGTTTCCAACATCAGAACCTGTTGGTTTAAAGCTGTTGGAGAGCAAAAGCAGAGGCCAGGGCCATGCAGAGCAGCTGCAGCAGCAATCGGTGACTTGCAGGTTTTATATTCCCCAGAATCTGTCAGTGTTTAACAGGGCGGGTGGCACTGCCCACCAAGGGATGGGGACTTGTGCCTCGTGCCTGGATTTGAGGCAGCTCTGGCCTCCAGCCCTGAGGAGGCAGAGACACTCTGCACCTGCCACCTGCAGGGACAGAACTGTCTGCCACAGGTCCTGCTTTTCTCTCTAAAACCTTGAATAACAAAAGTGCTTCATTTCCTTCTGCTGAAGGTGGCAGAGAAAGGCTGAGACAGACTCTCACGGTGCCAGGTTTATGTTGAGGAATTCCCTTCAAGAAGAGCTAATACACAGCCAATGCTAAATGAAGTTCTATTAACCCCAGCACAGCATCATTAACATGCAGCCATGTCCAGCTTAAAGGCTGACCTCTGTTTTGATTAGGGGACAAACCCCATTCTGCTGGGTCTTAACTCAGAAGTGAGCTCAGAATCCCCTTCCCCTTCTGTTTGTGCTTTCCCTACCCCCAAACTCCCTCCCTTGCCCAGGGAAAGCCCCAGACTGAGAGGGCTGCTGGGGAAAGCACCAAGCTGGGATCCCACAGGCAGATTCCCAAGGCCACAGCATCCAAGCCTGGCAGCTGTCCCTGAGGACAGGCAGAAAGGGATTTCACAGGGTGTGGGAACCAGGCTGTGCCCAGGTACCACTGACTCATGGCATGGCATCTAAAACCCTTTTGTCCCCTTCAGACTCCTTTTGGGAGTGGTGTTGTCTGCCCTGAGCCATCCTGCCGAGGATTTGCCCACTGCCCACAGCAGTCTGGACACACAGTTCACCCATGACTCACTGCTGCTCACAGTCTGTCCTTGCTCCTGCCTCTTAATTTAGATCTGTGTGTCAGCCTTGATCTTGGATCTTTCCACAGCTCCAGGGCTGGTAAATCTGCCTGTCCCACCTGCAGACCAGCCTTGCCAGCTCTCACCTGTGCAGGGATCCTATTTCTGTAGAATCACAGAACCCAAGAGCTGTTTAGTTTAGAAAACCCCTCTCAAATCATCCAGTCCAACCATTCCCCCGGCACTGCCAAGGCCACAACTAACCCATGTCCCCCAGAGTCACATCCACAGGTCTGTTACAGTCCCCAAGGTGCAGCCAGCCTGGCAGTGACCCCTGTGAGGGGCACAGCTGCCCACCCTGCTGGATGCTGGTCCCACGGGGCACTCCCAGCCCAGGGGGTGAGGCAGGCAGCTCCCCCAGCCTGCAGGCCCACCTTGGGGCACAGTCTCCACTCTGAGGGTTTCTGCCCCGTGCTCAGGCCACAGAACAAGAGCAGGAGCCTGAGGAGTGTCTTCCCTTCTCTGCTCTCATCCTCGCTCCGGGGCAGACAGGAGGGGGAGATCTTTACCATCACAAATCCTCTGTGCATCAAAGATGAACTCCAGATCCGAGCTGTTTGCTCATCCCAGACACTCTGCACGCCACAAACCCCCTGGAAATGATGCTGATCAGGGAGCTCAGTGCCAGGCAACCCATCTGCTGCCTGCCCCTCTGCCTGGCACACACTGGGACACCAGGGAGATCCTGCATCCCTGTGCCACCCAAACAGGACACGTCCCACGCTGTCCCCTCCATGCATTTCCAAACCCCCAGAGCTGGCACGGGGCCATTCCTGTATCCCCAAGGCTGCCCTGCTTTCCCCCACTCCAGTTATGTTTTCCCCAGGGGGGTTCCTTGCTTTTCCCAGAGAGATCCATCATTACTTCTCCCACAGCTGCACAGCCCCACAGGACACGTGGGTGTTGTAAACAAAACTACCCAACTGTGAACTTTTTCCACTGGAATCTCCATCTCCCTTGATACTTGATTCTCTGTTGAAGGTCAAATCTTGGACGTAAAGTACAAGTATTTAACACCAAGTAAAACACCCTCCCTTCCCCTTCCTTAGTATTCCCATGGCTGCAGGGTGTTCACAAAAGCTTCCACTCGATGGGAAAAGTACTGGCTGCCAGACTCCAAATGGGCATCTTGGAGCTCACACCTGCCTTGGTGTGGATGTGAGCCTCCACAAACCACAGGGGATGCTCACTGCCTCCCTGGGGACCCCAGTGCAGGGCTGAGTGTGCAGCTCACGAGTAAGGAAAAGGTAAAACCCATTTGGGTTCTGGTTGTGGCACCCCTGGCCAGGCAGGGGCACAGCAACTGCTGATCCCCACGCTCTGCCTGGTAGTCCCAAAATTTTTGGTTTAGCGTGGGTTTTTTTGGTTTTTTTTTTTTTCTTCTACTTAGATAATCCAGGGCATCTTTCTGTCCTGATTATCACAAACATCACAGCACAGCAGCTGTGGCTGCCCCTGGATCCCTGGCAGTGCCCAAGGCCAGGTTGGACACTGGGGCTTGGAGCAGCCTGGGACAGTGCAAGGTGTCCCTGCCCATGGCAGGGGTGGCACTGGATGAGTTTTAAAGTCCCTTCCAACCCAAACCATGATCCCTGGCTGCATCCCCGTGGGCCAGCCTGGCCCCTGCAGCAGCTGTGGAAACACGGGGCACAGCAAACACCGCGGTGTCTCTCAACTGCCCACTGGGGAGCTGGAAATAGCCAGCGTGGGTGAGACCTCGGGGGCTGAGGCTCTGCAGCTTGTTAAAATTGCAGCCTTCTGCCCTGCACTGTGCCCTTTGTGGTGCTTTGTTGTTTACAGAGATGAGAAGGGGCAGAAGAGCATCCAAAAAACGTCCCCTTCCCTCTGAGGATTCTGTAATGGAAACACGAGGCAGGGCTCTGTTTTCCTTGGAGCAGGGTGGCAGCACTGCCCGCTCCTGCTGCTGTCACACAGCCTGCGGTCACACAGGTCACAGCAAGGACCAAACAGGTGCCCAGCCCTGCAGGGACACAGGTGTCTCCTTGTGTCCCCGTCTGGGACAACAGGACCAGAATTAGGGCTGTACCTTCCACGGGGTCTGGTCCCAGCGAGTGACTCAGGCTCCTTCCCAGGCCAGAGCTGAGGGTGACACAGAGAGCTCCGTGACCTCCAGAGCCACCCCCTGCCACAACTGAGAACTCCCCAGTTTGTGCCTGAAGGACACAGAGCAAAGCAGTGACCTGTCTGGATCTACAGACCACAAGAGGTGGAGGTGCAGAGCTGCTCTCCTTAGTTTACTCCAGTGACTACTTAGCCACACTAATTCCAGGTTTTTTCTGCATTTAACAAGATTCAGCCCTGAGCTGGCCTTACTCTGATCTTTCATCTGAAGTACTCCTTGCCCACTCCTACATGATGCAGCTTTTCACTGGAAGGCATTTTCCCCAGTCCCAAAGTCATGCAGATAAGAAAATTATTATTTATTGGAGGATTTTCCTGGTAATAGCCACTATTAACTCAGGCTTTTATCTTGCTGTTATTGAACAACAGCTTAAGCTCCTTAACTCAGGCAGCTTGGAGGGAAAAAACCAGGAGCCAGCATCCAGAGGTACTAGAGACTGAATTTAAAATAAGGCATCGGGCAACAGAATCAAGAACAGGATTCTTCCAGCCAGTCTTACTTAGATGTTAAATAGAGCAGCTGTATAGGCCTTACACAAACACTGCAGGATGAACACCACTGACTCCCTGCACATTTTCAGAGTAAATCATTGCTGAGCTCTTGGTGAGCCCAGAAACCAAGTGATTTTCCTTGGAACAGCCCAGACCGAGGCTGTGCTGGAGGAAGTTGGATTTCTGAGCGATGATATGTCTGCTGATGGTTAACCACCAGGCTGGATGTGGGGTTTCACTTGGCCTGGAGATGAAACCCTCGAGTCCAGCATCCCCTGCTTCTCTGGGCAAGGACACGGTACAAAGGCTGAACCCAAACCCAAATCCCAGTTTTGAAGCTGGAGCCAACCCTTGGCTGGGCTTGGCCACCCTTCAGAGGGCCAGCTGCAGGAAGTGCTGCCTGACACCGTGTGAGCATTCCTGCTCTTTGCTCCCGGCTCCAGCCCCACGAGCAGCAGCAGCAGCCTGGGAGGTGTTGGAGCCGCCCGAGGGCTGGCCCAGGGTGACCAGGACAGAGTGACAGGCACGTACCTCAACAGGGCCCTCAGCAGGGCTGGGATTGGAGGCCTCGGGGTGCAACAGCAGAGCCAGAGCACTGCCTGGATTAACAGCACAGAGGGAACTTCTGGGGCTGCAGTTTGTCACTGGGCATCATCCGTCTGTCCGTCCGTCCGTCCGTGGGTGTGCGGGGCAGCCACACCTGCAGCGCCAGCCCAGACAGCCACAGCCAGGGCTCTGTGGTCTGACTCTGTGCCCAGTGTCCTGCACGGACACCGGGGGTGGCTGGCAGGGGTGGGGACACTGCAGATCTGGCTGAAGTGCCACCAGCTTTGCCTCCTGTCCCCAGGGACCGTCAGCAGGTCCTGGGCAGGGATGGGACCCCACTGCAGGGACCCCCCCAGTCTGGGGGCTGCTGAGCAGGAGCCAAGGGGCACACCCCTGCCCCCGGGGGTTTTTATATCACCACAAAACACTTCAGCCAACACCTTCCCAGCCGCAGCTCCCATGGCTTCCCCCCACTCCAGACGCCTTTCCCTGGGAAGCCAAGCACAGGCAGATCCAGAGAGGAGAGGTGCCCATAGCCCAGAACCAGGGTGGCAAACCCCAAACAAGGCCCCTGTGCCTCGCCTCTGAGTCCTCAGCAGCCTCGGCAGCACAGAGCCACCCTCCTCGGGTGACAGGGATGAGACTGGTGGCACTGGTGGCACCTGTCAGTGGCTGCTCCCAGCCAGCTCAGCGTGCTGGAGAGAGGTGCTGGGAGGCAAAGCACAGGAGCAGGGACGATGCTTTGCACTGGTCTGGACACACGCCTGGGAGAGGGAAAGGACACCTGGAAAGGGCAGGCGGGACCCGCTGCATCCTGCAGGGCAGGGGAAGCCCGGGGTGCCTGCCTTGCCTCCGCTGCAGAGCCCAGAGGTGTCTGCACATCCTCCAGCCCTCCCTCGGCTGCAGGGATGCAGCTTTGGAGATTCTCTGTCCGGGGTGTTCTTCCCATCCCGCAGGTCTCACACATGCGGCTGCCTCTGGCAGACGGGGTCCAGGGACATGAGGTGCTGGGATCCGTGGGATTTGTGTGTGTCCCTGCTCACGTTCGTGTCCCTGCCCTCGGCCCGAACCCAGGCGGGACACGGGGCAAGACCATCCCGGCAAAGCTCCAGCTCTGGGGCCGGAGCGGCTCCTGGAGCCGGCGCTGCAATTAAGTTAATCACCGGATGGCAAAGGGCCGTGGGTGGGAGGTGGGAGGGGAGGGAAGGTAATTAGAAAGTGGAGGATTCTCCTGGTTTTCCTGTCTCCCCACGGACACCGCCGGCTCGGTGGGATGTTGCACTGGCTGTCCCAGCCGGGGTGTCCCGGCTCAGAGCTCTGAAGAAGCCACAGCTGGCTCTGGGGCTTCCCCTCGGGCACCCCTGAGGGCACAGGGCTGGCTTAACCCTGTCCCTCCGTGAAGCTGCTGTGTCGGTCACCAGGATTAGTGACACCCACTCAGGGAACTGCTGAAGTTTCAGCTTTACAGCCCCTCTGTTTTACCTGCCACAAATCCAGTGTGACTGCGGGGAACGGCTGTTCTCTGCCGGAGAGCAGGAGATGGTGACAGCAGGCATTGGTTAAATTGATTTTTATGCTTTTGGTCGCACTTCACTCAACATATTCCACTTGCAAAGGGTGAAATCTGGCTGATAAATATTTCATTAAGCAGTTAATAACAACACTAGAGATAAAATCACCTGGCCATAAACAAGTCTAGAAACGAGCCAGTGCATTCCACTGATACTCACAGAGTGATCTATTACATATTTATCATATGCTTTGCCTAATCATTTATTAAGTCCTTCTAAGAGGATGTACAGGCCAAGGAATTCGAGGCGTGCCTTGCACTGCCAGCCCTCGGGAGGGGAGGCAGCCCTTACAGGCTTGTGCTGATGATAACCCCAGACCCACCGAGCTGCTCCTGCAGCAACCAGAGCATGAGGAAACCTCTGCCTGGTCTCTAACCCTTTCCTGGATGAGGAAATCCATCCCATGAAATGGTTCTCTAAAACTTAGGATGAATAAAATCCCTGTTTATCTGAGAGGTGTTTGTTCCACATGCCCGGGTAGATCTCAGATCACCCCAAAGCCCACAGGAACCCCCAGGAAAGGCAATTCAGAGCCTGAATTCCTTAAAAATATTCTACCTGTTGTAAATGCTTTCCATTCCCATACGGGGTGTCTGAAGTGCCTGGGAAGTGACTGTCCTGTTCAGGTGGCCGCAGTCACAGTGGGAACGGGAAGGGAGCCCATCAGGAGGTGATGCTGTCTGATCCCAGCTGAGTCACACGTCCTGGAAGAAACAGGATTTGTGCTTTAATGGAGAAAATAACACTTCCCAAAGTGAAACCAACTGGAGCATTTCCACTGAACTCACCAGAGCCAGGTTCAGGAGACACTGATCTCATTAACTGGAGTTGGACAAAACCTCAGGAGACTCCTGGGTTTAGCAGCTTCTCATCTCTCTGGAGTTCTCTGTGTGATCTTTAGCTGATCATCTAAATGACAATTGTGATTAACTGCACCTCTCATCACCGTGGCCACTCAGAGGCCGTGCAGAACCTTTCCTTCCAACCTGACATAAAAAATTGTGTCCAAAGCCAAGGACAATCCTGATGTACTTGAGTCAATCCAATCTGGTTTTAACCCAGTAGGTGAGATACTTCTGCTTTCCTCCATGTAGTAGCCAGGTATTTCATACCTAAGGAAAAAAGGCTTACCTTAGCTGGCTGCCTCTGGGTTGAGTCTTTGCTGGCCACTAAATTTGTGCCACAGGAGCCATTAAAAAAAAAAAAAAAAAAAAAAAAAAAGCCACGAAACTTCCTGGCAATTCTGACATGCAAAAAACTTTTGGACCATTAGGAATCCTCCACATTCCCATCAACACCACCTTTGTCATGCAAACAAGTGCCGTGTAGTGAAGTCTGCACCAGCTTGAAAGCAGAGAGAAGAGGTCCCCACTCCTCCCATGGCTCCCAGCGTGTGCTGTTATTCCAGAGCTCACACGCCTGACATTGGCAGCACAACCAGCCCTCCATGCTCACAGTCAGATGCTCGCAGAGTTTGGGATTTCACATCAAAGCCACTGGTTTGGCCAGTGATAAAGTTTGGAAGCGACCCCAAACTTCTCAGAATTTCACAGCTATTCCAGCTGGGCTCCTCTCCCTCGGAGCCGTAGGGAGCAGCACAGCGCAGCCACCACGGCGCAGCAGGACCTGGATCAGACGAACATTCGGCTTTAACTCGTTCCTTAAGTCATTTTTTTTACCTTCAGAAATTATTTCTGATCCTTTGGGGTGCTGACATCTCCACCCAGGAGAAAGAGCTGGGTGCCCTCAGCTGCCCAGGCCGCAGATGGAGCTGGGGCTGTCCTGGAGCAGGTGCCCTGAGTGCAGCCCCCAGGGATTCATCTGGGTGGGGGTTTTCTCTCAGGCAGCACAGCAAAGGCTGTTACACAAGGCTGGAGGAAAGAGGAGCCACAAACACAGCTGCTCTTGGACAAACACACTCCAGCTCAGCTCCAAATCACTGTCCTGGTGCGACTGGCGGGGTCAGCAGCCGTTTCCCCCCTTACAGCAATCTCCTCTTGGAACATTTGCCTTTCTCCATGGGGCACCAAAGAACCACTGGAGTGTGGTGTCTCCCAGCTTTGCATATTTGAGAGAGTTTTCTGTTCTGCTTTGAGCTATTTAATAGCATTGTTGGGCTTCTACCCAAAGAAATAAGGCCCTTTATGTTGTCTTTGGTTCAGGTTCTCTCTCTCACTCATGCTTTTTAATTCCCATAAAAACCCAACATGTTCCTGCCAAAAGTGTAATGGCAGGGCCATGAGTGGTGGTGTTTGTAGAGGAACAACTCCATGGCCATAAAGTCTGAGAACAGCGATAGTATTTAGCACGGGGAGACAAGAGGAGTGGAAAAGTGTTCAGTGAGATTTGCTGGGGCAGTCAGGGCAGCTGGCAAGCACTGGAGTCTTCCTAAAAATAGCAAAAATAATCCTAGAGGAAATAAGTGATGATGAAGCTGTTTCCAGTTGAGCTGCTCTGGTCAAGCTGCCTGGAGATGCCCTCAGACCCTGAGGTGACTGTGGGTAGAATCCAGCCTGCTCCTTACTCCTGCTGCCTGCAGAATTTGCTGAGATCCTGCTCAGAGCTCTTGGATCTGGGATGTTTGCCTCTCAGTGCCACCCATCATCAACTCAGGAGACTTCTGGGTGCCTTTTACCCTCAGATAAAGGTTCAAGAAAAGCTTTAGTTCTAGGAAATTACCCAGTGCTGCTGATCTTGATTAAAGCTCAGTGCACGACCAGAGCCCTGTGTGCCACCCTGGGTGACCTGGGGGCTTTCCTTCAGAGAAAGGCTGGAAGTTGGCAAGGAAACTGAACTACTGCATGAAAAGTACGATGAGAGAAAAATAAATGTAGGGACCAGACACTCTAAGAAATTATTTCACCTGACAATGGTGTTAAAAAAAAGATTTTGAGTCTGTCTTTGGCACCACCAGGAGCCACAGAGCTTCTGAGGCTGCATCTCCAGCCCCATGGCAATAGATGGGGGCTGGCCTGTGCTGTCATTCCACAAAGCACCTCCCAAAATCCCAGTCTGTGTCAAATGGGGTGTCTGAGAGCCTGGGCTGAAGTCTGTGTCCAAAGCAGAGCTGGTGCCATGGCAGGGGCTGCTCTCACCAACAGCCACAGTCCTTTTCTCCAGGGGTTCAGCTTTTAGCAATCCAGCTTGCAGAGGTTTTTACTCTCTGCAGGCATCTGGGATCCCTTTCCAGGTGTAGCTTCCCCTCCTTGCAGCTGCCTGTGCTGTTTGTAAAGAGTTTAGAGCCAAATGTTTGGGGATTCTCTGTGCAGGTACATGTGTGTGTGTGTGTGCTGCAGTTGCCACCCTCAGTATCTGCCGGGGCACTCCCAGCACCACAGCAAACCCACACAGCGTGGCACTGGCTCCATCCCAAGGTACCAGTAGCACAACTCACTGCTAAAGAGACATTTTTACAATCTATAAACACATATAAACAGTGCCCATAAAATATTTTCCATAATATAGCTGTGGGAATACATGACATTTAAAGCGATTTCCTGTATCTAGATTTATTCTGTGCCATGTCTTTTTCTGTTCATAAATCCGCTTCTCTCCAAGCACTACAGAATTCTACATGCACCTTCTGTGTATGGAAGACAGATGAATTTGTGGGAGATTTAAATGTAGTTTCTAGGCTAAAAACATGACAGTACCTAGAATATCTGTGAGACTCTGACCCCACCTGTGGCATCTTTTGATGCCACCTCTGCAATGGCACTTTGGTGACAGCACTTCTCAGCCTCCAACATCCACAGCATCTTTCCTTGACTGGCCTGGTGATGCCCTCAGGTTTTGGCACAGCATCTGCTCAAACATGGATTGTGACCACAGTCTCCAGCAAAATGAGGTTTCAATATGATCTTTCATTAGACCAGCTTGATCCAAGCCCTGTCCCACCTGGCCTTGGGCACTGCCAGGGATCCAGGGGCAGCCACAGCTGCTCTGGGCACCCTGTGCCAGGGCCTGCTCACCCTCCCAGGGAAGGATTTCTTCCCAATATCCCATCTAACCCACCCACTGGCAGTGAAGCCATTTCCCCTTATCCTGTCACCCCAGATCCTTGACCAAAGCCCCTCTCCTGCTCTCTTGGATCCCCTTTAGGCCCCGAGATGCTGCTGGTTGATTCATGGCATATCCTAGACTCAAAATTCCCATTTTCCATAAGCTATTGATCAGTGTCTGGGTAAATCTGCTCGGCCCAGGCAGTGAAAGCTCCTGCCCCCTGCTCATCTCCCACCACATCTAACGTGCGTCCTGACCTTTTCCACGTGTGATCTTGTGTGACCAGGTGAGCTGCAGAGTGCCAAGAGATGAGCAATATTTACTACCTGACGTGCAGTGGGCATTGCAATTCCTGGTCATAATTGTGTTTGAGAGTTATAATAGTGCCGGGAGAGAGTTTTACCTGGGCTCCCTTCCCGCCTCTTGTGGGTTCCAATCAGACACTGGGTGTTTTTCAAGCTGGTTTTCTGGGTGTATAATTTTAGCACGCACGTCAATAGAAAGGAGAACAAAAACATAATTGACTGCGATAAAATTAAAAGGACGGAGTCGCTCCTGCCCAGCCCCACCCAGGCGGCAGACAGCCCCCCGCCGCCTCCCACGCTGGGGGAGCATCACCTTGGGCTGTGAATCACCTGCCCCCGGTCCCCACCGCGACCCCCGGGCTCCCCCCCTCCCTCCCTCCCTCCCTGCCTGCCTTTAAAGCCTGGCAGCAGCAGCAGCGCTCGGTGTCACCCCTGCTGTCACCTCTCTTGCAGCCCGGCCCTGCCAGAGGCTGCGGGATGGCCGAGGGGGAAATCACCACCTTCACCGCGCTGACGGAGAAGTTCAACCTGCCCGCGGGCAACTACAAGAAACCCAAACTGCTGTACTGCAGCAACGGGGGACACTTCCTGCGCATCCTGCCCGACGGCACCGTGGATGGCACCCGGGACCGCAGCGACGAGCACAGTGAGCAACCCCCGGGGGCTGCCCGGGGCTCCTGCCTCCGGGATTCCACCGGCTGGGACGGGGGGAGCCGGGGAAAAGGGGATGCGGGCCGGGGTTAGTGTGACAGCACACCGCCCCGGGGCCAAAGGCAGCTGAGGCTCGCACGGAGAGCAGGGGAGGGGTGAGGTGTGTGCTGTCAGAGTGTAGATGTGAGGTATATAAATATAAATCTGCAGCATTCAGTCTGGCACTGGCTTCAGCTCATGGCAGGCAGGCAGAGAGAGGGGACACAGCAGGGCTGGGGACACGGCGGGGCTGGGGACACAGCTGGCCCTGGCAGGGAGGGCTCAGGGCATCACACACACACAGACAGCATCACATGGATGGAATCTGTGCTGTCTTTGCCTTGTCATCCGTGTGCCACCGCGATTTAACAGGTCACCCGTGCCAGGGTGTCCCCTCAGCTGTCCCCATCGCTGCAGTCAGTGGCCCTGGTGGCTCCAGCCCGTGGGACACTGGGACCTCTGCTGGGAGCAGCTGCTCCAGCAAACGCCACCGCTTGTCCTGCCGTGGAATCCTCGGGAATTTTATGCTTTTTGTGCTCTTGCATTACCAAAAACTCTTCAGAGGATTTTTTTAACCCGCAGCCCAGGAGAGCTGGAGGTCACACAGCAAATCCCCTGCCGGGCTCCGTGGGCAGCAGGGCTGGGCTCTTCCCCTCAGCTCTTGGCAGCCACCTCTGGGTGCACCATATCCTGAACATTTACTGGAATGGGACCGGCACCTGCCAGGCTCCTATCTCGTTAGAAGGGCTGCGAGGAGCCAAGCCAGCCTTACAGAGTGCTAAGAAAAGCGTTTTTATTTTCTTTAAACCACAAACAACACATGTGGCCTCTGCCCCCAAACTCAGCCTTCCCTCTCGCTATTGTTGTTTCAATGACAGGCAGCTCAGAGCCGAGTTTTAATTACAAACACTGTGTCTCCAGCACGAGGCAGTGCTGGGGGATGGATGAAGGTGAGCTCCCGGAGGCTGGATAAACACAGCCTGCAGCTCCAGCCTCCAGCCAGGAATAAACCCAGCACATAATCCCAGCTCAGACCCCTGGGAAAGGTTGGATGGTGACCCAAAGGATCTGCAGGAGACAGAACCGGGCTCACAGACCCACCAGGAGAGGTGATTTGAGCTCAGGCAGTGTCTCTGCAGCATTTTCCAGAGGTTTTGCTGGAGTCAGAAGAAGAGGTCAGGATCAGGGTGCCATCTCCAGGGACATGGGGAGACACCAAGGACGTGAGCACCCACTCCTGTGCCTCAAGCTGCTGTCTCACAGCATGGATGCTGTCACCCAGCCCAGTCCTTTTCCCTCTGGAAAAGCAAATCCATCCCCTTGGAGTGGTCCCCAGGGCTGCACCTGCACATGGGCAGTGAGTGCAGGCAGCTCCTGCATCCCAGCACGCTCCCACCTCCCCGGCTGCTGGCCTGGGGCCACATGTTTGCAAACCTCTGCCAGAAAGGAACCTCCTGTAAACCATCTCATAAACTGGGATATAGGAACACACTAATATTTACAGAGGAAACTCCTGGAAGGGCTGTGTGCCAGCAGAGCAGCCTAGGTGAGGTGCAGCCTGCTCTGAGCACCCGTGGCTGCCCACGGCCCTGCCCCTGCGCCTGGAAAATGATGGAGCAGCTCAGCATCACTGCCTGGTGTGCAAGAGGAGCAGCCCAGACCATCACTGGCACTGTGGGATCTTGTCACCCAGCTGGGACTGCCACCTGCCAGCCCCAGGGAGGGAAAAGACAGAGGAACACCCACGTTCATTGGGAAGCCAGTGGGGCCAGCATGGTTCCAGCTGCACCGGTGCTCTGCAAGCAGCCCGTGCCCATGTGCATTTTGTTCTGGACAAATACGGAGAATTATTATTCTTATTCTGCTCTTAAATGGCCTCAGAATCAGGGAGGATCTCTCTGAAGAGCAGAAGGAGTCACTCTCTCTGAGCCTTTGTTGTCCACCCCCATGTCAGGATCCATTTCCCACATCCTTTACGTGGGCGTTCCAAGCTTGCACCAAGGAATGGAAAGAAAACTGACCTGGACACTGCGGATTCTCCAGGATGAAGCTCATGCTCATCTCTACAAAAAGTCTCCTTTTCTTGTTTTCAACCGCTTACTTCATGGAAGGAAATCTCTGTACAGCCCTGTAAGAGAACCTGTAAGAATTAAGTGCACAAGCTCCTTCCTCTGGACCCACTGTTCTCCCTCCCTGTGTGGCCAAAAACCTCAACATCCCCACTGGCAGCAGGAGGGTCCCTCACTCCCCTCTCTCAGGGACAGTTTTTAGAGCACTATCATCATTTTCATCCCATTTTCCTCTTTTCTCCCTGGACTGCTCCTCAGGGCATGCAGGTGGGCTGGGGTTTTCCCAGTGCACATTCCCAGCCTAAACCAGGCATGCTCAGGGGCCAAGTATTCCTGCAAACCTGCACCCACACAATTTCCTAATTAGCTATCATTTGCTGAGCAGGAAATGCCAAAAATGAAGAATGTGAACCATTAAAGCAAAGATTTCCCTGGAATGGGTGTTCCACCAGGCCAAGAGGTAACATTGCCTTTTACCTCATCTAAATAAGGATAAATAAATTAAATATAAACAGGAAGGAAGGAGCTGGAGCCGAGACATCCGTTCATACTTCATTCCAACCCACCTAAATATTGCTGTTATAAATCTTAGGGGAAAAAAAAAAGCTGCCTATGAGATGGGAAGGATCACTGGGAAGAGCTGGAATTTGCAAGTCCCTGTGACTGCAGCCACAACCTTTTCTATTTCCCCATTCTCCATTTACAGTGCACTGGATAAATCCAGCTGCAGCAGACAGCTGGATGGGATGCTTTGGATCAGGGGCTTGCAGTGCAGGCATCTGCAGTCTGCCCCATCCCTGGCTTAGCTCCCAAAATACTTCTTCATATGTCACTCCTTAAGTGTCTCGTCAAACCACATGAGAAATTCGTAAATTAGAGCCAGAATTAAAACCCCAATCTCCTGTGTCCCATTCCAGCATCGTAACCAAAAGGCTGCCCTTCCTTTGATGTAAAAGAGGGGAAAAATTGGTCTTTGGTTCCTAAAGGATGGCTGTGGGATTTCTTTGAAGAAGAGGGTTCGAGGAGACACTTTTATTACACACTGTACTGTTTCCTGTAAACTCTTTACAAGCCAGACTTCAACAAAATACCCCACTAACCTTCCTGGCAGCTCTTTTTTTCCTCCTTTTCCCTCTTTTCCTTTCACTGTTGTCGTTTTGTTTTTTTTACTCCCAGTTCAGCTGCAGCTGAGTGCAGAGAGCGTGGGGGTGGTGCACATCAGGAGCACCCAGTCGGGGCAGTACCTGGCCATGGACACCAACGGGCTCCTCTATGGCTCTGTAAGTGGGGGATCCCCTGGGATGGGGCACGGACAGGGCTGGGGGCCTGCAGAAATCTCACAGCTGAGTAATGCAAACCACAGGCAATAATTAGGCTCTGTTTGTGATTCTGGCAGCTGCACGGGCACTCTGCATCTGGCTCTGTTTCGGGGGGAAGTTAAAAAATCACCAGATAATGCCGTTTACTGCCCTGACTCTGACAAATACTGTATTTCCTATCGGACACCTGATAAATATTGTGTTTCATACCTGGAGCAGCAGCTGCTCTGCAGCCCCTCGGCAGCTGCCACCTGGTGTAGGTGTCCCTGCCCAAGACAAAGGGGCCACCTACCCCACAATTTCAATTTGAGCTTTACTGGGGTATGGAAATCTCAGAGGTGGGTCTGGATGGCATCTTAGAGAGGAGCTGGGATTGTCACATCAGGAACATCCCCGTCCCCAGGGCACTGGCTCACTGTCCCTCCCCTGGGCTCTCTTCCAGCAGTTACTGGGTGAGGAGTGCCTGTTCCTGGAAAGGCTCGAGGAAAACCATTACAACACCTACGTCTCCAAAATGCACGCGGACAAGAACTGGTTTGTGGGGCTGAAGAAGAACGGGAACAGCAAGCTGGGCCCGCGGACTCACTACGGCCAGAAGGCGATCCTCTTCCTGCCCCTGCCCGTCTCAGCCGACTGAGGCCCGGCCCCACAGCCCAGAGATGACCCCAAATCCCAAAACCCAGCTGCTGCTGCCTCCCTAGAGCTCCTCAGAGCTCCGAGCTTTAGGTCAAGGCTTTGCCAAATCCAGCCAAAGCAGAGCCCCTTTGCTCTGCACGAAGCTTTGCAGAGATGAGGGGACGAGCCCTGACACCTCCCAGGGTCCACAGGGCCCCATCTCCCGCTGCCCTCAGCATGTGCCCGTGTGTGCCATGACCCTTGGCTGTGTGCCCACGTGTGCCATGACCCTTGGCTGTGTGCCCACGTGTGTGCCATGACCTTCAGCTGTGTGCCCACATGTGCCATGACCTTCAGCTGTGTGCCCGTGTGTGCCATGACCCTTAGCAATGTGCCCATGTGTGCCATGACCCTCAGCAATGTGTGCCATGTGTGCCCACATGTGCCATGACCCTGAGCTGTATGCTCACGTGTGCCATGTGTGAGCCATGACCCTCTGCTATGTGCCCACATGTGCCATGACCCTCGGCTGTGTGCCCACGTGTGCCATGACCCTCAGCCATGAGTGCCATGTGTGTCCATGACCCTTGGCTGTGTGCCCACGTGTGCCATGACCCTCAGCAATATGCCCATGTGTACCATGACCCTCAGCTGTGTGCCCAGGTGTGAGCCATGACCCTCAGCTGTGTGCCATGAGCTGCAGCTCCCAGGACCTGCCCTGGGCACAGACCCAGAGATGTGCCCGAGGGTCACGCCAGTTCCCAGAGAAGTGCACATTCTGTGTCCCCAGGATTTCTAAGGCAAAGCCTCCCTGGATCCTGTGTGTAAATACATTTATCCATCCAGGTGTGTAGCTTCTGACACGCCCTTGAGCAATTCCAGGTTGCACCATCAGTCCCCTCAGCCAGGGCCAGCCTGGTTAAGTGCCAGCTGGGCATGTCAACTGAACTAGGCAAAGCTCCAGCCTCAGGCCTTGGCCTCCCTCACGACATCAGTAGTGTGTATTTCATGCTAGTACCTGCCATGTGTTATTTGTATTTATTTATTAAGTAAATACGTCTCTTCTACACGCTGTTCATAAGTAATTGCAGGCACCTTGAGGCTGTCCCGGTGAGGATGGGGCAGTGGCAGCGACTGCTGTGAGCAAGGGGCTGCACAAGGGTGGCAGGGCATCACACCCATTCCCAGAGGGATTCCTCCCACTGCCTCTGTGTGTGGCTAAATGGGGCTCTAAAAATGGCTCTGAGGCCCCTTGGTGGCTCCCAAACCCCCTGTGAAGCTGAGTTTCCCCACTGCTGGCACAAGGCACGTCTCCCAAGCAGCTCAAGAGCCACTCCTGCCAGCTGAGAACATCACCAGAACACCACACTGCCATGCTCCACCCAGAGCACCCACAGCTCCTCTGGAAAACCTGTGCCAGGGCCTCACCACCCCCACGGGGAAGAATTTCTCTCGAATATCAAATCTAAATCTACCACCCTTCATCTTAAATCACTTCCCCCCTGTCCTATCCTGCCATCAAGGACAGGGACGAGACACAAATGCTCCCAGCAAGCCCGGGATCAGCCATCCTACATGGAGGGAGGAATAAAAGGCACTCTGCCTTGCATATTTCTGTAGCAGCAGCAATTAGCCACTAATTGCTGCGCTTTACAATTGCTCTGCTAATTACTGAACTCCTGAACTTCTGCACTTGCTGGCTCCCAGACCTTCTCCCCAGCACTGATAGCATCTCTGTAATCCCGGCGCTCCCAGGCAAACGGGAGCTGCCCTGGGAATGGTGGAGCCACAGCTGGGAAGGAGCAGGAGCCAGGCCAGAGCTGCTTCCCACCTGTGGGATCCACGAGGAGATGGAGGGGAAAGGTGGGTTCTGCCAATCCTGCAGGTCCCAGCTGCTCCTCTGGGCCAAGAGAGGCACCCAAGCACTGCCTGGCTCAGCTGCTCTGGCGGGCCCAGCACGATATTCCCACGGCAAACACAAAGCTGGGCAAGGCAGGGGGATGTGGACAGCCAACAACACCCACACTTGTCTTAAACACAGTGGTCGCCTTCCCTGTGAGAGCCTGGGCTGTCACTCAAGTCAAAAAGTGAATTAATGCATGAGCGGGAGAGCCAGGTTTCTAATTAAACTGGAAAGTTGGACCGTGTAATGCTGGATTTAGCTGCGCTGTCTTGCAACACCTCATTAACCCGGGGCACTCTCTCGTTAGGCTTCTGCTGCTCCCAAACCGCCCCCGCAGGTACAGCCTGACACCCAGCTGGGGAAAAATGTCAACACCTGCTCTGGAAAATAATCCCCGGGGAAGCCGCGGTAATTGCTTCAGACTGATGGACAGGCCAGCACTGCCCGGAGAAACCGCGCTCGCCTCGGGGTGTTTGTCCTTAGGGTGAGAGGCAAAAAAAAAGGAGAATTATAAGACTTAATAAAATCATTACACGTGAATATCTCTCCCAGTAAGTGCTGGGAGCCCGAGTGTGCTGTGCGAGGGTTGCTGGGCAGGGCCGGGCTGCCCTGGAAGGCAGGAGGCACCGTAGAATAAAGAAAATAAATAAACTGAGCCCCGCAGGCTCTCACGGGAATGCCGTGTCCCCTCGGCGATGCCCGGGAGGGACCGTGGAATAAAGAAAATAAATAAACTGAGCCCCACAGGCTGTCACGGGAATGCCGTGTCCCCTCGGCGATGCCCGGGAGGGACCGTGGAATAAAGAAAATAAATAAACAGAGCCCCACAGGCTGTCACGGGAATGCCGTGTCCCCTCGGCGATGCCCGGGAGGGACCGTGGAATAAAGAAAATAAATAAACTGAGCCCCGCAGGCTGTCACGGGAGCCCGTGTCCCCTCCGGGATGCCCGGGAGGTGGCGGTGACGAAGCGCCGGGAGCTCGGGCGGCAGCGGGGATCGGGCATCCCCCGGCGCTGCCGCTGCCAGCGGGCGGACACGGCAGCGCCAACATCTGGCTCAACATCTGGCGCACAAATGGAGCGAGAGGAGCGGGACACGGAGGGTCCCCCTGTGCCCTGCAGCGTGGGGACCCCCGAGGGGAGCACAGCGGGGTCAGGCTCCCGGCACAACCGCTCATCCCACAGCGCGGCTTCTCCTTCCTCTTCCTCTCACCCCGCGGCCGCTTTGCCCAGGAGACAGCGCTCGGCCCCGGCCCGAAGAGCCAAACCAACCCGAGCGACAGAGCCTGGAATAGTCTGTTATTAAAGTCTGGGAACCGATGGGAATCCAAGCGAAAGGGAAGCTTGGGTTTCTGCTGCTTTCCTGTGGTTGGCATTTTGGAAAAGGCTGCCGGAGGACACACACGGCTCGGGACGGGAGCTGTGGGACACAGCGCTGGCCACCACCAGGTCCTGCAGCACCGTCCCCTCGGAGGCTCCGGCAGCCCCGCAGCCCCAGCCTGGCTCCTGCTCATCCCTGCAGTGTCCCAGCCCCAGCCTGGCCCCTGGGGATGCTCATCCCTGCAGTGTCCCAGCCCCAGCCTGGCCCGTGCTCATCCCTGCAGTATCCCAGCCCCAGCCTGGCCCCTGGGGATGCTCATCCCTGCAGTGTCCCAGCCCCAGCCTGGCCCGTGCTCATCCCTGCAGTATCCCAGCCCCAGCCTGGCCCCTGGGGATGCTCATCCCTGCAGTGTCCCAGCCCCAGCCCGGCTCCTGCTCATCCCTGCAGTGTCCCAGCCCCAGCTTGGCCCCTGCTCATCCCTGCAGTGTCCCAGCCTCAGCCTGGCCCCTGGAGATGCTCATCCCTGCAGTGTCCCCCCCACCCTCCACACATCCTCCCCCAGCGCCCTCCACTGCAGCCCAGAGCTCCCTCCCCACTGCCCTGAGCATATGCCAAACCATTTTGGGGTGTCCTGACTGAGAGAGGCTCTTGGGACAGCACACCTATTCCCCTTTGTGCCCTGACTCCGTTTTCAGAGCCCCCAAGCTGAGGAGGGAGGTGGGGTAAACCTCTGTCCAGAGTAGTAGAACAGTGTAAATCTGTTGGTTAAAGAGGAGTGATTTCCATGAGGAAGGTCCCGTTGGGAAGAATGGAGGGATTTGCCAGAGCAAAGCCTGCCAAACCTCTGCCTCACAGCATCACCACGGCTCTTGCAGGTTGGGCTCTCTCTCAGCACGTGCAGCAATTTGTTCTGGCTAGTGAGGGCAGCTTGTGGCAAGTGCTAATCCCAGCTCTGGGGTCGAGCCCCTCAGGAGAGGGGAGAGGCCCCCACTGGCAGCCCTGGCTCCTCCCGAGACACTGAGCATCCAAAAGCAGCAGCTTTGTGTAATCCCCGCACAAAGAGGTGGCCACTGCTAATGGGTTTACCTGCTTAATTCTCCCTGGCCCTTCCTGCCTCTCAGGGCTCTCCCTTCCCCACTGGCTCCGTGCTGCAGGAAACTCTGCTTCCCACATTAAGCAGCTTGTCTGCAGCAGGACAGGGAAATGCATTTATCCTGCTGAATTCCCGAGGCGTGACACGGCGGCGTTTCCAGGATGTGAATCCTCTGTCACTCACATCCTTCCCTGCCCTGCTTCCGCAGCTGAGCCACGACACATTTATCAATTTATCACAGAGCACCTTCCACCCCCCTGGCTCCCAAAGCACTTCCCTGGGACCATCTGCTGCCACCCCCAACTGCCCAGAGGAACCCTGATGGTTCCTTCACGGTGATCACCAAAACATCTCCCACCCCGCTGCCAGGGCTCATCCCTGCCCATCAGAGGGTCCTGGTGGTGGGTACACTTGGGACAAGCTCAAACAATCCCCACCACCCCAAATTTACTGTCTTCTGCAGATATTATCCCGACATGGGTCTCCTCTTCTTGCAGGAGAGAAGGTGGGAAGGATATTCACACCCGCACGTGCCCGAAGAGCCAACCTCTGCAACGTGCCTCAATTAAAAAGGGTTTCTAAGCTCAGCCTAGCAAATGTTGGCCTAATCTGGGGATCACAGCACTGCTGGGCAGGACACTGGGCAGGAAAATTAATTTCCAGGCACAGCCATAAAGGTTACAACTTGATAACTCGGGCTGCAAGGTTTGTGCTCCTTAGAGAGCAAGGCCTCAAGCTCAGGTCCAAACCCTGCTCTCCAAGGACAGCCCCAGCTTTCCAAAGCAAATCCAAGCACAACTCAAAGCCATCAGACTCCAATCCCTGCTCACTCAAGCAGATCCCCCTTGTCACTGAGCACGGAAATTCAATATATGGGAAGAAATTGCAACAAAAAAAAATGAAATTCTGTTTATTTTCTTAGCAGGAGTTTGGCCTAAACCCTTCACTTTTGGAAAGAGAGTCAGTAACTCTGTCACTTCTTTTTTTTATCCTCCTTTAATTACTTTTCTAACCTAAATGAGAACCAAAAGGAAGGCTTGGGGCACTATCACAGCATCGTTGGCCAGATGTACCCTGGCCAAAAACGCGATTCCAAAATGAGACACTGCGTAATGAATTCTAACTAAAACACTGTTTTACCAGTTTTCCTCAGAATCTAGACGGGCTTTCCAATACAAAAAAAAAAAAAAAATCGTAGTTTTTCTAGCCAAACAACCTGTGTAAGAAAGAGTTTGGGAAGGGCATCCATGAGGATGTCAGTTGTCATTGCAGAGGCTTTCCTTTGTGTCCAAAGGAAAAGGCACAAGGGACACTGCGTTGGCTTTAGCTCCGCCAACACCTTGAGGAAACCCTTCACCCACGCTGCTGCGCTGGGTAACTCAGCTCCTTCACACGCCAGGCTTTAACTTTCTGTGGAGTTTACATTGTGTTAAGCCCATCTAGACAGCGAACCATTTCCTCCTGCTTAACAGCCCCGCCGCTCCTGCCCGGCCCCCGGCACGCCGCTAAGCCCCGGCGATTAACACTGTCTCCACCACAGAGCTGAGAGGTCCCCACGGCTCCCAAACGGCCTCTGCTCCCCCAGCCTGCTCTGGGCTGGGGTTCTGGAACGGATCTTCCTCCCTCCCAACGCTTGGGACGCATTAATTCATTCTGCGCCCATGGGATGGGTCCCAGCGTGCACGGAGCTGCTCCATGCAGTGTCCTGCGCCCCCAGCCAGGAGCTGTTCCATTTTATTCCATTCTGTTCCATTCTGTTCCTCCAAACCCTTCAAAACCACCTCTTCTCCTTCCTCGCTGAAATGCAGGCTTAGACCTCATTTTTTTTTTTAGTAAAATCCTTTTTCTGGTGTCCCTCACTGCTCTCTCAGGTGCTGCCCACATTCCCAGGTCCTGCCGTCCTGCCCCCGCTGCTGCCCACCCCACCTCCCAGCTCACCTGCCCCTGTACCCAAGCAGAAATCACACCCCACAGAAGAGTTAAACCAGCCTGGAGAGTTCCTTCTGCCCCACTTTGCTGCCTGAACAGCGTCCAAAAGCAATTACGCAGCACAATAACCCCGGTCAGGAGCGCTGAGGCTGCGCAGGGACAGACAGACAGCAGCAGCACCGGCCACCCCGTTCTCTCCAGGACTTGCCCCCAAGGCCATTTCCATTCACAAACACAAATCGGTTTTCTTTCCCCGAGCTGCCGGCGCTGAACCCCCAGCCTGGGCTCTCCCTTGGCAGGCTGCGCTGCCTGGCCCTGTCCCCACGCTGGCCCTGTCCCCTCAGGGACCCCGAGGAGGCCAACACAAACTGCCGGTGGGACGCCAGGCGTAACACTGACAAATCTGCAAATAAGTGTTGAAAATAAGAAGAAAAGAAGAAATGAAAGGAGCCAGAGGAAGGAATCTGCCCGGGGAAGGGCTCCATCTGGGCTTGGCACCAGGGCGCACTCAGCACATCGCCGCTGAAGGGACCGCGGGCTCCGGCCAGGACGGAGCTGCTGGCCCCGGCCCCGCAGGGATTCGGCCAGTTCAAACACTGAGCCTGCGGGGATTCTCTGCTGAAACGGGGCCCACACAGCCAGGGATTCCTGAGAAAGGAAAAGAGGTGCGTGCTTCCCTCGCCTCCCTGCCCCGGCCAGGCTGGGAAGGGTCCCCAGCAGCAGGAGCTGGGGGCTGTGAGCAGCATCACCTCAGGTCTCTGTCCCACGAAGTCATCGCTTCCTCCTGGGCTTTAGTTATCCCACGTGTTTATTTTCTGTACAGTTCGTCCTGAAATATGGCAGTTTGGACTTTCGAGGCTTTCCTGTTCACTGGGGTAAACCCCTCATGTGGGGTGACAAAGAGATGGAATCAGCCAGCGCCGATTCTGTGCTCTGGCTTCTGCCAGCTCCACAGAGCCTCTGTGGGCTTTGGGGGCTCTTGTTTCTTGGCCTTTTTTTTTCTTTTTTTCCCCTTTTTTTCAACTGAACTCATTCTTTTAACACTTCCTAGCTTCAATATTTTCAAAAGTTAGAAATAAGAAAAGAAAAAAAAAAGCTCTGCTGAGATCTACTTTTCCAGGTTGTCATGAAAATAAGAGACTCTCTCAGGATGCCAAGGGTGATTGCTGGGACTTGCCAATGGAACAGCGACCACAGGTCCTGTTCTGGG
>VXBN01010517.1:382954-397511 GCA_013397395.1 Sinosuthora webbiana
TTTTTTTTCAGGCACTGCCTAAATTTCAGTCTTCTCCTTTCTGGCTCTAGTTTCAAACTCTCTTCCCAGGAAAATGTTTGTAAAAATAATTTGCTATAATTAGAAAAAACCGTTTCATTGGAAATTCATTACTGGAAGCCTGTTCCTGCCAGCGGGAGCAAGGCAGGCTCCAGGACACCTCTTCTGGTGACATGTTCCTGCTGAACTGACAACCCAAGGAACGCCCATGTTTGTGTTACAAGAGCTGGGCTTTGACTTCCAGCTCCCAGAATCAAAGGATTATGTGTGGTTTGCTACAGCTATTAAAAAGATCTGTTGATCCCAGTCCCCGTGCCTGGTGAGAGTCCTGACTCCCAACAAAAATGGGAATAACAAGAGCAGGGTATCTGTTGTTTTAAGGGTTTCATGCAATACCTGCTCAGGTGTGGCAGTGCCACTGAGAGCTGGGGCTGTGCCTGTTTCTAGAACTGAGTATTTGGCCTCAGAAACACAGACACAGCCTCTGCACCCTGCCCTGGCTAACCTGGGAGCCCTCAAGAGAAGGGGGAACATCATGGCAAGGACCAAGTGAATTTGGAAGATGTCACTAAGCCCAGTCAGTGCCCGAGTTTTAGGTGTGCCAGGGCTCTGGGTGAGGAGCTCTGTCACCCCTGCTCCCCCTGGGGTCAGCACAAAGGCTTCCCATGGCTGGAAACCAGAACTCCAGGCAGGGATGAGCATTCCCTTGGCCATCGCTCTCTCCACCCCTTTGCTCCATTGCTGAGCCCTTCGGATGCAGCATCCCACCCACGCTGCTGCAGCACAAACCCCTCTGCTCTCCCCCCACGCTGCTGCAGCACAAACCCCTCTGCTCTCCCCATCCCAGAGCTGCGCTCCCAGCAAGGAACAGCACAGCCTGCTCCTGTTGGTTATAAAGGGAGATGGCACAAAAAGGCAACCCCTGAGACCTGGACCTGGATCTGGGACTCTGAGCCTTGAATATCCCTGCAGGCCTGGGACTTTTCCAAACACAGAGAGAAGGCTGGGGGCTGAGGGATGGTAACTCTCTGACCAATTACAAAGTAATTAAAAGACCCACCAAGAAAGCTCTGCATATGGGCTTTAATTATTACACCACAGTCCTGCCAGAAAAACACAAAAGAGGATCTTGGGCAGCTCGGAGGATGCATATGGCTTGTGTAGGTGGAGAGACCTAAGAGACTGTTCCTTTGGGTAGGAAGTGGATTTTCCCTCTCCTATAATCTTGTTAAATTACCCTGGTTTTAAATCAATGATTTATATCTCCCTCTTCAAATCCAGAGGGGGAAAAAAATAAAACCCCAAACCCTCTCTAAACAGCCAGTGTGTGACAAGCAATACATTTTCACTTTCATTTACCCTCACACTGCAAAGTTCACTCAGAGAACCAGAAGTGTTAAAGGAAAATACTGGGAAGGACTGGTTAAAAAGAAAGCCTTGGCTGAAGTGAGATGGAAAACAGATTTCCCGGGTTAGGTAAGTATCAGAAAATAATACATAATGTTAGACATCCGAAAAGGGAAGTAGGAAAATATTTAGGAATGTGCATAACCATTTGCAGCCTAAGAAAAGCACAAACCCCCAGTTTCAGGAGGAAAGGGCACTGCAAACAGTGCCAGGAGGTGCCAGGCTCTGGGATCTTCCTGGGAAATGGCCATATCCTGTGCCCAGCACTGATTTTCTGGGAGTGCCTGTGAGGAGCTGGCTGAGGATTCCCAAACAGATTCTGGTTTGCCCTTTGGGTTTCAGGGAGCCTCCCCCCCTCCCTCCTCAACCAGTTTGCATCTGTGTAGGTCCTGCAGCTTCCGGGGGGAATCATCTCTTGGCAACACTCACAAAAATAAAATAAAGTAAGAGACCCAGCACAGAGCTGGAACTGAGGCCACACTGCAGCCCACCTGCAATGGGGAGAGCTCCAGCTCTACCCAATTAACATCTCCTCCTTCCAGCTCTGTGAAAGCCCCACTGTGCTGCCAGGGAGCACCAAGCCTTGGTTACTTGAAAGCCAAGGAGCTGCACTAAAAGAAGGGTGGGCACAGGTGGAGGGAGGTGATTCCTCCCTCTGCTCCTCTCTAGTGAGGCCCCTGTGGAGCATTGTGCCCATCTCTGGGGTCCCAGCACGGGAAGGACCTGGACCTGCTGGAGCGAGTCCAGGGGAGGCCACAGAGATGCTCCAAGGGCTCCGAGAGCAAACAGGTCTGTCCTGGAGCCCAAAGGCCACGTGTGAGGCATCAGCAGCGGTGACAGTGGCAGGAACTGCGTGTCCCAGAGCCAGGAGGAAGCACTGACATCACCCATGGATGCCTTGAGCCCTGCTGAGTCACTGCTCTTCCCCCCAGCAGCAGCAGCATCCCAGCCCCGGGAGCATTCCCAGAGCTGCATCCGGGGCTGAGCAAGAGGAAAACTCAAAAAAAAAAGCCCTTTTCTATTTCTGGCTGAGGTGGATGGAAATCACCAGGCTCCCAGTTCCCGTGGGAAGCTGTGAATAACCTCCTGGACACTGCCACATCCTTTAACAACGGTGCTATTATGGGATGCTGAGTGGGGCTGGTGAGCCCCTGGTGCTCCCTCCCCAGCAGGCAGTGCCAGCACCGTGCCCCAGCCCTGGCACAGCCCAGGAGGGGACTCCCTGTGCCTGTCCCCGCTGCCCACGGCCTGTTTGCAGAGGAAATCCCCCCACGTGGCCTGGAGCACTGTGGGGGAAATAAAACCATCTGTTCATTGAGGCAGGCCAGCCTCAAACCAATTAATGTGAAGTATTAAAGGGTCTCTCCTCGATGCAAATCCCCTCTTGTAAACAAACCTTACAGGGCCCAGCCCCAGTCTCCAAGGCAAGTTCCAATCTGATTAGTTGCTCCTCATGCCTTAAATTCCCCCCTCACAGTTAGCAGTGGATAAAACCATCTTATTGCTGAGATATATTAAACACGTGCTGAATTTCACCTTGAGGTGTCCTTTGCAGTGATAATTAGTGAAACTGGGACCTCTCTGGGTGAAAAACAAGCAATTTAATTTGTTTTTTGGCGGTGGTTGTCCTCCAGACCGCCACCCACACGGCACAGCACACACACTGAGTTTTATCTCCCACATTTGCACTACTCCAGACTGGTTTTGTGTGCCTGCCCAAAGCAGAGCACAGAGTGCAAGGTGTGTAGTTCAGTACATTAAAAACAGGAGGATGAATTAATGAGAAGGGAGCTCAGCAACAGTTTTGTGCCATTGTCTGAGCAGCAGTCCTGGAGGAAAGCACTTAGTGCAGGTGAGTTCACCCAGGCAGGACAAGGACTGAGAATTCCTGCAGGAACACACCCTATGGATTCTGGAAAAGCAGGGGGATGAGGAAACAGTCCCCCTATGGAGGAAATGCATTTGTTAACTGATGGTTTAAACGTGGGAGCACCAAACTGGAGCCACAGGCTGCTCCTGCACAGCTCAAGGAGCCCCAAGGAAACTCCACAGCTCCTCTGAGCCTGAGCCTTCCCTCCCTCCACCAATCTTTTCTCAGATAATTGATTTTTTACTCAATCTCTCCATTTAAAGACACAAGTCTGAAAGCTCCCCAAATTGTAACACCACCTGGGAAAAGCATAACGTGCATTCCAATCCTTTCCAGCTTCATCCCTGCCCCACTCTGCTCCCCACAGCAGGGACGTGGTTCCAGCTCACCTCAGTCCAGCATTATAAAGGGTTTGATCCTGAGCTGAAACCAGCCTGATTTCTTTCCCTTGCTTTGTACATCTTTTTTTTTTTCTATTCTGTTTAAAAACAGACAGGAAACTGATAAAATTACGAGAGCTAACTGAATATGAAGCACTTTATACCTCACTGATTTGTGTTTCTTCCCTGTAGAGCAGAGTCTGTGGAGGTTACCTGAGATGTTCACACAGAGGCTTTGCTTCTCTTGTCTTGCTTCAAGTCAGATCCCAGAGTCTTCACTCAGGAGGAGTCCTTTTCCCCCAGCAGCAATGGAAATTTCCCAAACATGGATAAAATGATGGTCCTGCAGCAGAAGACAGTAAGAGAAGAGCAGAATGCATTTCCTGAAAGCAAAAAAAGAAGATTTTCATTAAAGGTGAGCTCTGCTGTCAGCCCCAGGACCCGCAGGCAGTTCAGAACAAACATCTCCCCCTTGGCCTGAAGGACCAGAATGGCAAGTCTTGGTCTTGCAAAAAAATGAATGGAAAAGTGAAATTGTGGGTGCCCTGTGTCTGTGTGTGGGGCTGAAGCTACCCAGAGCTGCTGAGCTGCCCTGAAACCAGAGCAGGTAAACAGGAAATCTGATGGCCGGGGAAGAGCCGGTGCTGGGAACACTTGTGATTTTGGCATTGAAAGTGTTACAGAAAACTTGCCATAAAGTTCCTCTGAGGCTTTAATTTCCCTCCCCCCCAATCTTCCTTTGATTTTGATCCCCTCCTTTTCCTCGTGTCCTTTGAACTCTTAAAAAGGCACTTTGAAGAGATGTCATAAAGTGGGGGCTTTATTCAGGAGCTCCTCTTTGATGCTCCTGCTCCGTGTGTGAAGGACGGCCCCGCAGGATGTGGAGCCAGAGGAGCTGAAAGCCGAGACAGAAAGGGAAGGGCACAAAAGTAAAAGTGTGGATGTGGTGTTTGGGAACAGCTCACGGGGACAGGCACAGCCCCACGGTGGATTCTGGGCTGCAGGGGCCTGGTGTGGTTACACCCAACCTGCTCCTCTGAGGGGGAAGTGATGGGGATGAAGGGCTGGGAATCCTCCATCCCAAAGCCACCCTGATCTCAGCACAGGGTTACAGCTGTCTGACAATCCCCCCATGCCTGGGTGACATCCCTGTGTGACATTTTAGAATTACTGTCACTTGGAGCACCTCTGGCACCCAAGCCCAGGGCTCAGCTCAGCCCAGCAGCCCCAGGGGTCGGTGCTGGCATCACCCTGCAGCCCTTCCCACCTCCAGCTGCCCCAGCCATGGAAGGTCCTGCTGGTCAAACACACAAACCAGTATTAAATCATCAAAAACGTAAATAATCCTATTAAATAACAGCAAACTTAAATAACCCTGTGCACACAAACCACCAAGAGCAGGCATCCAGCTCCCAAGCCCATCCCACGGGAAGCTGATGGCGCCGCCCAGGCAGGAGGGAGCAGGTGCAGAGCTCACCACCAGCACCAGCTCCTCAGACCCAGAGAAAAGTGCACGCTCCAAACACCCTCTCCACACTGGAGTACCTCGAAAGCTCAGAACCACAGGATCATTAAGGCTGGGAAAGCCCTCTAAGATCACCCAGCCCAGCCTTGCTGCAGCCCAGGCTTAGGCTGGGTGACTTTTCCCCTCCTGAGCTCCTGTCTGAATTACGACGGGACATCTCCACAGTGAAGCTGTTTGTGCAGCGCGGGCCCCGTGGCACGAGGCCACCGCTTGGAGCCTCTCAACTTTGTTTAACCTTTGCATAGGGAATTGCATGAACTCATCCAAGGGAACCTCTCAGCTAGGGAGAAACAGATGTTCAGGCATTAGATAAGCTACAAGCAAGTCCACGGTGTTTATCAGCAGGACGTGGGGTTGAGTTTGGGGTTGTTATTTTTAATGGGTGACCAGTGGTAGGAATCGTTCAGAAATAAGTGAAAATTATCCTGAAAACTGCTTGAAGGGCTTCTGAAAGGATTTTTTTCCTCAGTTGCTCCTTCTTACCTGCAATATCAATTTATATGCTTTTTTTTTTTTTTTTTTAGAATTACAGCCAAGTATCTGCTTCCAAGACTGAATGCAGATGCAGCTGGAACAGGAAATTTTAACTTGCTTTCAACCTGGGAATTTAGCACTTTAAGCTTGAGATAAGGAGAGAACTTGGTTTTAAAGACACATGTCCCCTAACAAAAGACAATTGTACTTCCAGCAGGGCCACCCCACAGCCCTCCTGAGAAACCAGTACTGCAGAAAATGGCAAAATCTAAAGAGCTAAGTTATCCTAGTGTGCATTTGTTAAATTATTCTGTCTTAATACACTCCAAGAATCATAGAAACACAGAAAGGTTTGGCTTGGGAGAGACCTTCAAGATTATCTATTCTGCCCCGTGCCATGGGCAGGGAGGGACACCTTCCACTGGCCCAGGTTACTCCAGCCTGGCCTTGGACACTGCCAGGGATGGGGCAGCCACAGCTCCTCTGGGCACCCTGTGCCACCCAGGCAAAGCCACAGCTGCGCTGGAAATGCCCAGAAGTTCTTACAGAGGACAAGGGAGACCTGACAAAGCAACCATGGCTTTTCCTGGTGCAGCCAAGGAGCCTTGGGAAGAGCCACAGCAGCCTGGCTCCTCCTGCAGCTGCTCCCTTCACACAACCAGCCCTGAGGAAAGCAAGCAAAGAGGAAAAAAAAAATGAGGTAGTGAATGAAAAACGAGTATTTTGTGACGGGCACTTTGTGTTACTGACCTGTGGCAGATTTTTTAAAAGGCACAATCAAACATCTAAAGCTGCAAATATAAAAGCTGGCACTAGGGAGAGACCCAGCACCCAGCTACCCAAACATCACCTAAATTCAGGGCCTGAAGTTTCCATCTCCTTAAGCCCTGCTCTCCCACTCACACGGGCATGTCCCCAAGGACCTTCCCCACGAGGAGGGCAGGGAGCAGAGAGCTGCCCTGCCACGGCCAAACCCACTCTGCAGCAAAGTAGGTCAAACTGAAACGCTGTGCTCTCAGCTGAAGGTCACCACTGTCTCCCCAGCCTGCTCCGGGCAAAGTTAAGTGTATTTACATTGAGAAGATGTGGAGAGGTTTTGGAGCTGGAAGTGGTTAGAGGAAAAACAGGCTGTTAAAAGAGAGCAGGAGCATGAGCCTGCATCCCAAATGGTGAACGCTGAGGGAGGAAAGAATGAAAAATCCCAAATAACAGACATTTCCCTCAAAGGGCAGGAGTGTTAGAACTGCCTTCCCCACTCCTGGGCGAGCACTGGGAGGTGTTCCTGTACAAACTACAGCCCTGACGAGAGGTCTTGGGGAACATTTGCAGAAGGCTTTGACATGGAAAGTCCAAATTTCCCTTTACGGAGGCAAAGTCTGACAAAAGCATAACGGAAAGAGGCTTCTGACGGACAAAAATTGACTCCCTGGCACACACACAGGCCCACGCAAACTTTCCAGCCTGCCCTCCAAGTGTGAGCACTGGTGTTTCCATTAAGTGCCTGAAAGCTCAGAAAGCTTCTGGAGAAAAAGTAAACTCATGATTAGACCGAGCACGACTTTTTTCCTTGGGTTTCTGCACAATTTTTACAAGTGGTTTTGCAACAGGAGCAGGGATTACCCGGGTACATTTGTGGGTGTCTCTTCTGGCTGCCCTGCAAGAGGAGCACAGATTTGGCCATTTTAGGGTATTTGAAGTCACTGTTGGGGACATCTGTCAGAGGAGGCTTCATATAGAAATAAAATCATGGAAGAAATCACAGAATTATTCAGGTTGGAAAAGCCCTCTAAGATCATCCAGTCCAACCGTTCCCCAGCACTGCCAACGCCACCTTTAACCCATGTCCCCAAGTGCCACATCCACACAGCTCTTAAATCCCTCTGGGAATGGGGACTCCACTCTTCTTTCAGGGAAGAAATTTTCCCCATTATCCAACCTAAACCTCCCCTGGTGCAACTTGAGGCCTTTTCTTTTTGTCCTGTCACCTGCTCTGGGGAGAGGAGACCGACCCCCACCTGGCCACAACCTCCTACACAAACCAGGCTGGAAAGAGCCCTGGATCCGAAGCCACACTGACCTTTGAGAAAACCCAAACCTAAAGCAGGCTGCCTCCTGTGCCCTGGTCACCCCAGCATGATCCCACCACCCATGGGGACTCCTGGAAGCCTCAGCCAGGGGACACACGTTGACGCGGAGGTTGCATCACGGCCATCATTCACACAATGTACAGACCATCTCCTCCGCCCCTGCGAAAGCCACAGCACTGCCTGCACAGGAGAGTTATGTTAGAACACTAATTAATGTATTTTGGCTGTCTCCTAATGAAACTCGGCAGCTGGAAGCAGGCACGGCGCCAGCGCCACGTGACCGCTCCGCTCTGCCTTGGACTCGGTTCAGGAATCCCTTTGCTCAAGTATCCAGTTGTCCTGCACGACTCCTTTTCCCCCCCAAACTGAACTGATCAATGTCTGGCTGCGAGTTATCATGGGGGGAGAGGGAGAAACGTGCCTGGGAAAGCTGTTGGGCATCACCCGGTGTATCCCAGCCCCGCTCCCGTGCAGCCATGCACAGGATTCCGCTCCTCCATTTGAATTCCCGCGAGCAGAACGGCTGGAAGCGGATGAGTGCCTGCCATGGAGAGCAGTTTTGAGTGAGGTTATTGCATTCTTGACTTAAGCCCATTTTTCTGGTTTCCATGCAAACGTCAATGAATTTTAAAAGGGAGCATTCAGCCCGGCCCTTCCGATTCAGAGCAAATACAGTATCTCTCTATATGGGGATTATTCTCCCGCTTGGCAGAGGGGGAATCCATTGGATTGCTTCTCCTCTCACCATCACAACCCCGACTGTCCCACACATCCCAGTTACCTCAGTTGGTCGCTGCACCATTCCCATGACTCCGGGCAGGAATACTCACTGTAAAAGCACAGGAATATAAATGCCTGCACCCCACACATGAACACCCACGCTCGTACAGGTGTGTGCCGGCACCGAGGACGGCGGGAATGTAAATATGTTTTACTCCTAATTATGGAAAGCGCTTTGGCAGGAGGCAGCCGGGGACACAAAGAGCTACTATTGAGGTTCCTCAGGCTGTGGCCCCCATTCAGCACACAATTGACAATATTTAGACAGCATGGGCTGGTTCCTTCCTCTGCAAGGTAACTTCCTCGTCTGGCAGCCCCGGGCAGGCTGTAAATGACCTTGTGTTTGAGGACAGTGTCAAGTCAAATAAGTGGTCAAAGGCAAGCGGCGCCTGCTCGCTGCTGCTCCTCCAGCCCCATTCCCTGCTCCCTCCTCTCCCCCCACAGCCCCTGGGGTTGGACAGAGCTGGGAGCTCTGGCAGGAGATGCTCCCGTGCTGCCTGGCAGGGAGGCAGCAGCCAGGGAGCACCGGGCGATCCCACTGCGCAAAGCGGGGACAAAAAACTATGGCATGCAATAAAGACTAATTCATTAATCCCAAAGGAATCTCATTTGGGGTTTTGTCTCTCTCATCTCTCCTCGCCCATTTTCAGCCTTCCCCAGGAAAACTCTCCCCTGTAAGATGCTCAAAGGTTTGCTGGTCTCTCACCGGGCAGCTTGGCTCCCAACCCTTCCTCGCTGTCCGTGCCCTGTTCCAGCCTGGCTCCCGTAACACACACAGGGCCAGACCACAAAGCACATTGACTTCTGCAAGTCTGGCTCTAAAACCAAATAAAAAGCTTTTCATTGACACTCAAGTGTAGGTGCAGCAAGTCAAAAGCCTTATTTTCATGTTTTACAGCGCTCCCACCTGAATAAATTCATTTTAAGTGCCACTTTTCCATTTGTGGATTATGAAAGGTTGGGAGGTCTGGATGCCATCACCAGGGCCCAAAAGGCAATATATTACCCACTGCAGGAGCCTGTCAGTGCTGCTGTACCCCACAGCCATGGGCCCTGCAGAGCCTTGCCAAGCACTGCCCCTGGTGACTCCAGGCATGACCAGACTCTGCCTCGGACACACAGACAGACACACGGACAGATGGACAGCAGCAGGTCTGCTCCTCGCAGAGTGGGACAGGCACGTGGCCATAAAGCAATGGTGGGACTTGAATGTGACATGGCTCAGTGGAAAAAAAAAAAAATCCCTAACATAAAATATTTCCTAATCCACCCACCTTCCTGCTCCCGTTTGGAGCAGAACGGCTCCATTGTGCTCTGGGGTTTGCTCAAGGCAGAGCCTGCACTGGGAGAGGAGGGGCTGCACATCCCTCAGTGTGAACACGCCACCAAACCCAACTGGGGCTCTTGCAAACACCCAGTTTGGATCCAGGGGTAGCCCATTTCCAGCTCTAATGCACAGCATCACCTTAAATTACAAATCGCACGTACCTGTGGGTGTAAGTGCAAGTGCCCGAGGCAGATTTGGCACACCAACAGCTACGGGAGAAATCTGAAGAAATGAAGTGTCGTGGGATTGTTGGCTTTGCATATATTTAATTTTCCAGCCATTTTTAACCATATGGAACCACAGCTTAGGGGTGTTGGAGCATCACTGCTGCCAGCCCAGAGGACAGAGGTGCTCTGTCTGCCCAGCCATAAGATTCAAAGCTCTGTCCACAGTGGGAACGTGCACCATCCTATCAAACTCAGAAACACATCAGCAAGCTCAGCATCTTCCAGGAAGGAGCATCGCCAGGTTTAAAATCAGACCACAACCAGGAGGTGCTCCCTGTTTTCTCCCACTCAGCACACAGAAGGTTTTCCACAGCCCTCAACGGCTCTCGAGCAAACCAGGGAAGGTTTGAGTTCATTCCACTCGTGCAAGGAAACTCCCCTGACAAACCAAACAGGCGTTTGGCCGAGGAGCTGCAGCACCATATGGCTCCTCACTCCTCACACACACAACCCTCCACAGTAATGCAGGGACAGAAGCACTAGGTGGCAAAAAAAGCCAACAGGTCCTTATTAGTTACAATCTGGAAATGAGCATTAATGTCTCTGTAAAATTTCAGGGAGTTTAATACCAACAGTGGTGAGTCTCAGCCCAGGACCAGAGTGTTTCGTTGTTCCCAGTGAAGGATGGAAGTGAGGGCTCACAATCAGACAAAGAAAAGGGGGAGAGAGGGGTTAAACCCCAAATGGTTCCTGAATAAATAGTACCAAAGTAGAAAAAAACACATCTTCCTGGATTTCCGAGCACCATTTCCTTCCTTGGCAATGGCCGTGCAATAAAGCATCAAAATAAACAGTAATCAAAAAAATAAATGTCTGGAAATGGTCTGTATTCCAGATGAGAAACATCTGCAGGGGTAGATCAGCAGATCTTTTCTCTTTTTCCTGGGCAATTAGTTGGACAATTCTGCGCTCTTATAGGTAAAAATATTCTCCCAGCCTCTTCTATCACCTCATAAATTAAATCAGTATTTTTGCAAAGGAAGGTAAAAATCAATAAATTCCTCCAGATAAATAAGAGCAAAGGACTCCCCATGACATTGCTGAGCCATTCTCCTTGGGACCGTTTCCTGTGCAGCTCTCCTCATCTCCAACTGCACTTTCTCAAAAGGATGGGGGGGGAAAAAAACCAACCCTCAAACGCTTTAACATTTAAAAATAAGGTTTTAATTTTTCCTGTGCTGAAATGAACATGAGCTAATGGCTGGATTAGACCAATGTATCGACTGTGTGACTTGTTACAGACCATAAACAAGGACAGTCTCATTAATTTTGGAACCACCACTGCCAATTACGAAAGCATTGTGCTTGCCATACACATTGATTAGAAAAGCTGTTTATTTGAACTAATAAAGCAGTAAATGAGCTGAAATTGTCTTTTCTTTATTTTTAATATGATAAATGGAATAAACTATGGGTACATCTGTTCCAAGCTTCTTCTCCACAACATGTTATGTCTGAAAAGCCTGAAAAATGTTCTTTTCCATTCCAACATTTCAAAGTAATGATTTTCTGCGAAGCATCACCTCCAAAACATCCATCAGGCTTACACAGTTTAATCCTCATTCTGCATTTAGTTCCCTTTCTGAGCTAAACCACATTACATAGGGAGGAGAAAACAGGCATTAGCCTCCAGATAAATCATGGGCATCTCTGGCTCAGCACCCCAGGGTGCAGCTCTCTGAGATGCCACAGAATCATGGAACCATTTCGGATGGAAAAGGTCTCCAAGATCGAGTCCAGCCATTAAACCACCACTAAAAGTCCCCAAAGCCCCCAAGTGTCACTTTTACAAATGTTCCACTTTCAGACAAATCTGTATTCCAACAACAGGAAGAAGCCAGAGGGACAGACACGTGCTCTATTTTGGCCACAAAATTATTTTTCCCACTCCCACTATTTTTTTAAACCTTGCTGCTCTCCAGCCTCTCCCAGCAGGGTAAACCCCTGGTCATCTTGAGCAGGAAAATGTGCACAAACCTCTCAGATTTTAAAAACATTCCCACTAAAATTGCAAGGAAAAGTCCCTACAGCATCTGTGCAGCACTGCAGGAGCCCCTGCTCCCCTCAGACACCACTCCATTATTCCACAGAGTAAATGCTGAACCTTTTTTTGCCCAGGCACTGTGGTGACACAGCACATCAAGGCAAATCCATATTCCAGTTTCTGGGATCTCCCAGGACCAGTCCAGCTGGAGCTGGGAATGCAGACCTGCTCCCTGCACTGCCTCAGAATGGGAGCTTAATAAAATAGCAAATAGAGAAAAGAAAGTGTCACCAGATAATGAACACCTTATTTTAGGCTGTGGTTAAGTAATTTGCTTTTCTGAGAAGGGAGTTGTTTTTTTTGTTTTTTTTTTTTATTGTGTTTAGTGGGGATTTAAGGGCAGCCATGGTGAAGTTTCTACATAAAGGAAAAGCAAACAGCTGAAGAGTCCTCCCTGGGCTTTGATCCTCCCTGCAGTGAGTAAACCATGAAGTGATTGTTAAATCCTAATCCGATTTAAAACTGCTTTTGAATGCTTTAGGGGAGGAAGTGCTGGCTCTCACCGTCCTTTCCAGCCCAGGGGTTTGAAGCTGTGTCACCCTGCCTGTGCAAAGCCAGGATCCCCCTCCCTGGCAGCTGCTGAAGCCCAAAACACCCACCTCGAGATAAAGCTCATTCCAAAGGGAAGGGAATAAACCTCCTCGTGTGGGCACCTGGAGAAAGCTCAGGGCAGCTCCCCAGTAACTCAGCTCCAACTGCAGCAGGCAGGGGAGCACAGCTCGAGCAAGAGGCAGCAGCCAGAGCTGGCAGTCAGCACAATAAACTCCTGACCAGAGAGGCTGCAGAGCTGTCTAACCCCAGGTTATTCCCCTGCCCACGCCTGGGCACCGCACGGACATCGCTGCAGGAGCACAGCCCAGCTCATGGAATGCAGTGCAGGAGCACAGCCCGTGGAGTATGGATCCCCACATGAACAAGATCCATGGAACTGAGCCCCCAAGGAGTCCTCATCCTGGTCAGAGCCCTGGGCCTCTCCTGGGCAGGCCTGGCTTTGCTGTGGCAGACCCTGCTGACCGACCACCCAACCCAACACCAACAAACTGCCCTGACTCTCCTGAGGAGCATTTCTGGGCTGTGGATCCAGAGGAGTATTTTCTTTAATCTCTGTTGAGCTTAGCAGATAAAACTATTTATATCTTTTCTTCCAGAAATACCATTCAAAAGGAATCAGGATCAAGCAACCTGCAAAAACGTAACACAACAATTGCCACCCAAACTTCAGCTGCAGCGTCTTTCCTGTGAGAGTCTCTCATGACATGCTGGAAGATGAGTTTTATGCCACCTGTTGTTTATTCCACTACCTTATTATTCTCTGGAGCCCCCCTGGTTTGTTGTTGAGATTATCTAGAAATGCAGCAGGGCACAGTACACCTGTAGCCCAGTGACCCCATTATTACACAGTTACAGAGGTCTAGGACCCTGCCAGACCAGGAGCTGCACAGCCAGAGTGACAACCCTGCTTCCAAAAGGTTTATGAAGGAGAAAACCAGGAACACTGAAGATTTAGGACCCTTACATCTGGATTCTGTCACTGCAGCAGGATAAAACAAAGCCATGATCCAACCTTCTTTGGTCAAGCGTGGATCAGAAGATGAGCAAACACATCCCAGCTCAGCGAGTCGTTATTTTCTGTGTGTTCAGTCCACCATGAGCCTGGTAGGGACAGAGATTTCAACATGAAAACCAAGGCCCCAGGACACCAGGATTAGAAATGTGCTGGCAACTAGCAAGATATCAGAACAGTTTCCTTGGCTGGAGCCAAAAAGCAGCGATTTTGTCTTGGAGCTGTTTATAAATCCCAGCTCCAGAAAAGCTGAAGAGACTGAGTGTGATCATTGACACAGGAAAACCAGGACACGGGTGGTGGTGCTGGGGAGCAGCACGGATCTTCAGGGGAAAAACGAACTTCCACGTGTCAGTGCACATCCAGCCAGGACTGCAGCTCTCCTGGTACTGGATCCCACCTTGAACGTGGTCTAAGAGCTGCCTCAGCCCCACAGTGAAGGACTTCACTCTCTCCAGGATGTTTCCAAAGGTAGGAACAAGGAAAGGCCAGAGCAGGACCCTCCCCTCCCTTCCAAAAGCAACTCCTAAAGAGCGAAATGACCTTTTACTTCAGGAGAATGTGCTTTTTGTAGCAAGGCTGTTCCATTTTTTTTTTTAAATGATCTCTTTTCAAACAATTAAAATCCATGCCCGCACCACACGCGAGGCCGCGAGTCAAATCCCTGCTTTACATCACACACGGCACTTTTAAATGACATCTCCTTTTTCCGGGGTGGAAAATCACAGTCAGCATTTGTATATAAATATTATTACACAGCTTGAATGTAGAAGCCAGGAAACAGAGAGTGCTGCATGACAACGTGCTAAAAATTCCTTGCTGCCTTTTTTTTTTTTTTTTTTTTTTTTTTTTTT
>VXBN01010517.1:397564-409143 GCA_013397395.1 Sinosuthora webbiana
TGTGTGTGTGTGTGGAGAAGCCAGCACTGTTTGTACAGGGATCCCATTATCACACGCAGAGTTGTGCTCACAGCAGCTCACCCAGGACCAACACGTCCTCCTGCAACCAGAGTGAGCAGCACGTGGGAAATCGTCTCCTCAGCTTCTGATCCTCGTTCGCCGCTCCCCTGAAAATTACAGATTCGTTTAACCTGTGCATACATTAAATCCCAGGCTATTGTCAGGCTCTGACTACTCATATGCCTGAGAACAGGAACACAGTAATTAGGAGGGTGAGCTTGTCCTCCAAAGAGAAGCAGACGAAGAAACTCCTGGCACAAATTCTCTTTAAAGCAATAATAGCATTACTTATCTTAATAATATTGCTTTATTCTAAGGAAAGTCCATTTTATTGGACAGACTTCCAACCTCAGCAGTCTCCTCTCATAGCTCACAAGTGGCTGGCAGGGCCAAAGACTAGGACTGGACTTTGTTTTGGGCTAAGATCAAGCTTAGGGTCAGCTTGCCCTGCAATAGCCTGAGCCTGAGTGGCACCAGATCCTCATTTCTCCTGGGGTGCTGTCCCAGGGCTAGAGGGACAGGAGTTTAATAGCCCAGGGCGTTTCCATCTCCAAGGAGCAAATGACAACACCTGAAATTGAAATCTCCAGCCTCCAGATCACCAAACCTTAATCCCTCCATATCAAACGGTCAAGTCTCTGTGGCTAAAAATACCCCAAACTGGCTGCTGCCAGCTCCTCAAGCATACAGAAATAGTGGCTGGTTTTCTGAAAGCCACACACTTCCATGTGTCCACAATGTGCTGCTGGCCTCTGAAAACAAAAACACTTCCAGTGGAGACACACACACTGTTCCATCATCAGGGCAGTCAGTCCAACCCCTGAGGCACAAAAACCTTCAACGGGGAGAAGCCACGTCCGGAACACACCGACCACAAACACCCGACAAAACACGGGGCACCCTGGGGGTCCTGCAGCACTGACATCAAACTCTTCCTGCTGGAAAGCACCAGGATAATGAAATATGAGCAAGGAACCCACCACTAACACAGACACACCACGGGATGGGCAGTGTGCAGTCCCTCCTTAGGGTTGTCCTTAAACCATTTCACTGATTTCCTGCTGGACGAAGCAAAACCGACTTGTCAAAGGTGCTAAAGGTACTTCAGGTTTAATAAGAGACATGGATTTTAATTTCTGGGAAAGAAAAGGGACACATGACACCCTCTAAAGAATATTTTTAAGGAAGAAAAAAAAAAAAAGTGGCTGGAGCAGTAAAGTGCCTGGGATGGGGAATACAGGAAAGGTGGGGGTTGGATTCAACCTGTTGTTTCACTGCTCTACAAATCTCCACAGCAAAACCTTTCCCTTTGGAGCTTCCAACCTCAGAGCCTTTCAGAAGAACCCAGAGAGACCAAGGTGTCCTGGCTAAAATACCCCCAGGGTCAGATGAGTAGGACAAAACCACATAATTTCATTACTGATATCAGTGAACTTGCTGAGACAAGACAAAAAATTTGAGGGTTCCCTGCCCCTTTGGCTGCCAAGCTCCTGTCAGGGTTATCAATTTGCAGACTAACTATAAGAATTTAACATTCCTGGGGGCCAAAATTTGATTTGATTATGAAAATTCAAGGTCACTTCCAAACTTTATCCATTCTGGTTCTAATTACTTCCATAACTGAGACAAGTTTGGAGGCGAAATCTTTCAACACATGCCTTAATGAAAAGAAATTCACAAAACCAAAGGATAAACAGGTCAAAATTAGTACAAATAACTTTTCCCTTCTAACATTAACCCTTTCAAGGGATACTGGGCATAACTTGAAGTCTTGGGAAGCCTTGAGGTCTTGGGAAGTGTTCCCATCCATCAGACAGAGGACTTTGTTTCAGAACTGACAAAGTGGGGATTTAGACTGGGCTGAAATATAAATCTCAGAATTCCCCAAATCCTGGACCAATAATTTACACCAGTTTCTCCTCCCTGCTTTTCCATTTCCCAATCATTTTCCACGTGTCCCACAGATGAGCCAAGCCCCTGCAGTGCTCTGCCCCAGAGCAGCAGCACAGACGTGCCCAGGGCCTCGGGAGTATTTTCCCCCCGGAGGAACTCGGCCCTCACATCCCATTCCATTTGGAACTCGGGCTATTTTTGCCCTGTGCATCATCCAGTGCTTGTCCTCGCTGCCTCTCGCCTGCCAGGACGATGACTAACTTTCTCCCTCCACTTGTTCCCTCCGCCCCTGAGAACATTCACGTCCATCTGGAGTTTCTCACAACAAAATATTTTTCAGCGAACCAAAACACCGTAACACGGGATCAGCCAAGCCAAACCCGGCGTCCTCCCTGCTCCTGGCAGAGCTGCTGCCCCCCACCCCGGCCTGGGGGGCTCCCCCTGAGCCCAGAGTGGCTCTGCAGGTGCCCAGGTGAGGAACCCCCTTGGTCTGCAGAGGTCTTTCGATGATCAGTGAGATCCTGTTATCTGTGGTTTACTTATTGGCCATGTTCAAAGAAATGGAAGAGAATCCTGGATTGGTTTGGGTTGGAAGGGACCTCAAATCCCATCCAGTGCCACCCCTGCCATGGCAAGGACACCTTCCACTGTCCCAGGCTGCTCCAAACCCTGTCCAGCCTGGCCTTGGGCACTGCCAGGGATCCAGGGGCAGCCACAGCTGCTCTGGGCACCCTGTGCTTCCCCACCCTCCCAGGGAAGGATTTTTTTCCCAATATCCCATCTATCCTTCCCCTCTGGCAGTGGGAATTCCCTTTGTGCTGTCATTCCATGCCCACCTTTCCACCTGCTCCAACCCCACAGCCTCACTCCCCTCCCCACCCCACCAGGAAAAGGAGGCTCTGGAGATGCTTCACGCAAAATTTCTGGATCCTGAAAAAAAAAGAGAAAGCCAAGGAGGGACAGAAACAAAAGGACGCAATCAGCTGAACTGGAATTAGTCACATCAATTTCAAATACTTTCTGCTTTTGTTCATCAGCAGCCAGGGCTAATTACCCTGCTGAGGAAATGCATCCCCTCACAGGTGTTGAGCTGGTGTCCTTTGTGCTGCCAGCCCCTGACAGTGACAAATCCCCCCTCGTAGGAAGGAAGAAAACTCTGAAGGGAACCAGGAACAGCAGAGAGGAAGAAGGTGCCCAAAAAAGAGCTCATGAGGAACAAAGGGGGGAAAAAAAAAAAAAAAAAAGGCAAAAAAGAAAAGCTTCTGAGATCCATTAAAGGCAAATCATTTAACATTTACTTTTCCTTCTGGTGCTGTTCTAAGTTTCCACATTACTGCACCATTAATTAGGCAAAACTACAGGAAATGATGGGTATTTTGACAGAGCATCGAGTGCTGGAGTCGGCCCAGCAGAGCTGTCATAACATCCTGATGTACAGCATGAGGGGGCTGTGGGCTGGTGGGGCTTTTAAAGAAAGAACTAAACCACATCAGAACACTAAACCCCAGTAATTCTGTCAAAGGCAACAGGTTAAGGCCACAAAGAAAAGTGGGGTTTAAGTGCAAAAAAAAAAAAAAAAAAGTTTCCTTTCAAATCGCATATTTTCCAGTCTGTAAATTTTTAATGGATATAATCTGGGTACTTTCAAAGCAGAGACAGGAGGAAATTAGTCAGGAAAATATTTAAGTGTTAGAATATGGTAATTATATACAATTATGTGACTCTGTAATACCCAGTGATACTTCAAAGAGGGAAGGGCTGGGTTGATTTTGTTCTACTGCTGTAGCCCGTGGAGGAGGAAACACGAGGGATGGAAAAGGAGGGGAATCAGAGCTGATCTTGCAGGGAGAGGCAGACCCCCCTCATCCCCATGGGGTTGGGGTGAGGTGCAAACCCCCCACAAGCTCCATCAGGGCCCCCACAACCACCATCGACCCCCCTGGGACATCCACAGCAAACCCTGACCTGGAACAAACTCCCAGCAGTTCCACAAGGAATGGCCCTTCCCTAAAGGAACTTTCACTTGGGGGAATATTTTCACTTGCAGTTTCTTCCATCGGTTATAAATCACGAATGAAATGCTGGATTTCAGCCTTTTCCGTCGTGCTGGGTGTTACAGATCCACCAAAAAACCAAAGTGAGGTAAAAACGACGGTGTGGGGCTGGAGACAGGAGCCACACAAACCAGGGCAGTGTCACAGGGCCCAGAGGAGCTCTGGTTCAAATATGCAGTGAATTCATCATCACCCATCCCGGGGAGCCAGCAGAGAGCTACAATCCAGAATGGTTTTACAGTATAAAAACCCCAACCCAGCTGTTTTCCACCAGCACAGCCCCTGCCACTGCAGCACACGGATATCTCAGCAAAGTCTTTGCATTTCAAACCTTAACCTCAGAAATAACAGGAATGACTCCACAGGAACACCTTTAACTACTGCAGCAGCTACACTGGGATTAAATATGTGCCTTTATGAAGTTTCGTAAACTTCAGGCCAGAAATGCCAGAGGAAAAAGACACTGGCAGTGCCTCAGTGACCAAACCACCATCAGCTCCAGGATTTATCCACTGGCATTGCAGGACTTCAGCTCTTTTTAAAGAAAAGAGCTCAGGTGGAAGAGACAGACCTTATTCCTGCCAAAATAAAGATGGATTTGCTGTCTGCTTTTGATCAGTATATGTGCAAAAAAACCAGTTGATATTTAAGTGTTTGCTTTGCTATTCATTAATTACATTATGCAGTGAAAATTTCTGTGGCTTTTCAGGAAGGAATTAGAGGGTTTTCTGCCCAAAATGTACCCGGGTATTAGCGAGGGTTTCAGGCATGGATGCAGCATTTCTTCAGGCTGCTGATAATAATTTCCAGCTCTGTCCATGGACTGGAAGAGTGAGAACAATCCAATATTCGGATCTTTCAGGCTCAGCCTGACCTGCTGTAGCAATACAGACACCAAAAGACCTGCAAAGCACTGCTGCATGCTCAGCACGACTTTTAAGGTCAGGACTTTTCCACAGTGTTGGCCAGGGAACACCATTTCCTCCCTGTGAGAATTCATTTCCTAGTCACAGGTGAGGTGGTGGCTGCTGAGAGCCCTGAGCCAGCAGGTGCTGCCAGTTCTTCCCTGGCATTCAAAAACCAGATATCCACCTATCCTGAGCCTGGAAGTCCACAGGAAAGACAATTCCCAGCTGTTCCAGACAGGCTGGAATCGTTGTTGGAGAGAGGTTGTGCCCTGCCAGGGCAGCACCTGCCTCCACCCAGGGCTTTGGCCACACCTGGAGGGGACAGAGGGGCCATTCCACGTGCATGACTGAGCTGCAGATGCCCAAAGCCCCTGTGTCCCCAGACAGGGATGCTCCACAGGAGGGACCTCTGCCTTGTCACACCCAGGGCACCTGGGGAGAGCCGCCAGGCTCTCGGAGAGAATGTGGAGAGCAACGCTTCCCCTGCCCTGAAAATACGCTTGCATTTGTTCACTTAGTTGCTAAAAATGCTCGAGTCACATGGGAAGGGCTGGGAATGCAGCCCAGGAATTTCGTTTGTAAGCAGAATTGTGTTTCTGGAGACTACTGACCTGAACCGTAAATAAATATTCAGAAAAAAAAAAAATATATGGACATATTCACAATTTATGGTCCTTGAGATGACTGAGTCAATCAAAACCAGGTGAAATATTTCCCTCCCTGATCTACTATCAAGTCCTACAGGTTGGAAAATAACCCACAGCCCCTCCAAGAAGATTGAGCAGCAGGTCCAGTTTCAGCCCCGGAGCCCATGGTGGGGAAATCCATTTCCCATGGTGGGGAAATCCATATCTCACATTGAGGGTCTCACATTGAGGGTGTCTGCTGATAAGGAGCGCTGTTGTTCTGCCAGCTGGGCAGCAGGGAGGGTCCCAGCAGCCCCAGAGCTCTGCTCATCCATCACAGCCAGCCTGGACCTGCTCCCTGCCCGAGGAGTTCCACCTGTGCAGAGCACAGTTCTGCAGAGCAGCCAGGCCAAAATCCCAGCCCTGGCCAGGCCCCAGCTTCAGAATTTGCGTTTCTCTCAGTGGAACTTTTTATGCCAGTGAATGGCAAATTGCTCTGATATACTGAGTTCAGCTTCTGAGATGGTGACACAGCCAGCACACAGCAAACATCAGTCAGAAAGCATCTTCAAAGCAGCAAAAGTCCAAAAAGCAAGAGCAAAAGATGGGGCATTCAGGTGGGATTAAAGTTGCCAGATAAGTCAGATATAATTGCCAAAAAAACCCAAGTATAACCTTCAAACCCTCAAAAAATTCTTATATTTTTATTAAAATCCTTTATTTTTAATAGGAAAATCCTTTACATGTCCAAGGCCAGGTTGGACAGGACTTGGAGCAGCCTGGGATAGTGGAAGGTGTCCCTGCCCATGGCAGGGGGTGGAATGAGATGGACATTAAGGTTCCTCCCCAGCCAAACCATTCCAGGATTCTGTGATTTGCCGTTTTCCGAGTCCAAATTTGCTGCACAGACTTTTGTTTAGGTTTGCTTCGGGGTTTTTTTATACCACTCATAAGGAATTGGTACAGAATTCCCCACCACACACTGTGGCTGCAGCACCACTTCAAGACCAAAGAATATCCCTTCTACCTGACTAAAATCTTCTCATCTTCCTCGAGCTGGTGCTCCCAAATTTCCATTGCCTGTGTTAAAACCAAAAATAATGTGTTAAAACCCAAAATAATGGGTTAAAACCCAAAATAACCCCAAAGGCTCCACAGCCAGGTAAGGCCACAAAGCAGAACCGCGAGGGAAGGAAGGAAACGAAGCAGTTGGTGTTAATTATGCAAAACAAGATGTGACTCCAAGGATGTGAGTAATGTCTGGATACGACAACAGGTGCCTGATAAGAGAGGAGGAAGCCCAGACCTTTCATCTGAGCCGCAGGAGCGGCGGCTGCGAGAGCTTCACCGGGAGCAGAGATAAGGATTCTTAGTCACCCCCGGGGCAGTTTGCAGAGTTTATGAGGTGATTTCATAACAGGAGGGGATGTGGTGCCCGTGTCAGGGCCTGGCTGCCAGGGAGAGGCGTTTCAAGGCAGCGAGATAAAGCTCGGGAACACTTCCACGGCCGTCCCTGCAGGATGAGCCCAGCACTGCCTTCCGCCCACACGAAATCCAGTGAGGTGACATCCAGCCCCCCCTTTCTGGGTTACATCACCAGGCTTCTCTCTTACTTCCAGCGGAGGCTGTGATCCAGAGGGAAGCTCCTGAGAGCTGGTGTTTCCCTGGGAGCCACAGGCTCCATCAGCTCCCACCCTCCCAGGTTCTGCCAACCCCACACGCTCAGCCCTGCGAGAGCTGCACCCAGCTCCTCCACAGCTCAGCAGGCGCTGCTGGTTTCTGGCTGCCACCTCTCCTGTGGCACCTGCCTTTCTGTTTGGCATCTGGGCACGTCCACGTTCCAGGCTGTGCCCGAGAACCCACCATCCCACTGTTTTCCCAACACTTGTGTGATCCCACATCAACCCCCTCTGGCTCATCTCCGTGACAGAGCAGCGCAGTAACTGCTGGTTGCAATGCACAGGGGGAGGAGAATTCCTATAGCAACATCCAAACAATTTCTCTGACTTATGGATGACAAATATTTGGCACGATCCAGCAGTATTTATCAGGAAGACTAATCCTTCCTACTCTGCCTGTGGCTGGAGGCACCATGAGCATCAAACAAATCAGGAATACGGGATGCTGCCCCAGATGGATTTTGCAGCAATGCCATTTCCATGCAAGGGGCATATTGGATTAAAAGAGAAATGTTCAGTTTTTCCAGGTTTTATCAATTATTTCTGAGAGGCAATAAAACCTGAAATTCCCATTTTTTCATTTTTAATGGGAAAACTTAACCTATAGATTCCATCCTTAAAACATGCACGGCAACGGTCAAGCAAATAACGAGAGGGAAAAGGTTCTTCTCCTTCTATCACCAAGAGACGGCAAAACCACCCACGTGGGCATCCTTTGGTTCTTGAGAGGCAAGGCCAAGGCTCCAAACCACCTCCCCCATAACAACGTGCCCCCCACCCACTGCCAGCAAATGAGAGAATTCCACAGGCAGGATGATCTGAGGCAGGCCAGGAGCTCCCTCCTCACGCCCGGCGCTGCTCCCACGCCGAGTTACCGCGAGGCTCCGACGCCAGCCGGAGCGGATCTGGAGGAACACGAAAACCTCAGCAGATAAAGTCTACACATCTGCTCCTGATCCAGCTTAAAGATAGCAGAATGCCAAGTGGCCCAGGATTTAAGGCAGAACACGGCTCCGCGTTCAGAACGCCTCTGAAGCCCGAGTTACGCGCTCCCCAGGGGGTTGCACTTTCACTTTCCTAAATTGCCTGCATATTTGCTTTTTTCTGATGGCAGATTAGGAACCATGCATTTCCTTAAACCGCCAGCTTTGGGCCAAGACACACACGCCCTGCCTGGAGCTCTGCCAGCCCACACAGCAGAGGCAGAGCTGGAGAACCACGTTCCAGTGTGAGCTGCTCCAAGGGGAGCCCGGCAGCCGGTGACTGCCAGGCACTCACACACACCCAGCTCTCCCAGGCCAGCCAGGCTGTTCCCAGGATGTACAAGAACTAAATTAAGGAACTTTAGAGGCAAAGCAAGTGTGGCAGCACCACAGTTCATCCCAGAGAAGAAATCACCATCAAAAATCTGCAGCTATTTCGGGGTTTAAATGGGCATGAAATGAGCCAGCAATTAATTTCCTGCGTGAGGAAGGAGTGCCGAGTCCAGTATCAGCAGCACTGCCAACATGTATAAACTTATTACATGTCCTGGGATAAGTGGTATTTCCCTTAAAGCCTCAGCTTCCAGAATCCCACAATGATAACACAATTCTCCTCCCCGGCACTGCAGCAGCCCCAGAGCCCTCCCGACAAGGAGCCTCCTCCCAACAGGCACAACCTGCTTTTTACAGCAGCTTGAGGAGGTTTTGGAAGCAGACAGGGCATCAGCAGAGGTGGGGAGACACCATCCCGCCCCTGCTCATCCCAGCACAGGCATCTCCAGCTCCCCCTGTGTGCAGAGGGACTCCAGAGGAGCCAGGAATCTCCAGAGTGCAGAGCACCCACCACCCTCACCGTGGGCTCTTGCCTCAGTGACCCCCAGCTCAGCTTCTGGGGCCTGACCCAGAGCCAGAGCAGAGCCCACTGGGACAAACGGGAAGAGCAGCTTGGAGGAACCCACACACCATTCCAGACCCAAAGCCTTGCGTGCCTGAGCACAGCAACCAGGCTAAGATCTAGCAAGAAACACCTTTGTCCATAGGGGAGAATTAGCCAAATAATGTTTTCAATACGTCTTAAGGAAGAGGCGAATTAGCTCCGAGATTTACAATCTCATAACTCTCTGCTCAAAAAGGTTCCATCAATCCACAGCCATACCAGCAATATTCCCACTTTTCCCTCCCTAGAACCACACGGCCAGACCCCATTTCCTCCTCACTCCTTCACACGTGGATAATCATTTTTGTTTCCTCTCTTGAGTTTTATTGCTGGGGGGTTCCAGGAGGGCGGGGGCTGGCAGGGCTGTGCCTGGGGCTGCTGTGGGATCACAGCACAGAGCCGTCGGGAGATGCTCCGTGCACTGCAACAAAGGACTTCCCCCGGGAATTGTGCCCGTGGCCCTGGAACACAGAACGCGGCATTCAGAGAGAAAAGCCTTGAATTCAGAGGCGCTTGACTCTCCCACCGCTGCAACGTTACAGAACACTGGCAGCACTCAAATCAAGGTGCAGAATTTATCCTGTGCCACTGTTGTAAAATGATGGGATCAGAGATTTTTTTTTTGTGTGTGTGCTCAGGAATTTGAGGCTCTCAGCTTTGGGCTGGTTTCCAGCACTAAATACAGCACGATGATTTTTTTTCATTTATTTCTTTTATACAAGCTTTTTTGAAATAGCATCTTCTACCATTATGTCTTTATTTGCCAATTTCCAAAGTCACAGACAACGAATTTCTCTGCCTGCCCGTCCTTCCCAGCAGTATTTCACTGCAAAGAACACAACCAGTAACAAAGCAACACTTTAACCAATCACCTTCTATTTATTTTCAAAAGCACCCTGATCTGACAGGAATCTGATAAAGCTTTCAAAAGCACCACATCTGATAGATCTGAAGGCCAGTAAGATTTTATGCAACCTTCTGGAAGAGGTGTTCTTTAGGGAGTCTCCATCTTCTGCCCTTTCCTTGTTAAATTGCATTTGCCCATGACCCATAACTCCCACTCGGAAACGTCTCTGCCCTCAGAGACAAACACACCTAAGAAAATGATCAGCCTCAGAGCACAGCCCTGGGAGGGAGAAATCCTTCCCAGAGAAAGAAATCTCCCTTCCTTTGTATCTGCGGTAACGTACATTGTTTGTATTAGCACTAAATAAATAAACAACGGGTTGGTTTGGTTTGTTTTTTTTTTTTTCAGTGTTGTGCAAGCTTTGAAACGTACATGCCATAAATACGGCAGGAAGTGAGCGGGCCCTTGGTTTGCACTCCGCAGATGACTCCTCGCAGATATTAAAATACATCATTAATGCATTTTCAGGAAAGCAACCTGTCTGGGAGGCTCCCGGGGGACCGCACGGCCCCGGGCCCCACCTGCAGCCGCTTCCGCGCCAGCTGCGAGCGGAGATTGTGCCTTTGCCGAGCGGAACTGGAGCACGGAAGGACATTGAGAGCTCTCGGCACCCAGAGCTTCGGGCAGGGCTCTCAGGGCAGCCCGGCACGGAGCGGGAGAGCAGCAGCGCTTCGCTAAGGGAAGTGCGGTGTGTGGAGCGCCGGGAGAGGTTCCCCGGGACGCCCAAAGAGCTGAACAGGGGCAGAACGGCGGGGCTGAGAGCAGCGCATCAATGGCCTCACGTCCATGAAACGGGAGCGGCTGCTGGCGCTCGGTGGGTGCGGGGAACCTGCGCAGCTCCATCCCACCTCCTCGGGAGAGGAGAGCCGTGGAATAAACCCACAGGTTGCACACACAACACGCAGGGGCGGGGGTTGTACTCGCTTTTTCACCCAGATACTGCCACAAGCCGCCAGGCACAGGGGACGGACACGGGTGTGTGACGATGCTGCGGAGAAAGGAACGAGCACCGGGAAACCGAGCCGAGCGCTAAAGGAGAACCATTCCCATCGTTTCACTCGTGGTCGCACACCCCAAAATCGGGGATGGCCAGAACCTCCAGCCGAACGTGTCCCTGTCGCCCCGGTTCCCGGCGAGGAGCGCTGCCCGCGCTGCCGCCCCTCGCCCCGCTCCCGGCGGGATGCGGCCGCCCGGGGAGCGGCTGGGGATGCCCGAGGGGCGGCTTGGGATGCCCGAGGGGCGGCTAGGGATGCCCCGGGGGGCCGGGGACACCCTCCCGGCTGCTCTCCGGGATGGGGCCCGTAGGGCGGGGGGCTCGGCCGTGCCCCCCCGGCGGTCGGGAGCGNAAAAAAAAACAACCAACCTCGGGAGCCGCATCCGCGCTCCCCTCCAGCCCCCATTCATAAAAGGCAGCGGAGCATGCGCGCTGCCGCCGCGGTGCCCACCCATTCATGGGAGCCGGGCGGCCGCGCGTGCGCAGCGGCGGCCGCTGCCCTCCCATTCATAAAATAGCCATTTTCCCAGGCAGGCGG
>VXBN01010517.1:409195-442014 GCA_013397395.1 Sinosuthora webbiana
CGCGCCCGCGGCCCCCCCCCCGCCCCCCCAGCCGCTCCGCCAGCCTGCTCCCGCTCCGGCCCCCGCCTCCGCCGCGCCCCGGGGATTAACTCGCCCGTGGAGACATGGTCTTAGCTGAATTATTTAAAGTAAGTACGAGATCGGTGCTTTGCGAGCGATTGTTAAAATGTTTTAAGTAGGGAGAGGAAAAAAACAAAAAAAAAAAAAAGCCAAGGCTGCTCTCCCCCGAGGGAGAATCCTGCGCTCGTTCTAGATGTGTTCGGCTGCTCCTTACGGATCGGTGATCGTGAGCGTATTTCTGGCTGTGACTTTTCTAACAGCGATTCGCTGTGATTATGTGCAGTGGAGAGCTGCCTGGTGCTCCCCAGCCTAAAGGAGACTTGGCATTCTGGAGAAATATCCTGTTTCTCGCAGAATTTCCATTTGTGTCCCCGCGTCTCTGATTTATACCTCTTTTCTGCCTTCTCCCATCAACATCTGCATTTGCTGTACATATATGGCAGGCAGGTTTCAGCACACTTGGGTCGGGTTTGTTTGCAGGCTTTTACAGCAGAATAAGTGGCTTTTTTTTCCTGCTGATGGGATGTCTTCTCCTTCATCCCTTCTTCCTTCCCCGAAAAGGAGCATAGATACATGGTCACCTGGGCTGACAAGTCAGAATTGGATCTTTCTTGGTTCGGAATGGATTTTCCGCATTTCCTCTCTTTTCCAAACCCCTGTCTTGTGAGTGTCAAGTAGTTTTTAGCTGTCTCCATAATAGGACACTTCAGAAATCAGCCACTCGTGTGTCAGACCTTTCCTGCACGACCTTTGCTCTTCAGCATTTTATTTCGTACAAGTCTTTTTTTTCATTTTTTTGGCCTCAGTGCCTTATTCCATCACTGTTCCTCCCTGTCTGGCTGTACACTTGTTTTAAATCTGGATGGATGCTGTATTTTAAAGGCTAGATGAGTAATAAAAACGTGTACCTGGAATAACTTCATCTAATATATGAAATATTTTATATATGGAGGGAAAAAAAAAAAAAAAAGACCTGTGCTGGCTGCTCCTTTCTACCAACTGCGTAGCAAAGATAAGCCAGGATTTTATTTTCTGGTACCAGTCCTGGCGTCACAGGAGAAAGACAAGCCTAGAGACGACATGTTCTGAAAATTCATTATCAGGAGGGGAATGGAAAAAGCAGAAAGGGGCATATAAAAGGCACAAAGGTCTTAGAGGAAAGCAGGACTGGGAAGGCAGACCCTGGAAATGGCAGTGCAAAGGAATATCACGGGGGAAAAGCTTCCCTCTTTCACCTCCGGTCACCAAGGGTCTCATTTCTTCATTTAAAATCTCTTATAGCTCCAAGTTTTTCTTTAAAGGGTGAAGGAGAGAATGAAAGAGGAAAAGGAAAAGCATCCCTGCATTATCCAGAGTGGAAAAGGCACGTTCTAGATTCTTTAAAACTTCTCCAGCTGCTGCCTTTCCTCCATACCATGCCAGGGGGACAGGATGGCAAGAAATTGCTGTTTAATTAGGTGAAGAGAAACGCAGCTTTCCCAATATTAAAGCTTCCCCTCTCTGCCTTTATTTTTGGGTTAAAGAATAAAGCTCCAATTTGTGCACGGAATCACAATGATCCTGATGACTGGCTTCCCCCTTGTCCATATAAAAATGAATGATAGCAGGAGGAGGGGTTGTTCTCAGTTATTGGAACCCCACTGGGGATGTCTCGTTGATAAATGTGCCCTTTTCCATGGGCTACTGTGTTTTCCCTTCCAGCAAGGGGACTCTGTGTTGGGATTATAAAATTAAAAGGACCATTTCTGAATGCTGCAGTCCTTTTGAAATTCTCCATGAGGTATGTGCAGGGGAGAAATTATTTGTTCTCCTCCTGAAACAGCAAAACAAAAGCTGTTTCCTGGAATCATGACTAATTCCCAGATCGTACTGGGAAATGCAACATCTCAAAAAGCAATTCCTACCCCCCCACCCCCCCCAAAAAAAATCTGTTCTCAGACTTTGGTGACATAAAATCCACATCCCTCACAACACTACAGCAATAATTAATAACCAGTTCTGACAGTTTTCAAAAAAATTAAATGTGAAGGAAAAAAAAAATTCATTCATCACATTTCTATACAACTTTCCAGCTTCAGCCCAGTAGTAGAAACTGTTTTTATAGGCAAACAGTGGCACGAGTGTTGTTTTTTTTATCCTTTCTCATTGAAATACAATGTATTTCCTCAAGGAAACCTACAATCCTTCTCATAAGGTTATCATTTAGTACCATTAGCATAATAGATCATATCTGAGCTTAGTTTTCTGTCCTAAAAATAAATGTTTTCGCCCAGTAAAAGGCTTTGACTGAGAAATCCAAGTCCCCAGAGATCTGAATGCTAGTGGGCCAAAATGTGCTTTATTCACTCGCACCATAGGAACAGACTTTAGCTGGACAGAGACAGCTTCTTGGAAGTCTACAGGTCTCATTTCCCAGCTCCTGAATTTCCACGCTCTGGCAAGAATTTAGTGTCTCGTTTTAAAAAATGGCAGGTTTCCCTAATAAGCTTTCTAATTTTTTTTATCTGCCTTATGACTTGTAGAGAAGGTTCTAGCTGGCCTTAGCTAGATAAGGCTGCTAAGGAGGAGGACAAAAAGAAGGAATGTCAATATTTTGTTAATATTAATACACACTCGAGGGGGGGAAAAGCATTTTTTTTCCTTTTTTTGAAGCATTTGCAGCTCGACTCAAAATCCAGACAGCTGAACTCAGTCTTAATGAACTCCAACCTTATGAATTATTCTTAATCCCACATTAAAAACATGTGCTTGCTGCAAGGTCTCCTTTAACTACCTCTGAGTGGAGTCTTCCTCATTAAAAGCTTTAATTGAACCCTTTGGCTTGCGCCAGGAGCAGCGTGTCCCTCGTCACCGCTGGCAGGCCTGGACAAGAGGATGTCCTCAATCCCAAACAAAGGCAGGGGCAGAATTTGTTCCCTTGTCTCCAGCTCCTCCTCTGCTGGGCCTTGGGGAGCAAATCCTTTATTGATCACTTGGGTGGGAGTGAGCCCTGTCCCCTCAGCACCCTGTTCTGTCACTCAGCACCCCTGTCCTGTCCCCTCAGCACCCCTGTTCTGTCACTCAGCACCCCTGTCCTGTCCCTCAGCACCCTGTCCTGCCCAATGCTCAGGTGCAGCTCTGCCCAACACTTTCAGAGGAGCTTTCTAACCCAGCCACCAGAGGAGCCAGACTGCTGGTGACAGATCAGACCTGGCACTGGTCACCATCGATCCTGAGCTGTGGTGCCTGGCACAGCCCTTGGAACGGATCTGCCCACCCCTGGCATGATGCTGCTTCCAAGTGGATTGCTGTCAATTATGGTCATTTCCTCTATTAATACTGAATATTCTGTGCTTTTCCTGCTTTCTTCCTCCTGCACTGTATGTTCAGAAATCCCTGAGTGCCACACAGCAAAGAAAACAAACAGATTTCTGCAGTGCCTTTACTGCAACTACTGCTGCCTCTGTGTCAGTGATGATGAGGGACTGTCACAACTCTTCCAGAGACTAATTCAACTTTGGCACTGATAATGGAGGCATGGAATGGTTTGGGATGGAAGGGACCTCACAGCCCATCCCATTCCCACCCCTGCCATGGGCAGGGACACCTCCCACTGTCCCAGGCTGCTCCAAACCCCAGTGTCCAACCTGGCCTTGGGCACTGCCAGGGATCCAGGGGCAGCCACAGCTGCTCTGGGCACCCTGTGCCAGGGCCTGCCCACCCTCCCAGGGAACAATTCCTTCCTGAAATTTAATCTAATCCGGGTCCAGTACCAGTATCCAAGAGAAGGTGTGATCCCTCTGTAGGTGCCAAGATTCAGATTTGTCTGGTGTGACCCAAAGCAGATCCCCAAATGAGCAGCTCAGCTCTTACCCCATCCCAGTGCAGGGCTCAGCCTTCCATCAGTCCACGGCAATTTCTCCATCCCTCCTTCACAAAAGCTGGTGATGCTTCAAGAGTTGGAAAACTCTTGGAAACCTGTGATTGAAAATTCATGTTGAAGCATCAAATTTGCTTTGTTCTGTTTCCATATGACAACCCTAAAGGTCTTTTCCAACCTTAACAATTCTGTCATAAGGAGGTGGCTCTTTGTGCACCAGTGCTCTCCATGCCCCCAGCATCATTATAACAATTTTAATTTATAAGATATATAAAAATAATATATATAATGGTCCTGGAGGTGGCCACCAGCCCCTGGGAAAGGGCAGCACGGCACCAGTGGCAGGTTCAGCAGCTCCCTGATGTTACAGGGCACAGTCCAGGCTCCAGAAAGGAGCCACCAGTGCTGTCACAGCACATGGAGAGGACAATCCAGTGCCAGCGACACCAGGAGAAGTCTTGGTTTGCTGAGGCAAACAGCTCTTCCTGCCACTGGAGCTGTCAGACACAACAGAAGGGACAGGCTGCTCATGAGGTGTAATTAAGGTGTAATTAATTAGAGAGAGATAAGTGGCCCCTGATCTGGTGCAGGCAGCTGACAAAGGACAGAGGGGGTTTGGTGGCTGCGTCCCTTCCCTGCCCACCCCGGGGGTTTCTCTCAGCAAACACGCCCCAAGCAGCACATTTGGGGCTTTTTGGTTTCCTGTGACATTTGAGATTCCCTTCAGACATTTCCATGGCAGCATCTCGTGTCCAGAAAGGGCTGGGACCTTGTACCTGACGCTGGCTGCAGAGGAGGAGCTCCTGGAAGCTTTTCCCTCTTTCCTGCTGACTGCACTGGGCATGTGGCAGTCCCAGCTTGTCCAGGACTGCTTCCACATGGGGCTCTCCTCTAGACTTAACTCTCTTATTCTCATTATTCTTTTAATACCACAAACATCTAGAATATTGTTAAACATGTGAGAAAAATTAAAATTATTAACCAATGGGTGACTCAGATAGTTATGAACATTTTATATTTCTGCGCTCACTGGATTTTTAACTCAAGATCCATTTTGGTTTTCAGTTACTGGAAGATCTGTTGTCCAACTCCACTCTGAAAATAAAGATATTAGAACCTTATTATTTCCAAACTTGTTCTGAAAACATTAATGAGAATGAGTTTTCCTGAGGCTTTACGTAACTTTCTCATGGAATTTGCCTACGAGGATGTAGCTTTCTCTAAAATGATGTAGGCAAATCCAAAATCCTATTAAAACGTAAAACGCCTTTTGTTTTAAATTTCGTCTGATTTCAAAATCCTACAAAACTTTTGAGTCTGAAATAATGCCAAAACACTTTACAATAACAGTTGGTTTCCTACAACTTTAGGACTTGCAATTACCCAGTACAACAGTAATTTCAAATTGGCCGTATCTCGATGAAGAGATGGAACAAACACTGCGACACGTGTAGGAACTTGACTTCTGAGTCCAATTTTACTCCCTTGGAAGGAAGTATATTTTGACTTGAAAATTGTATGTGGTGAGTGACTCTACAGTCATGGGGGAAGAGAAATTTTTCTCTACATGGGAGTTTGCTGCCTTGAAAAGAACTTCATTGTTTGCCTCTAAAGAAAGAAAAATTCCCCTCTGTAAAAACACAGTCATGGTTTTTTCTTCCTGTTGTCTACTTTAAGAAAACTACCTGTACAGTTGCAGCCAGTGAATTTGTGCCTGTGTTAATGCTGTAATACATCTGTAATTACCTATGATCAAAAATGAATTAATTTTTTGTGCTCTATGGGTTTTTTTCCCCTCAATTGAAATACAATTGACAGTCAGGATTGGTGCAGTGGACAACAAAGAGCCCTAAGGTTACACCCCTCAGCTCTTGTCCTCTTTCAAGGTCTAAAGCTCTGCCAGGTTACCCCAAACATTAATTTTGATTTGGGATCTGGCTGGGATAAGCTCTAGAAATTCAGTTTATAAGGTACCAGTGTTGCTGCTGAAGGCAACGTTATCCTTGTGAGCAAACACCCCACGGGTGTGGTGGGTGTTGGAGGGGAGCTGGAGGAAATGCTGCCCTGCTCTGGGTGCACATCAACCACACAAGGTCAAGTTGTGACGAATTGGAGGATCACCCAGGGGACTCACAGGGCCCCATCAGGTTTCTGGGCACATCTCAGCCTGTGACACCCCACAGGAGCACTCTGCCTTTGACTTTTCTGCCCCAGCACAAATCCTTAACCTGAGGACTTGAGTGGATTCCTCTTTGCCAGGACAGGAGGAGCACTGTGTGCCTGCACAGCTGCCCAGGGCCCTGCCCTGAAGCCTCCCCTGTCCTGGGACACAGACAGCAGAGGGAAAGGTGCTCACAGCACCCAGACTAACACTGGAACACCATGAAATCCTGCCAGGGCTGTCATCTGGGCAGATCCCAGGGGAGAAGAGCATCCTGGCAGGATGAGCAGCACCCAGCTCACTCTGAGCTCAGCACTGGAGGTGTTTGCCCTGGATCTGTCACCGGCGATCTCGCTGCACCGCTGGAACTTCTGGTGACAAGGCCAGCAGCAGCAATGTAGTCATGGTCCTTGGAAAATTCCATAAATATCAGAAACATTTGTCTGTTCAGAGTGGCATGAAAGGGGAGAGCAGTTAACTCTGGAAACCCTCTGCTCAGGAGAGAGAGGGCAGGGCAGAAAGGGAAGGACCAGGAGCCCAAGCACCAAAACCTGTCAGGGTGCACATCTGTGGTGGTTTAAAGGCAATCTTGAGCCAGAGAGACACTGTGTCCAGAGCAGGGCTCTGGGAATTGGGACAGCTGGGTCTTGCTTGGCTGTTTTCCCTCCACAGGTTTTATCCCTGTGCCCAGAGATCTGCAGGGTCTTTGAGTTCACCATGTCAGGCTTCCCTTCCCCTTGTCCTGCAGAAATAGTTTGTCTATTAAAAAGACAAACTGAAACTGTATTACAGCAAAAAAAAGAGGAAGAAAAACTTCTATCATTAACTGTCCTGACGTGTTGTGTTTAGTCCAGGGTCCCTCTCCTTTCTGTGGTAATTAACTGAAATCTTGATTAGCATTATCTCAGATAAGCCATCTCTAACATCTGCCTGCACGAGGCCCCCGTCTGAGCACGGGGGTGTTTGAGGAGCTCTAATCCTTCCCCAAATTAATCTGGTGACACCATTTCTGTGTGATGGCATCACTGGCCCTGCACCGTGGCAGACTGGGCCACTGTAGAATCAGTCTAAAGCCTGAGTGCCATATCCAGGGTGCCACCAGGGATGCAGAACACCCTCCATGTGCCACCCTGGGGCAAGAGGTGCCGTGCTGGGGACAGGCAGCACCAGCTCACTGCCTGGCCTGAGCAGCTCTGCTCCACAGGGCACGCAGGGCACCTTAAAATAGATGGTTCTCCACGGATCCAGCGGGAATCTGGTGAATGGAGCAGTTGGGAACAAGTGGGAGTGAGCAGAGAGCCCTGGAGAGGCCACGAAGGCAGTGCTGGCAGGGCTGAGGAGGAGCAGAGAGCTCCTGCAGCACTGCCACCATTTCCTCCAGCTACCTTCCATCTAAGATCAGCTCTGCTGCACTTACTCTTGGCAACCAAAACAGCTGCATCTCTCTCCTTAAAAAAAAACAAACCAAACCCAAAAAAGCCCTGTGGAATCAAAGTCTCCCTGCAAATGTAACACGCAGCCGATACAGAACTGATGATTTTGCTAAACTCTGACTTGCAGCAAATACTTTTTATATCATGACACTGGATTCTGATGCACAAAAGAAAATCAAGTTCTTTTCCCTCTGCACGCCCCATAGTTGTCAGAATCATTGCTTCTCTTTGTTTTTTACATACAGTAACTGGGGAGAGATGCTTTATAAACTCTCTTGTTCCTCCAGTCGGGATGTCAATGAGCTATGAATAATGAAATAAAAAGAAAAAAAAAAAAGAAAAAAATTGCAAATGAATGGCTATGACCCAGCAGAGAATTTTAACTGGGGAAGAGAAGCAGCATAAGGGCTGCATGACAATAATCATCATCACTGCTAAGGGAGCATTTCTTCCCGCTGGTGTGGTGCAGGGGACAAAGGGGGCATGTGCCGTCCTGCCCACGCGCTGCCGCTCCGGCCTCAGCCCGCCCGCCCTCCTACTGATCCCGGGAGAACTGGCACCTTTCCAACCCCCAGTGCCAAGTGATCCAGCAAAGCAACGAGTTACAAACATAACAGTGGACTCCGGTGGCATTTCTCATGGGGGGTAAAAATGGGCTTCCCTTTCTTCCTCCACGAATGCGGAATCGGTTCTCGCTCCGATTTTTGAGGTGTCGTGTTCATTGTAGGGGAGATGGGCTCTTGCAGAAGTGCACACACATTTACACACACACACACACTCATGCATTATTTGGATGCAGTGTTTTCCTATTTCCCACTGCTGTGATATTAAAGTCACAGAATCACAGAATNTATGCATTATTTGGATGCAGTTTTTTCCTATTTCCCACAGAATCATTCAGGTTGGAAAAGACCTTTAGGATCATCGAGCCCGGCTGTTAAACCAGCGCTGCCAAGCCCAAACCTTTCAGGCTGTTGGAGAAGGTTAATTTGTTTGTTGAACATAAACAACTGGCAATGCCTTAAGCCGTTCACTACTTCCTTTTTCTTGATACCAGCAGCTTTTCCCCTCCTGCTACCGAAGCTTTACTCACCCCTTCTTTCAACCGATCTCCAGCATTATATTATTTATGAATAAAGGTCACCCCGTGAGGAAATGGCACATCTACTAGAAAACAATGTGCACTTTCTAAATTTGAACCGAGTCGTTTCCGTTCTTTGATTTAAGTTTAGTTACTTCCTGTGGTTTCTTGTCCTACGCCACTGCTGAATCTTTGGACTGACTCCAGGATAAATTGCACTCTTCCAATGAAATTAGAAACTGCGGCAATGACGGCTCAGCCAGAGCGGCTGGTAAACAGCACTTCAGCTAAATATTAGTGCACTTAGTGGGCTGCACGAGTGCCTCGTCACCTGTGTGAGGTGATGGATGCAGCCTGAGCGCTGTGGGTGCTCTCCTGGGAGCGGCACCCTTGGCTCCCACCCTGCTTTGCCGCCAGACAAGGTGCTGAGCAAGCGCTTCCACCTCCCGTGGGAGGGATAAAGGAGCCTTTGGAACCAGCGGCTGCTGATGGACGGGGGGACACTTCCTCACCAAAATCAAGCCAACCTCCCACAGGCAGATCCTTGGTTAGCAAGGACAGGTGCTCAGCCTGTCAGGAGCACCTTTGTACCGGGCCAATGCTTCCACAAGCCACAGTCCTGCGTCGGGTTTTTTAGGGATCAGGGTCGAAAGGGGAAAACCTCCAAGGTTTAGAGAAGTCATTCCAGGAAGTTTGCTGACAAAACCACATGTGAGCAAACACCAGTAGCCCCAAGATGTGCTTTCCCTCAGTAAAAACATGAATGGATCCTGCAGTGACCACAGCAGGGATGGAAGAGTTATAGATGGCCAAGGTCAGGGAGAGGGACAGGGCAGCGAAGGAGGAGTGGGGCACTTTGTACCTGAGGTGCTCTGCCTCCCTCGGACACAAGTTTACCTTACAAGACCTTCAGCATAACAAGCAGCCTCAGTAAGGAGCCCTTTTGGCCTGGGATTGCAGGACACTGCAATAATGATGTGCTCTCTCTCTCTCTCCCCCATCCCTTTTCTTTCTCCTCCCCTTCCCCCAGGACACCTAAGCACAGATTTTTCCCCCCAGCAGCCAGACTGATTTCCCAATGGAGCCCCGGATCCCTCACAACATCACCGTCGTCCCCAACTCCGCGATGGTGCAGCCCTTGCTGGACAGCCGGATCCCCTACGGGCGGCTGCAGCACCCGCTGACCATCCTGCCCATCGACCAGATGAAGACCACCCACATGGAGAACGACTACACCGACAACCCCAGCGCCTCCCAGCCCCCCCAGAAACGCCCCCGAGCCCCCCACGAACTGGGCCTGAGCAGCCAGCACCCGCAGCGCTGCGAGCAGGACGTCACCCACCCCTGGATCTCCTTCAGCGGGCGCCCCAGCTCCATCAGCAGCAGCAGCAGCACCTCCTCAGACCAAAGGCTGCTGGACCACATGGCCCCGGTGCCCGTGGCGGAGCAGTCGTCCCCCCGCGCCGTCCGCATCCAGCCCAAGGCGATCAACTGCAAACCCCTGGACCTGAAGGGCCCCGTGTCCCAGGAGCTGGACAAGCACTTCCTGCTGTGCGAGGCCTGCGGGAAATGCAAGTGCAAGGAGTGCGCCCTGCCCCGGACTCTGCCGTCCTGCTGGGTGTGCAACCAGGAGTGTCTCTGCTCGGCGCAGAACCTGGTCAACTACTCCACCTGCATGTGCCTGGTCAAGGGCGTCTTCTACCACTGCACCAACGAGGACGACGAGGGCACGTGCGCCGACCACCCCTGCTCCTGCTCCCACTCCAACTGCTGCGCCCGCTGGTCCTTCATGAGCGCCCTGTCCCTGGTGCTGCCCTGCCTGCTCTGCTACCTGCCGGCCACCGGCTGCGTCAAGCTGTCCCAGAGATGCTACGACCAAGTCAGCCGGCCCGGGTGCAGGTGCAAAAACACAAACAGTGTCATTTGCAAGGCGCTGCCCGAGGGCAAAGGGGCGGAAAAGCCCTTTTAACAGCTTTGGGGGGGACGGAGCTGGGGGGGTGGTGCTGGCTCTTTTTAACAACCTGTGTTCTGAGGAGAGCGTTAGCCTCTTGCCTTCGGAGAAAGCAGAAGCAACTGTTTCCACGAACTGAAGCACTTTGGGTTATTCAGGGTTTTCGGAACTGGTCGCAGTTTAAAGAGATGGGGCCAAAGGAGGAATGTTAATAATGCAGAGTGAAGGCTGCAAACCCATGTACATCATGAAGTACAGCTGCTGAAAAACTCCTGGCTTGGGCGGGCGGCTGCTCACCAGGCCCGCACACCACAGGAACCATTAACTGCTCGCTTGGCAGGCACCGCCTCACGACCAGTCCCCATTCCCAGCTGCAAAAAGCTGCTTTGAATTCGGATTCAGGGCGGGCTACTTGTTTCCTGTCTCCTTCCAAACCCCAGCTCGCTCCCAGCAGCCTCTTGAAGGTGATGGGGGAACTCCCTCCACCCTCCTTCCCTCCTAGACACCACTCCAAGGGCTGGTTGCACACAAAGTACGCATTTCTCAAAAGCTTTCTCGGTCCCTCAAAGATTTTTGGACCAGAAGTGAAGCTACATTTCATTTGCTGAAGGGTCTTTTGCCCTTTGGGCGTATCCCACCCGGCCCCACTGGTTTGGACCCTCTTTCTAAAGCAAGATGGTAGCAGGGCTGCCCCTCCCAGGAGGAATCGCAGCGGGATGTGTTCAGCCAGTTGTGTCAACACCGGGTCCTCCTGCCTGTAAGTTGATCTGTAGCATCAGGTTTCACTCAATGGAATATGAATTTTCCACCAACAGAACAGGAGGATGGTGGCCAACCCCGATCCCCCCGGCCCCGGAGCCAAGGGGATGCAGCTCAAGCCACGCAGTGAAGACAGGCGGGGTTTGCTTCTCTAAACCTCTCTAAGCTCTGGTAAGAAGTCACACAAACCTAAGTGTACGATGCACATAGAAGTATTTTTCTAGGGATCTCCATCCAGTACCTCCCCTCCTGGAACAAGCTCTTCTTCGCTCATTAAATATTAAGATTTGTTTTTGTCTTGGGGAGGGTTGAATGGCATTTGCTTGAAGTACAGCACATTCCCCCCCCCCACCCCTATTGCTGCTGTTTGACTTTTGCCTCTTCTGTACAAAAGTGTCTTTTTAAATGTAAAGAATGCTTTTAGTGTTTATTTTAGTGTTAACACACACTAGGGAAAGCCAGGGGAAGGAGGAGAACACAGTTAACACATGGGCCCGTGGTTTTCAGCAGGCAAATATTGGCTCTGTCCCTGCACTCATCCTAGGGCTGGCTCTACCTTCCCCAAGGATGCTGCAACTCCTCTCTCTCAACAACTACAAGGTGCTAAACAAGAATCTTGGTCCAAACATGCAACACTCTAATGAGTAGGTAGGTACTTGTTGCATGCAGAAAACTGACCTAGTCTCTCTTGGTGTTTTTAATTAGAGGAGATTTCCTCAGTAAATGCACAGCAGTGACAGTGAAATGTCATCTCTAATTAGATAAGCAATAGGCAGAGCTCATGTAGCATTTCCAGGAATCCCGTTGGCCTGGCTGCAACACGGGTGGGGGGTGGCAGGGACATCCTGATGGGGCTCTGGTGTCTTTGGGTTTCAGAATTCAGCTCAGCTGGATGACCTGGGGTTTAGCTCAGTTAAATTGTAGATATTTATTGAATGGGGGGAGTTGGAAAAAACAAAGCCAACGAACTTTTCTATTTATAACATTTAGCTAGCTTGTATATGCTGAATCACAGAAAAATGGATGGAATGTCTGTTACCAGATATCAGTTCCTAGAGGGTAGCCTCGTGTTAACTCTGTGTGGGCACCAGGAAGCAGGTGGGGATCCAGAGCTGTATTTATTGTCTTGCACAAACTGGAGGGGAAAAGAGAAAAGGAAAACCAACCCCAAACTAGCTGAACTGTTGGTTGAATGTATAAGATATTGTATTTCATAAGAGAAATCATTTTCTTAAGATACAAGCAAGTTAGAAAAGGCAGCAGGAGAGATATTTGCCTGCTGCCCTCCTCTGTTGGGACCACACGTGTCCAAAAGGCCTCCACCCACAGCTGCTTTGCCTTTTTGACCCTCTCTGTCCCTGGCTGTTCCTGGGGAACCTGTGCTGAAAACCCGCCCTGGCAGAGCCCATGGCTTGGCTGCATGGTCCTCGTGAGCAAAGGCACTGCTGGAATGGTGGCCACTGTGCCAATCTACACTCATGTACATACTGCCAGCAATCCCAGCCGGATTTCCTCTCATTGTACATAGCTGTAAACTATTTCTCTGTTGGTTTGTTTGAATTATCTAAGCCCTGTAAGCCGGTGATGCCGCGCTGGAGCCCGTCCAGCGTTGCGGACGTGTTAGAGCAGTGGGCAGTGTGGCAGAGTGACCCTCCCTCCTCCCCTTGGCTCCCAGAGCTCTGCTCCAGCAGCTCCCAGCCCAAGGCATGGCAGGAAGGTGCTGAGCCCTGTCTGGAGCTGGGAAAGGGCCGGGCTTGGCCCGAGCCAGGGCTCTGCCAGAGGGAACAGCTCCTGTCGATAACAGCGGTATTCCCGCTCCTCCCCATCCCAACAACTCCATCCCCCCACTCCCTTTGAAGGTACTTTGGGTCTCCTGCCACCCCAGAGACGTACCACACCAGGGGTGTTGTCACCGTGTCACAGCTCTGCCGTCCTGCCACGCTCAGATCCCCCAGCTAACGAAGGGCCAGCTGCTAACGAGCACCAGCTGCCCAGCCACGGCGCTGGGGACGCTCACGGAGGCAGGAGGGCAGGGCAGCTGCCCCTGGCACTGGGGCCATGCTCTGCAGGAGGAGGAGGATGGCAGGGCACCTGCACTGCTGATTGCTGCAGCAGGTTCACGCCAGGCTTTGGCCCTGCCCTCACACAAGGGCCCAGACAGCAAGCAGGGGGGAGCTGAAGGTGCTGGCGATGCCACAGCACATCCCCAGCGGGAGCAGAGCGGCCCCAGCAGACAGACACACCATCACCACAGCCCTGTGCCCGTGCCCAGCGGGTGCCAGGAGCGGATCCCAGATTTTGGTGCTCCCTGGGCACCAGCTTTGCCACCCTGATGAGCCCTCACCCTTCCCAGCACTGGGTATTCCCTTCCCCTCCCACGCTCAGACACCCTGAGAAATATTTTCCCCCATCTCCTCTTACCACCCCCTCACATGTACACCCTGAAAAGTTACCACAGAAGGTTTTTTTTTTTTTCTTTGTATAGAATATTTATTTTGAAGCTCTATTTTAATAGTATTTATTTTAGAAAGTCTACTATTGTAAGAGTTCTTCTGTTTGTGAAGAAAAACAAGTACTGATGAATGTACTGATCTAGAAATTATATATATATATATAAATATATATTGTTAAATATATAAATGGCTGTTGTGGTTCTTTAAAAAAAAAAAAAAATTCCCAAGAATGTTTATAGCAATTATTCTAAAAATACAAGACAGAGTGGCCCAGAACTGGTTATTTGATGCTCTCCAGCCCTGCCAAGGAACTCAGGGTGATGCTGGGGTTGCTGTGCCCCACAGCCTGGCACCTCAGGGGCTCATCAATTAATTATCCCCCCAATCACCTGCAGTGGGAAGAGGCAGCAGCTCAGTGAGGAGGAGCACCCTGCTCTGTGAACCTCTGGGAGCAATCCTCTCCTTCCCTGCACCTCTCAAATATGCCAGCCTGGAAGTCAGGCTGCTCCTTCCACGGGGCTCAGCCCCCAGTGTGACGAGGGGGTCGACGCCAAAGAGAACCCACCACAAGGTCAGCAGCCCCAGCACACTGAGGGGCTGTGCCCACCCCATCCCACAGAGCCTCCCCCAGCATTTCTGCCCCAGTTCCAGCCCTGCTGCTTCTCCTTCCCAGGGGCAGAGCTGTGCTGCCCACACCAGAACAGCCCCACGGGGCCGTGGGTGGGTGTGGAGCATCCTCCAGCCCACCCCGAGGTATCCCCAAAAACGGGGGCAGCCAGAACTCCCCCACCTCCTTGGAAAAGGGCAAGAAGCTGTCAAGGACCAACTCCCCGGGTCCCTGCTCACCCTGCACAGCCCCTGAGCCACATCCTGGGGCTCCCACCCACCAGCACCCACCACCCTTCCTGCCCCCAGCTCCTCCTGTGTCACCAGCATCACCCTGGACTGCTAAAAATACAGGATCCGGGTTATTTTTTCACCATTCCTGTTATTTATTTGCACACACTGTGGAGCTGTGACTCACTGGAAGCTGTGCCATGTTTTGTGTCATCACAGAGGTAACTTGNTCCCACGCTCAGACACCCTGAGAAATATTTTCCCCCATCTCCTCTTACCACCCCCTCACATGTACACCCTGAAAAGTTACCACAGAAGGTTTTTTTTTTTTTCTTTGTATAGAATATTTATTTTGAAGCTCTATTTTAATAGTATTTATTTTAGAAAGTCTACTATTGTAAGAGTTCTTCTGTTTGTGAAGAAAAACAAGTACTGATGAATGTACTGATCTAGAAATTATATATATATATATAAATATATATTGTTAAATATATAAATGGCTGTTGTGGTTCTTTAAAAAAAAAAAAAAATTCCCAAGAATGTTTATAGCAATTATTCTAAAAATACAAGACAGAGTGGCCCAGAACTGGTTATTTGATGCTCTCCAGCCCTGCCAAGGAACTCAGGGTGATGCTGGGGTTGCTGTGCCCCACAGCCTGGCACGTCAGGGGCTCATCAATTAATTATCCCCCCAATCACCTGCAGTGGGAAGAGGCAGCAGCTCAGTGAGGAGGAGCACCCTGCTCTGTGAACCTCTGGGAGCAATCCTCTCCTTCCCTGCACCTCTCAAATATGCCAGCCTGGAAGTCAGGCTGCTCCTTCCACGGGGCTCAGCCCCCAGTGTGACGAGGGGGTCGACGCCAAAGAGAACCCACCACAAGGTCAGCAGCCCCAGCACACTGAGGGGCTGTGCCCACCCCATCCCACAGAGCCTCCCCCAGCATTTCTGCCCCATTTCCAGCCCTGCTGCTTCTCCTTCCCAGGGGCAGAGCTGTGCTGCCCACACCAGAACAGCCCCACGGGGCCGTGGGTGGGTGTGGAGCATCCTCCAGCCCACCCCGAGGTATCCCCAAAAACGGGGGCAGCCAGAACTCCCCCACCTCCTTGGAAAAGGGCAAGAAGCTGTCAAGGACCAACTCCCCGGGTCCCTGCTCACCCTGCACAGCCCCTGAGCCACATCCTGGGGCTCCCACCCACCAGCACCCACCACCCTTCCTGCCCCCAGCTCCTCCTGTGTCACCAGCATCACCCTGGACTGCTAAAAATACAGGATCCGGGTTATTTTTTCACCATTCCTGTTATTTATTTGCACACACTGTGGAGCTGTGACTCACTGGAAGCTGTGCCATGTTTTGTGTCATCACAGAGGTAACTTGAGTGTGTTACCTGGCCTGAAATAATATTATTGAAACAATAATGTTGAATTAGTCAATGGATCAGATAAAGAGACAATAACTACACTGTGCACATCACGACATCCGATGCCAAAAAAATTTGCAATAAGGAAAAGATACTGAATTTGTTATGCTGGGGGTGGTTTTTCCCCTTTTTTTTTTTTTTTTTTTTTAAACAAACAGGCTGAGCCAGGATGTATAAATTTAAATCAAAGTTTGGCAACACCAACTGATGTCTTGCACATAAAGCTTTAAAAATACCAACACGACGCTCGTGTCTCTCTGCTGGAAGCAAACCAGAGCACTCTGCTTGATTTGAGCAGTAGATGTTAAAGCAATATTTTTTAAATCTATCAGAATTATTAGCAGGGTTGGGTTTTTTTCTATCTTTTTTTTTACATAATTTTCAGTTATTGACTCTCAAAGGAAACCAACTCCACAAGCACAGGCTGTAGAATGTGAAAATAATTCCACCCCAGCGCAGTTTCCCCCGGGCTCCTCCCAGGGCTCCACACCAGCAGCACCCAGGGATGAAGTTTGGCCTCTCTGTGAGTGGCAGACAAATGGCCAGGACAGAGATAAATTGCCTTTTGCACTTTGTTTTACTTCCTCCCCACAATAACCCCCCGTGGGATCCCTGGGCTCCTGCTGAGCACCATAAAACTTCAGGGGTGTCCTCGGAGGGGGTTCCCACACTGGGCAAAATTCCCTTCTCAGGGCAAGGAGGAAACGGCTGCAGAGGTCAAGGCAAAGCCTCCCAGCAGGGTCTCAGCCCTCCTCTGGCACCCACGCAGGCTTTGGGACAGAGCCACCCCAAACAGGGCCCAGGGTCCCAGCTGGACACCAGGTTTTGAGGCACAAAAGGGGTGAAGAGGCCTCACAGAAGTTTCTGGCCATGCCCAGGACACCAAAGCCCATCACAGCCCCAGACAACCAGCTGGGACACAACAAGGCTCCTGCTGCTGCAGAAAGGAAATAAATGGCAACTGGAAAAGAACCAGCAAGGTGAGAAACATCAGCCAGAGGTGTGACTGGAGGAGATATTCAAAAGATGTTTATAAAAATAAATAATTTTTTTTAAAAAAAGAAAAACCAAATCACAAGCCTCTGTGTCTCCCTGGTGTAAACAGCTGCATTTACTTCACCTGGGCTCAGCAGCCCCCCAGCAGCAGCCTGGGCTGGATGAGGGCTCAGGACCAGAGTTCAACACCACCACAGCCTGTTAAACCCAGCAAAGAGCCAGGAACCAGCCAGGATTTCAAGTTTCTGAGGTTTCTGATCACTCTGCCAGGCTCTTGCCACACCAACCTCCACCAGCAGCGAGGGACTGGGCAGGGCAAGTGGCCCCTCAGCACCTCCTGCTCCCCTCCCAGCTGGGTTCTGCAAACCCAAGTTGTGCTCCCAAGCACGAAGGCACAGGAATTTCTCTATAAAAAAGCCTAAAAAAATTTACTTTGCAGTATTCCTGAAGAGAGGGAAGACTGACCCACGTACTTCCCATTAGCACCATACAGCTGCAGCTTCCATTGACATTTTCCTGCCCTTACAACAGGGAACAAATAGAAGTTTCTGCATGAAGAAACTCTCATGAATAAACCATCCAGGCCCGTTGTGCTCAGAGCCAGGTATGTCTGTGATTATGATGCCATTATGTAACCAGGTACTCCTAATCACAAACACAAAATTCCCTGAGCACAGAACTGGGACGTTCTGCCCCACATCCCTCTGCTCCAGGTGCCTCCAGCCACGGGTGGAGCAGCAAAATCCTCCACCCAGGAAGGCCCTGCTCTGAGCTGGCAAGGAAATGGTTCATGCCGTCCCTCCAGGGGAGTCGCCGTGTCCCGAGAGATGCTAAAGGATGAATGAGTTAATTAAAACTCCATCCTCGTTGTGACAGTATTTAATTGCTTTTCATGGAGAGGGTGAGCCGTTAGCACAGATCCTGCACTTCCAACCCTACAGGGTCTATGGTCTAACACACCTAGAGTCCCACCAAAACCGCTTTTTCATCATCTTTCACATCTGAGGATGAGGAGCTACAGCTCTGTTTTCCTCAGCAGCAGCCCCATCCCACAGCTGCACCGTGACAAATAACTTCCAGGCTGGCACAAACCAGCTCTCCTGATATTCCTGTAAGTTATCTTTAAGAATACAACTAAATTTTTTTTTCTTTACATGGGTGCCTATCCACTGCTAAGAAACCTCCAGCTGTATTGGGGGCTAGAACTGGATGGTCTTTAAAGTCCGTTCCAACCCAAACCATTCTGTTTGATTCCGTGATTTCAGTGACTGAAGCACAGGACTGGTGCATGGCCAGTGGGATTGGGTTAGTGTGAGCTATGGACAGGACAAATCCCAGCTCCCTGAGCAGCCTCTGTGCCTGCAGCTCCCTCTCCACAGAGGCAAGGAAGCATCAGGAAGGAGTTCCCATCTGCTTTCAGCAGGAGACAGTTCTGGCCACACAGCTTTGGACTGAATGGGAAGGTGGGGGTGTAAAATAAGGCCAGAGAAGACTCAATGAAGTGTGGAGTTAAAAAAATGGCTTGGAAGGACCCCATGGTGCTGGGAAGGAATGGGGTTCCCTGCTGCTCCCAAAGACACGAGCAGAAAATGGGGTTTAGGGCTCCAGGGAGGCAGCAACGCATCCCAACGATCCCTCCTTTGCAGGGTGAGCCTGGCTGAACGCCGTGAACTGCCAAGGAAAACCCAGAATGACAAACAATTGTAGGAACCTGAAAAGCCCAGTTCCTCTGGGTTTCATGGGAAGTGCGATTTTCAGTCCCCTGACCTGTCTGTCTGAGGGGAAGTGGGCAATAAATAGCAGCCGGGTTGTTATCGAGAGGATGTGAGCTATTTATAAAAAATTCTTGGGCTTTTTGAACTCTGTTTAAAGAGGCAATATCCTTGGCTTGGGTAATTGGGGGACTAAAATGCTAAAGCAAACACGATTACTCAGCCACCTTGGGAAAGTTCAGCGCTTACTTGTGTTTCTGAATTTGTGAGCGTATTGAAAGAGCTGCTCTGGTGTCATCCCCAGATCCAGACAGGAGTAGGAAGAGGGCCTGGACATCCCCCTGGACAGCCCTGTGCAGGGCTGCTCCTGGCAGGTCTTACCCTCACTGCTCAGCAATCCCAACAGCTGATGGTTACATGGCTTAACTAAACTGAAATCCAGGCTGGACGAGGCTTGGAGCAACCTGGCCTAGTGGAAGGTGTCCCTGCCCACGGCAGGGGTGTTGGAAATGGATGATCTTGAAGGACCCTTCCAACCCAAACCATGCCATGATTAATTAAAAATGCCTTACATGAATGCACTGCCTTGTCTGAAGAGCTTTCCGTGTGCCTTACAACATGCTGGCCTCCCAGCAGGGTTTGACCATCTCCAGCTCTGGGGAAAGGAGTGGGTGCCAACTCACGCCCTCTGCAAGGGCAAGGGGGGAGGTTTTGGTGGGATGGCAAGGGGAAAACAAAGGCAAGATGAAGCCAACGTCCACACAGAGCACTAAAGACCTCCTTGCTCAAGGAAACTCATCCCAGCCCTCTGACAAATGATGGCTTTCAGCTAAATCAGGGAAAACTGCTGGAACAACCAGCGCACAGAGATGTGCCCAACTTTCAGAGAGCCATGGCAGGGAGCACCGAGAGCCAGGGTGGGCAGTTCACTGCTCAGGTCACACTGGCCATGGCAGCCTGACCCTCCCAGTGCCACAGGAGTGACAGGTCATTGGACTGGGGAGCTGCTCTCATGCAGGACATCCTGACCCCCTTCCATGCTGACACACGCCAGGGAAGGGTCCCTCCCGCCCAGCCTCGCTGTCCCAGGCTCCTCATGTCAGCATGTGGCACCAAACAGAACCCTCAAGGCTTTCCACTGGCTGCTGCCTTATTTTCGTGAGCCCAGCCATCGGGCAGACAACATCGCTCCTGTGTGGGAACCACACACAAAGTGTCCTGACAAAATGATGGCATCGTCTAAAGTACACAAACACGCTCAAAAAGAAGGAAAACCATGAAATTAAGGATAACAAACAACAAAGAGAAGCTCATACACAGAATCTGTTAGTGTTTATGAGTCACTCAGGCCTTCCTGTCTCTTCTTATAAACTGTGGGAATGCTCTGTGGTCCATCCTCTCCTTGAAAACCACCGAGGTGCTATTTTCCTCAGAGCCCAGCGCCGGGGGCGGGGAGAGACGCTGCACAAATGAAAGATTTTTTTTTCTTTTTTTTTCCATTTTCCTTCTTATTTTTTTCCTTCAAAGTAGGAAACCAAATCTGAGGAGCAAATGCTGCAGGATGGGTAAACAGAGGCGAGTGCAGAAGCCTTGGGGATGAGATCATCGAGCGCCTTGGCCCGGCGCTGTTTTCCGACAGCAAAGGGCTTAACAATGGAATGGATGGGAAATGCCAGGAAAAGTTAAAGAGCTTTGGACACGAGGTCTTTGTAAAAGCTCATTCTTTATTATTAACAAACAACTTCTCCCCATCCTCCTTCGTTTCGCCCCTCAGCAAATGAGGATTTTCTCTCTCAAATCCGACTAATTTTCATCTTGGCCTTTTAAAGCTCTCCCAGCACGTCTGCCCTGCTGCACCCAGGGCTGCCCCACCACGCCAGGGCACCAACCCCTGCATCACACCCTCCTCCACTGCAAGGTGTCGCCGTCCATGGCAGAGGGTAGCACTGGATGAGCTCTAAGGTCCCTCCCAACCCAAACCAATTCCATCCTGTGGTTCTGTGATAACCCTGAGCTGTGGTCACTTCAGAGCCAAGGTTTCCCCCCCAGGCTGCTGGAGGTTTGCAGGAGGGCCAGTCCCACCCTCAGGCACCCAGGTGCTCCCAGGAGGGAAGGTCATCACCCCTTTGTGAGCCTGTGAAAGCCTGCAGTGTCCTGAGGGAAGGATGCTCAGCCCGTGCATCCCAGCTAAAACTGGAATGCACAAACAGGAACCAGGAACAGCGAGTTCTGAGGGATTTTTATGTGAAAACCTCACACACCAGCGTCTCAGATGGCTTCAAGAGAAGCCACCCAGGCTCACCCCAACCAGGGCCAGCCCTGAGCAGCTCATCCAAGCTGCAAGTAAAGCACTGGGCACATTTAGGGACTTGCAGTACCAACTTCCCATGTGCAGATAATAATACAGGATTATAGGATAATAAATAAAAATCCTCCCCTGTGAGGGTGGGAGGCCCGGGGTGCCCAGAGAAGCTGCGGCTGCTCCTGGATCCCTGGAAGTGTCCGGGGCCAGGTTGGACCCTGGGGCTTGGAGCAGCCTGGGACAGTGGGAGGTGTCCCTGCCCATGGCAGGGGGTGGAATGGAATGACCCTTTAGGTCTGTTCAACACAAACCACTGTGGGATCCTGTGCTCTAAAATTATGTTTGATATTAAATCCCAACACCCTTGGAAGGGCAGCTCATGACCCTCCCCAGCACCTTGACATGACAAACACTGCCTGAAGCTCAGGGGAGATGAAATCTTGTCCTTTAGTGTCAAAGCTCCTTCCTTGCCCTTTTCCTGAGGGAACACCACCAGCCACTGACTGACTGGTTGTGTGGTTTCTCAAGCATTAATTGAAGGACAGAGCCAAGCAGGAGCTTCCTCAGCCTGGAGCAATTCCAGGAGTCGGAAGTGCTCAGCAACACCTCTGCTGCCATTTCTGCTCAGAGCACATGATCCCATGTGTCAGCTCAGAAAACACTGCCCCTGCTCCCTCTGGATTCCTCGGTTTCTGCACCACAAGCACTGGAAATGAAATTATTATAGTAATGATTGTGCTACAACAAAAAGGCTACCCCCAAAATTACATCCTTTGGAAGGAACAAGGGAGTTAAAAACCCTGCAATGCCAACTGGCAGTGCTATAATTTGGTGTTTGCACTGACTACAGGACACATCTCAGCAGCCCCTTTCAGCACCAATAACATCTCCCTGCCGGGCTGGGGGACAGGCAGGGACCCTGCTGCCAATGAGGCCAAAAACACCAAAAAAAGGGATTCCAAACTACAAAAGAGAGAGAGTGGAACCAAATAAAGGGTTTACAGCTATTCAAGTGGCTGCAGAAGGAGCAGAGCATCCCCTGGGCACCAAGATGCACTCAAAGAGAGGACAGAGCCTCTATGACATGAGGGCCTGGGGCTGGATTTTCTGTTCAGGTTGAATCAATCACCACTGACATAAAGGGAGCAACTTTCTGAAAGTCTCTTTCACTCCCACCTGCACTGCCAAGCTGCTCAGTGGGTACCTGTGACTGCTCAGGCAGCCCCAGCACCCAGACCGGTGCTCAGACAGACTGGGCAGTGCTGCAGCCCTGGACACACTCATGGTCCAGCCAGGAGCCACCACCCCCGAGCCTCAGATTCCTGTAAAACCCGGTGGGAAAACCCTGGTGTGGGATGTGCTGGTGTCCCAAAGCCCCGCTCACACACAGCATCTGCTCATCCCCGTGGCAGGGCTGGGAAGGCAGCGCTGACACAGACCATGAATAAAACAATAGGTACCACTCATCGCCCCCGGGGCTTCCTCACACCGGGACCCAATTTCCCTGGAAAACAAAGAACAATTCCCTGCATCGTGTACTGATGGGTCTTGGGTTTGGTCCCCAGTACAAATGCACACACACACACATAATTTCTTCTTTTACATTTTTGCCTGATGACTTGCATGACAAGCCTAATAAAAGCCGAGACAAATAACCCAAAACACACAAAAATGTGATACTGTTTCCTATTAACGTCCAAGGCACTTCAGTGAATGTAGAAAGAAACTGCATTAAAACATCAGGAAAAAAAAAAAAAAAAAAAAGAAAACATCAACCACATATGGAAAATATATATATATGTAAAAGGGAAAAAAATAAATATATACATATGGGGGGATAGTGGGGCAGTGGCCAGGGCTGCTCCATGTGGGCATCCCCGTGGGCAGCTGCAGCTTCAGCACACCCAGAATCCACCCCTGCCTTTGAAGCCACCACAACAGGACCCTGGAAACCAACCGGGTCCCACCACGGGGTTTGGGACATCCCTCCCCACCCCGGGGTGCCCACAAGGCAGCGAGGGCAGCACGGGGAGAGGGGCCCTGGCACCACAGCCCTGCACATCCCACTGCCCCCTGTGGCCCGTCCCCTCCTGCCCCACACCCGAGGTCACTTTTTGGGAGCATCACCCCAGCAGCAGCAGGGAGCTCCTGCAGCACCAAGCCCAGGGACAGGAGCGGTGTCTGTCCCCATCCTGGGCCAGGCCTGGCTGAAAAATCACCCCTGTGCTGGGAGGGAGGGCAGAGTGAAAACCACCCGGGCTCGGCAGTGCCGGGAGGACGTTCTGGGGAGGTTTTTCTTGGCAGCAGCCGGTGGGGCTCTCTCTTCCTGCCCGGCGGGGGGACATGTCCCCCAGGGATGGTGCATCCCATTCCTGTCCTGCCTCCCTGCTGGAGAACGGGCTCTCCCCTCCAGCTGCATGGCTGTGCTAGCCAAAAACACAAGGAAAACCCAAAAACTACCAAAAACCACCAACAAAACGTCTCTGCTGTAACAGGAACACGAACAGCACACGCTTTAAACCAGGAGCACCCTCCTCTCCTCTCATACATTGATGATCTGTGGGCCTTGAAAGATTTTTGTCATCAAATGACAGTGGGAAACAGACATCAAAACTTAAGATGATGATCTACACATGGACAGCTTCGTACAGAAACGGGACCAACCCTTCCAGAAGCCGATAGCGAACCGAAAACAACCTTTTCCCACTCCAATTGTGCCAAGCAGCTGCAAAGAAAGAAACACCAGCAGCAATGGAAAAATGTTTCCATGTATTTTCCTGGGCTGAGCGCCATGGCAGAGCCCGGGGCAGAGGCACAGGGAGCCCCCGGGTGCCGGCAGTGGCCAGGCCTGGATGTTGTAGGATCCTCTCGCTGCGAGAAGCGGCCGCGGGCTGGGACAACGGGAGGCGGGCGAGTGGAAACTGGCCCCGCTCCGCCAGGCACGATCCACGAAACCACTTCCTCCACCTCCCAACAATGCACACAGGAATTTCCACAAATCCCCAAGGCTGCCCTGACTTCCATTTCTAAACTTGGAAAAAAGAAATACCAGGACATTCCTTTGTTGTTCCGGCTCACTCGCTGTTTGATCTGGGCTTTTTGCTCCAGCTGAGCCAATTAAAGAATCCCAATTTCCCCTTTAAAAAAAAAAGCACAAACCAGTAACAAACAATGCGTTTGCTTCTCTGTTTTTTAACTAATTGTGTTCGAGTTGAACCAAAATTTGCCACCTCATTTGGGTCCATGTGGTTTGATGCTTAAATAGCATTTTGGCCAGGGAGACGAGTGTGATGGAGGCATTTCCAGCTGCATTCCTGCTCTCTGGAAGGAAACACTCCACACTCCACTGCTGCATTTCTTCAATGTGGCTATTTGGGGTCACATAAGCAGCTTGAAAGATGAGCACCCCCAGCACACCCCCAGCCCAAACCCAGCACAGTCTGACAGCACCCGGCCTGGGCAGAAACCCCTCAGAAACACTTCTGTTACTATTTCCTATGCAGTCAATCTGCTTTTCTACATTTATAGGAATTTCTATCTCTTTTTTTATTTTACTCACTTTTATTTGCAGTGGATTTGGCCTCTCCATGTGCTGTGCCACCCTCTCCTGGTCCCTGCTGCCTCTGTCCTCCTGTCCTGTCTCCCCACCGAGAACGTAAAGGCAGCACCAAGTGTCAGATCCAGGTGCCAAAGCTGAGCAGGGATGAACACCTAAAGTGCCCAAAACCCATGTGGATGTGACACTTGGGGACACGGTCAGTGGTGGCCTTGGCAGTCCCAGGGGAATGGTGGGGCTTGATGATCTCAGAGGTTTCCAACCCGAGTGATTCCACGGCTTTGTCCTGACCCGCAGAGAGTGCAAATTGCTAATCCCAAATCCTGGCACCAAAAATCACCCCACAGCCACCCAGCCGTGACCAAACTGCAAAGCTGGTGGGGCAACTCTGGCCTCAAGAGCAAGGAAACATCTCCTCTTCTGCCAGGAAGAACGAGACACAAACCTTGAGCAGGAGGGAGCCCATTCCTGTTGTTCAGCTGGAGCAATTAATCACACGTGTAATGAGGATGGGAAACCCAGGAGCTGGGCATGGAGAGGCAGCATGGAGCCAGCTGGGGGGGACAGATGCAGGGAGAGGCAGTGACTCCATCCCCTCCCAGAGCTGGTGGCTGCAGACCGTGGCCCAGACCCATCTGTGAGCCCAGGACAGCTGGGCTGAGCCCCCAAGAGTGGACTCAGACCATCGTGTCCCCAGCAGCCCACAAAGGAGATGCTGCAGTGCAGCATCAAAGGGATGCTGGGCATCATTAGGGAAATTTTCTTCTCATGCTACAACACAAGCAGAGCTCAGACCTCTTTTGCCTTTTTTTTTTTTTTTTTTTTTTTTGTAGTATCTTATCATCCAAGAGCTCATTAGGCAGGAATTCCTCATGCTGTTTATTTTCCATTTGTCCATATGTTCCCCACAAGCTCAGCCTCGTCTCTGTTTTAAGTTTATACTTAGCAGCAGTAATTGGAAAGGATGAACAAAGGCACGAAGGAAGGCAACACACACACACAAACTGCCCAGATGTTTTGGATTCCTGCATTTCCCCAAGAAGCAGGATCCTTAATGTTTTGATCATGTCATCACAGCACAGAGCTGCAGTCCAGAGCACAACTGGCTCCTCTCTCCTGACTCTTGGCCACTGAGACAGGAATTCAAAGCCACCACAAGCGACCCAAGTCTGCTCATCCCACAAGCGAAAGTGAAAACCTGGGATGATGCACCAGTGCCTGCAGTGGGCTTGTCCCAGGATGGATTTGGCTTTAGACTTTGAAACAGGACCAAGCCAAACTCCTCAATTCACACCACCTGCTCCTAATGTGGACCAAGACCTCACCTGCCTCCCAAAGCATTATTTGAGCTGTTTGTTATTTCACTCGTGCTTTTTTTTTCCCTTCAGTTTTATGCCAGTTAGAAATCAATTTAAACATAACCAAAAGAAATTAGTTTTAATACCGACAGGACAAAGGGAAATGGTCTCAAGCTGAGAAGAAGGCAGATTTAGGTTAAGTGTTAGGAAGGAATCCTTCCCTGGAGGGTGGGCAGGCCCTGGCACGGGTGCCCAGAGCAGCTGTGGCTGCCCCTGGATCCCTGACAGTGCCCAAGGCCAGGCTGGACAGGGTTTGGAGCAGCCTGGGACAGTGGGAGGTGTCCCTGCCCATGGCAGGGGGTGGAATGGGGTGAGTTTTAAGGTCCCTTCCATCCCAAACCAGACTGGGATTCTACACAACACGAAACACGGCTTTGCACTGGTTAAATTAAAGTGGTCTATGCCCGCTTGCAAATAAGGCCTTGGTTTTCAACACAGCTATTGCAAAACTCCTGGGACAACACTGAGATACTCCACAGAATGGAAAGAATTAAAATAAGAAATCCCAGCAGTTGTGCAGGGTCCAAGGAGCCATGGACAGTCTTGAGGTTCCCATTCTCCATCTTCCCTCCCAAGCAGAACACGGAGTGAGAACAGGACAGAAGATTAATGAGAGGAAAAACTGTGACCACAGCAAACAGAGTGACTCATGCCCACTTCGTGGTCCTCATTTCTAATCTAGAATGGTAATTTACTGCAGGACCAGATTAAATATATTTCTCCTCCCGCTGAGCCTGTGGCCGTGGGGATGCAGCAGCCCACACTGGGAGCACCGGCCACTGCCTGGATGAAGCCAGCCTCAAAATAATCCAAGCTCTGCCTCAGCCCTGCACCAGGAGCACAGACTGGGGGGGAGGAAAAGTAACACACAGCAAAGAAATCCCTCCTGCTCCCTCTGGTTCCGAAAGGAAGCAGAGTCCTCCAAATGCCACCTCTGCAGGCTGGCAGGAATCAGCTGGATCCAGGGAACTAATTAAAGGGAGAGCACTAAAAGCAGACTAAAGACTGGAAATCATGTTCTAAACTCACATTAGGATCGGAAGGGGAACTTCCCAATTTGATGGCAGAAAGTAATTTACTTCAATTAGCAGGGACATAACCGGAGCAGTTGCTTAATAGAAGCATTGCATCTCCGAAAAAAAAAAAAAAAAAANAAAAAAAAAAAGCAGCTCCCTTAATTGCATCCCTTGGCACTTTGGAGCTTCCACAGGCTGCTTTAGGTGAGCTGGGGTGAAAGAACCCCTCGGTTCTGTCTTTTCAAATCTCCTGCTGGGGTTTGAGCCCTGTCCCGATGCAGAGGGCACACACTGGACCAAGGAGGAGATGGCCGAGGGGAAAAGCAGCAGGAAGAGCCTTTCCCTGCCTCCTCCTCCTCCCGGCACAGCCCTGCCCGCTCCCTCCTGCTGGCAGCTGGCTCAGGCTCTGCCAACGTATGGATGAGTCATTCCCAGCAGCTTCAGGAAGTTGGGGCCTGTAAAGTGCTTCTTCCTCTCTATTTCCAGCTGGGAGCTTTGGGGTGACAGATCCGGGTCTGATCAAAGCCTGTCACAAAACGGCAGCGCCAAGGACAAGGGGCTCTGGCAGCCCTCACACCTGTCCCCACTTCCCAGCCCCAGTGTTTTGGGGTCACTTTATGTCCTTTGAGACACAGACTGAGAGGGCTGTAAAATTCCTCCAAGAATTTAGGAGCTGTTTTGCTCCAAACAGACTAAAACCAACAAAAGACACCGACACAAACACCCACACAATGCAGGAATCGAGCACAAGGGACTCATCCAGAAGTGCCAGTACAGAGTTCTGCACCCTATGCCACAAGAAACCACTCTCTAGGAGACATTTAAAACTGAAACACCTGCCCAGGCTGAGCAGCTGCCCCTGTGGGGACAGGTAACCCCCTTTGGGACCAGGCAGCCCCTTCAGGGCTGGGTAACCCTTGCCCACCAGGAAACAGCACCAGGATCTCTGCTTTCCAATCCCAACGTGATTTAATCAGTGGAAGGTCCAAGCCTTCATCTCTCCTCAGGGAACTGGAAGAGAATTTACCCCTCCAGGCCCTGTGGTCCCTCTGTGGCCAACCCCAGTTCTAATCCTGAAGCCAAGGGTCAGTCTGAGAAGGGACCTGTCCAGCTGCACCAAGAGCTTCACCACCCAAACCCTGTCCCACCCAAAGGGACAAAGCCCAGTGCTCTGTGCTGCTCTCACTTACCTCAGTGAGCTGGGAAATCAACTCAGGCAAGTCCTCACACAAACCAGGAGCATGTTCCATGGCACAGGATGGTGCTGGCACAGGCTTCAGCTCATTTGGGGTCCCTGAGCAGGGTTGGGGTGCAGAGGACATAGGTTTTCTCCCACAGAAATCTCCCATAACCTTCTGCAGGCACAGGAGCCCCAAAAATGAGCAACCTCCACCCAGGGCTGGGGCTTTTGGGCACCACCGAGCACTCTCAGCGGTGGGAGGGGGTGGGCAGTGATTGCAAACACATCTCAGATGCCCCGGGAGCGCCCCGGGCTCAGGTGGGCTGGCTGCAGCCGCTCCCTTCACCCCGTCCCCGCCAGTGCCCAAGGCCAGGTTGGGACAGTCCAAGGTGTTCTGTGGCCACGTGTGGAATGAAATGAGCTTTGAGGTCCCTCCCAACCCGAATCATTCTGTGGTTTTTCTGGCTGCTCCGTGCTCCTGTTGGAAGTGGCAGGAGTGGCAGGGGTCCCGTCTGCCGTGCCAGCGCTGCCCAGAGCCCCAGCACGGCCCCGGGCACCGCAGTCTCCCCGCAGGAGAGAGGCCGGGACAGGCACGGGTGGGCTGCTCTGGGACAGGAGGAGCCCGGTGCCACCCCCTCGCCCCCAGCCCGGAGCTGTGTCTCCATCCCGTGAGGGGAGTTTGGCAAATGTCGCCTGTGGCCACCTCGGGCAGCCCCAGCTCCCCCCAGGCATGGGGATGGACCCTCCAGACAAAACCCACGGGAACACGCTCGGATCCCTTCAACCGAGCTCTTACAGCGCTGGGCCGGGGCTGGCAGAGACGGGAGCAGGAACAAAGGTCCCCAAAATATAAAAATGACACAATCTGCAGACAAAGGCTCCCGGAGGGCAGGGGGGGGCGGCCCCACGCTCCTGCCGCATCCTGGCCCCGCCGAGCTCGGCCTTTTGCACATCTGCAACCCCTTTGCTTCCCTTTTTTTTTTCTTTCTTTTCTTCCCCTCCCAGATCACTTTAAAGGTCCAGCTTAGGGCATAATTAGCAGAGCAGTTAAAGTGGCGAGGGCAGTGACCTTGGGCGGGGGCAGGAAGCGGCAGCCGTGGGTGGGCTGGGGGGGCACACACCCGCCGGGCGCCCAGGAACCGGCGCTGCCGTGTACAAACCTCCTCCTCCATCCCCAGAACCTCCTCCTCCATCCCCAGAACCTCCTCCTCCATCCCCGGCCTCCCTCGGTGCCCTGCCCTGCCCTGCCCAGAGAAAACGGGAGTTTTGGTGAAATTGTGACGCTGAGCTCCTGCCCCGCGGGCTGCGCTGGCGCTGCTCGCTCACGCACAGGTTGTCCCATCCTTGCTCTGTCCCCACAGCCCCAGGGACAACCCAAACTCCGTGGCCAAGGGCTTCCCCAACATCAGGCCGCCGTGGCCGTGGCACTGTCCCCGCTGTCCCCCAGCCACGGCGCTGCGTTTCCACGCGGGGCTCTCCGAGCTCCCTTATCGCCACCAGGACCTTTGCTGCTCACAGATTAGGGGCTGGAGCCGCTTGGGTTTGTTTGATTTCTGTTGATGGTTATTAGGCAGAGGAAGTGCCAGAAGGGATTTTGACCTCGAGTTTAAACCTACTCCAATTAGAGCCACTGAGCCTTTAATTACCGCGCTCCGGCCACTTTGGTTAAAGCAACAACAAAAACAAACACAGAATCTGGTGGAGGATGGGCTTTTCTTCCCATGGCTCCTCTGAGTTGCCACCTACTTTGTCCCTGTGCTGTGTGACCATGGGGCGTCCTGGCCCACCGAGCCCCTCGTGCTGCCTCCAGACCCAGAGGTGACACCACTCCGAGGTGACTCCCAGGGGCAGGGGACACCCTGTCCTCACCCACTGCCCCCCACGCCACCCCCAGTGCCCCAAGGACACTCCTGGGGTGATCCCCTGGTGCCCAGGTGGCTCCAGGGAAAAACACCCCAGGTTACAGTTCAGGGGCCCGTTAGAGCTCACTGAGGGGTGATGGATGTTTTGGAAACACCGATTTCTCACTTGGCAGAGCTTCTGTTAAGTCGAAGTTTGTTTTTTTTTAAAGCAAGTCCAGAGTGCTCTTGTTCTTCGCCCCACTCAACCCTGGGGCGTGGACCATGATTCACCCCCTGGCACCCACTGGCTCCCAGCACAGACCCTCCTGATGCTCCAGAGCCTGGCACAGACCCCTGCCTCTTGGTTCATTGTTATATTCATTGATATGAGGCTTTATTAACAGATTTTAAGCTTAGCAAAACAGGGTTTGTGTCCATGTAAGTCCTGTGATTTAAAATCACTTTCTAGGATAAATCTTGTGATTGATTTTTCACTTTAAACAGTGACTTAATCCTTGTGCTCTGACAGTTTCCTTCCCTGCCTGGCTTTTGTCCATTTTACCCAAAAATCTCAGACAACAAAAAGCCAAGGGGAAATTCTCCTTCTAAGCAGCACCCAGCCCTGAGCCGAAGTGGGATGGGGTGACAGCCCAGCTGAGCAACCAGTTGGAGCAGTGAATGGATTTGGGCATTCCCAGGACCTGGGGGGAACATGAGACCCCTCCAGTACCACACTGTGGGGTGTTCTGTGTGATGATGAACAGGTATCACGGCACTAAAACAGCCTTTGTAAACCTTCCATGTTCAAGGAAGTTTTAATTGGGTTCCTTCATCCAGCTGCCGCCAGGTTTGGAGCATTGTGTGTATTTTCAAACACTCTGGTTTCTTTTTCGCTCCCGTGGAAGCTTTTGCCGTCTTCTGAACACCAGGCAATGCAAACAAGAGTAGGTGCTATGAAAACTTAACTCCGTGTAAGAAGGGATCTCCTCAGCCCCCGCCAGGCACGGGTTGGGCACACGGAGCCACAGCAGCCCCGGGATGAGCTCTGTCCCTGTTACATTTTCTGGCCCTTTCAGCTCTTCCCTCCCAGCCCTGCTCCAGGATCTGGGGCCATCCCCGGGGCCACCACACAGATCTGAGGAGAGCCCCCAGGAGAGGTCAGGGCAATGCAGCCCGTGAATCACTTCCACTAACGAAGCCACCGAAAATGAGTCAGCCCTTGGCTTTGTGTGGCCAAGGCACACAGGGATTCATTCCCTGCAGTGTTCCTCTGGTGAGAAAGGGCTTCTGCCGGAAAGCCAAAAGGTTTACAGAAATCATTCCTAAATTCAGCAATATTTCTTGACTTCTTGTACATGTAACTGTATTACCCAGAGCAAGAGGAGAGGGGAAACGTCCAGTTTAAGAACCTGGGAGGTCTCCAGGTGAGTTTATTCCTCAGTGTTATCCTCTATTTCACGTTATGCCATGGACAATTAGCACTGGGGTTTTAACTGACAATATTTTCATCGGGGTTCCCACCAGAGCAGGCAGAAGAGCACAGACATGGGCAGACCCCACTCCTTTCCTCCGTGGTGCTCCCACCTCCTGCACAGGCAGATCTGATTTCTTCCAGCACGTGCTGTTCTCCCTTCAGCTGAGCCTTCCCCCCTTGGGCTGCTTCTCTGTCTTTCATGGAAACTGGAAATCAGATCCCAAGATGTACTTCTTACTGGTTTGGGTAGGAAGGGACCTTAAATCCCACCCAGTGCCACCCCTGCCATGGGCAGGGACACCTTCCACTGTCCCAGGCTCCCTTCCCACCACAGCACAGCAGCTCTGAGGTCGTGTCTGCCCTCCACAGCACCCAAAGCCTCCATCCCCAGCCTGGCCAGAGGTGTTGACTCGGTCACTGCAGGTGACCACAGCCCTGCCACTTGTGTGCTGTGACGTGGCTGAGCTGTCACAGACCCAACACAAGTATTTGAGCCTGGAGTCGGTGTGAACCCACACCAAACACAGCGGGGCTTCTCCAGACCCTGTCACCCACCCCGCGCTCCCAGAGCCTCTGTCTGTGCAGGAACATGGAGCTGGAGGTGTCTGCAGCTTCGGGCCACCACAGGAGGAGGAACAGGAATGCCAAATATTCCAGTTCTCTGGATATTCAAGCCCAAATAAGGCCCAGATGCCAGGAGAGCAAACACGAGGCTCATCGACCAAGTTTGGGCAAATGTGACTCAGAGCTCCCCAATGCTGCGGATTTTGCCTTGTAGGATAAAATTCCTAATTCTGTGTTCATTTATTCCTGTTTAAAGAGGAATCTGTGGAACCTCTGTCCATCTCTGTCAGCCCCAAATGCTTGTTTGTGGGGACTGTACATTTGAGAAGCTCAGCCGTGAACCAAAACCATTTTCATGGGTCAGATTAAGTCATGAAACTCCCAAAAAATCCAACAAATCCCCAAAAATGGAATCACCATTTCCTGACAGGCTTGGTTACAAAGAAGATGGACAGCCTGGAGATTTGTGTTACGCCTTCCCTGGGAAGTGATGGAATGCCCCCAGCTAATCTGTGTTTGTCATCAATGCCCAGGTGCAATAACACATCAAAACTCCATTAAACATCGTCCTACAGCGACAATTGCTACAGAAGTGACATTTATTGACGTTCTGCTGTATTTACAGGTTGAACATAGTAAAACTCCGAAGTGAATGACCACTTGGCAGAAAGCACAGGAGTGCACATTAAATCTACATTTCCAACGCATCAGAGTCTCTGCTAACACAAATTATAAAAGCAAGAATTACAGGTATGTTAGGAATTGTCTCAAAAGTCCCAAGCCAAAGAAGAAAAAAAAAAAAAAAAA
>VXBN01010517.1:443277-459038 GCA_013397395.1 Sinosuthora webbiana
CCAGCACAGGGTGTCACATCCAGCACAGGGTGTCACACACACACAGACAGCCCAGCATAGGGTGTCACATCCAGCACAGGGTGTCACATCCAGCACAGGGTGTCACACTCTCTGCCCAGCACAGGCAGAGCCCAGCACTCCCAGGCTGCAGGAGGAACTAAAGCAAGCCTGGCCCCTGCTGGCCCCGGGACGGCTCCTGCTGCCCCAGCACCACAAACTCCTCCATCAGCAGTCACAGACTCGCTGCAAGAGCTGCTTCAAACATTAGCCACTAATGAGTCAACAATTACAGAACTCTGCGTTAATTATTAAAATTTTACACCTAAAAACAAATAGAAAGAAATGCTTCTCCTTTTTTTTTTTTTTTTTTTTTTTTTTTTTTTTTTTTCCAACAGTACTTTTTTTTTTNTTTGTTTTTTCTTTTTCCAACAGTACTTTTATTTATTTATTTTAAAGCAGGTGATTATTTTTTCTTCTGCTCCAGAGCCTTGATTCACTTCCTGCAGGTGTCCTGCTGCTTCTTGGGGGGGATTTCACTAATGCAGGAAGACGTTTGCCAGAAAACATCTGTTGGAGAAGGATATTGAAGACCGAAAGTGCAGTCAGAGGGTTATTTTGGATAACAGGAGGATGTCGTTCACACAGCACAGGATGTCTAAGGGCTTCTGAAGTGTCTCAGCACACAATGATGGGACTCCAGCAAAATGCTCAGGAATCTGTGTGTGTTTTATGGGATAACAGCAGGACTGTGTGCACTGCTGCACACACAGCTGGAGCAGTAAACTCCGGTTTTCCACCAGATTCATTTCACCAGGCTGTATTTTTCTGGTTTGCACTCATTATTCCCCTCCTAATTTTCTAAAAATTTATCCCTGCTCTAAAATAAAAATAACCCCTCTGTGCCCTTTGCATCATACCCTGAAGAGGAAATCTCACCTAATAATCATCTAATAATACACCAAAAATCCAAGTCTTTTGTGGTTTCCTCACTCTGAATTCAGGATTGAAGATTTATTTTCAGGCTGAGTATCAAAGTTGTAATATTTATGAATTATTCTGGACATTTATCTCAGCATATGTGAAAGAGAAGGTGCTTTTAGAAAATGCTCTAAAATGACACACAAATAAGAATTTCAACACCCTCACAAGCAAGGAGTGAAGCCAGGTCTCTAAAACTCTAATTTCAAATTTCAAACACAGGCAAAATCTGTGCAAGCAGAAACCACAGAGTTCCTTTAGGAAATAAAAAATAAAGTTTTGGTGAAGGAGCAAAATTTTTAAAAAAATTATTTTGTCAGGCAAAATACAGAGATAAAGTGACTTTAAACGCTCACATTGAGCGTAAACTGGGGGAAATCAACCCTCTGGTGACTCAGCAGGAATCTGGGAGGATATTACAGATCCTGGAGGAGGTCACACACCAGAACTTTGTTAAACAGAACTGAACCACGTAAAGAAACTGGCTGGAGTATTTTTACACACTATCACCAGAGGAAAACACTGCACAAAGGCTGTTCTGTGCTGCAGGTTCTCCTCACAGGCTGGAAATGAAGTAGAATCGTGGGCAATTTGCAGTTTCTAATAAAAGGGAAGTGCATTTGGAAACCCAAGGCTCGGTTTTCAAATCTCCACCATTTAATGACCCCCCAATTTAAAAGCTGGGGTTGGTTTGGTTTCTTTTGACTGTCCCAGCTGCAATTGCCTCTGTCTGGGGAAATGGAGTGTTATTATGATATTTCTAAAGGGAGCATCATGTTGCACTCCCCAGCTGGGAAGAAACCTATTCCAGGATTTCCTGCCCCTCAGGGAGGGACAGTTAATGCCAGGCCATTATCTGCTGTGAGCAGGAAATTATGCTACAAGGCTTCAGCTACTTAAGCCTCCTCCTTTAAAGCCCCATTAGGGCAGCCAGGCTGAGGCTCAGCACCGAGGCAGAAGATTCCCAAGCACTCAGGTTTTTGCAGGAGGCTCAGGCAGCACAGCTCAGGTGTGTGGGAGAGGCCTGAGCAGAGCAAAGGTGTCACTTCTTCAGGAACCTGGCAGCAATTTCAAACAGCAGAATTCAGACAAATTGCTGCTTCTGGGACAAAAGCCAAAGGCACTGGCACGTCCCCATAACAACATTCTGTGACCTGTCCTCGGGTTTGGGACACACCACGTGTTTCAGGTTGTGTGATTTATTCTCCAGGACACATTTGCCAAATACTCTGCAGTACCAAGGGGCAGAGGTTTTGTTCTCACAGTGTCTAGGCATGGAATCAAGTGAATATCCAATTCCTCACAGCAAAAAACTCAGGGAGAATTGTCCAGTGTTCCTCTGCCTCCCAGCAGGTCAGCCTGGGCTCTGCAGACCCAGGAGCTGCATGGGGGATACCAAGAAACAACTGTTCCCTGCTTCCTAGAGTTCTAAAAATATCCCAGCAATGGAAAGTGTAGCCTAGAAAAGTCACTAAACAGAGTTAAAATCAAAGCAGAACAAATTCAGGAAAGCTGAAAATTTACCTTTAGTAAATAAAGAGAACTCTGGTTCTGGGGAGAGTGGAAAACGTGTCTGGCATCTTCCTAACCTTTGCATAATTAATAAATCCTCTGAGAAACAGCAGAAAACCTGCAGGGGAGAGACACATTGGTCCAGTTAAAAAAGGTGTTGGTTCTTCAATGAGAGGGAGCAGCTGAACTCCCTGCCACCTCCACAGAGGGGCCTCATCACTGGGATGCCCAGCAGCTGATCACACACACTCGTTATTTTTGGCAGCAACACCACCTCCTCTTTCCACTTCAGGTAACTTCAAAAACAAACTTTCCTTGGGCAACCACAAAACTTTTGACTCCAAACAAGATCCAGTCACTCCCAAAGCAGGAAGAAGAAAATAAAATGAGGAAGGCAACAATCCACTCTTCCATTTAAGGTGCAAGAGCAGACACAGCATCAGTTACAAGAATTACTCTCTTCTTAACTCCTGGGTGGTATCAGGATGCTGCCACCAAGAACTGGCAACAGAAGGGCAGTGTTTACATGTGCCTTTAAAACCTGAATGTGCTCAGTCAGAGGAGTATGAGGGTCACGTTTCATCTGTACATCTACACACACATATTTAACAGCCAGGAATGCTCACAAAATCCTAACTGGTCTTACAGAGTTTTTGAGCATCTTTTTTCCCCCCCAGACACTCACCTAGTACAAGGAAGACCCACCAAAGCCAGTACTGGCCATCGAAGTAACCAGGAAAATAGGTGGAGAACTGAAAAAGAGACAAACAAAATACAGCTTGGAGCACATTTGTGAACCAAAGTCTATTCCCTCCGATTTTAGCAGGAACCAGATCTGGGCTGCACACAGGAGATCTCATGGAATGCTGCATTTCAGCAGCTGCAGGAATGAGTTACCTCCACAAACTGTTATTTACAGTTGTTCTGCACCAGCTCTAACAAGGGGAATGGGACAGATTCAACACCCAACCATGAACTCTGGCAATCAGTGGGGCACAAGGACACTACTGGGCAAATATTCCTGTTTTAAATTGTGTCCTGGATGTTTGTAAAGCACAGCTGCAGTTTCTGAAAGGGCAGAGCAGGTTTGCAGCAGTGCAGCACGTTGATCACACTGTCAGGTCTGGATGGTGTAACAGTGGGAAAAGAAATCCCACGTCTGTGGGATCCACTGACAAGATTCCCACTTGGGAAAATTACTGACATGAAATGAAAGGTACCAACACTGTGAGAGCACTGAAGGTCACAGTTTCAGTATAAATACAGAATCATTCCTCTGGGTTTGTTCTATTCAAGTTTAAAAACACAACAGAAGATAAACTTGTTACTGATGTTTGAATCAAACCCACAGACAATATCACCTCCTTCTGTCACATCCCTCAATCCAGCAAATAGTTCTTAACACCTCTTAAAGGTACCAAGATGACCACAAAAACTGTCTACAGGGAAGTGAAGAGATGCTGAATTTACAAATTAGAATTCCCAGCCCCAAAAGACAGGGCAGGAAGTTACAGCTCTGACATTAATGCTCTCTACTTCTATTTACAGCCAATGAGCTGCTCTGCTTGAAATTCAACTCTCAGCCTGGAATGTCTGTGCACCATCATTTCACAGGCTCCAAATGAAGATTTCCTGATGGAAATATTTTCTCCCAATCCCTCCAAAAAAATGTAAGAGCCAAAAATCCCAGAGCAGGATGGCAGCCTGTGCTGGGGCTGCTGCTGTGGCGCAGGGAGGCTGCACCAGAGGGCACCCACGGCCTTCTCCCAGTGCTCCTGCCCTGCTTCCCTCTGCCCATCAGCCATCCTGCACTTCAGACAATCCCCTCACCTCCAGGGGACAGCCCAGGGCACAGCAGGCTGCAGAGGGCAAAGGCAGGGCTGGCTTTGCCTGGGATAATGTTGTCCCAGGATCAGAGAATTGCTGCAGCTCAGCACAGAACCACACTCTGATCCAGCACTGATCCAGGCCAGGAGCTCTGTCAGACACTCCAAAGGAATCCCAGAGTGGGCTGGGTTGGAAAGGATCCTTCAGCTCCTCTCCTTTGCCACAGACAGGGACACCTTCCACTATCCCAGGAATCCCTGTGCAGCTTAAACTTGGACACTTCCAGGGATGGAGCATCCCCAAAGCTTATCTGGGTGTGCAATCTTTCTTTTCTTTGACTACAATTGTCATTCCAGCATATAAACAGGATAGAATTATGAAAAAGCTCTGTTCCTAGTGAATAAGCAGCTCAAAAATTACTTCATTATTAAAAACCCCCTAAATTTATCACTGACTTCAGTATGAGATAAAAACCTGCTGGGGAAAAGGAGTATCAGTGTTTGTGTATGTGGTTTTGCACCACACAACTCACCCTGACAATCAGGATCCACTTAATAAGAGACAGACCAAACCCAGAAATGGCCCCATATCGTCCTGCAGCTGAAGTAGTCAGACAGAAAGACAGGAAAAATCCAATCCAGTTGAAGAGGAATGCCACTGGGAAAGCAGGAGAAAAGCAGCAGGTCAAGACACTTTTATATTCCAAGGGGAAATAAGAATAAACCCCTCGCACACAGGTTTTTCCTGGTGCTACACAAACATAAATGTCACCCAAACTATTCTGGGTCACTGCTTGAAGGACAGTTCATTCCATCAGGTACTTACTGAAGAAAGTCAGCATGAAAATGCCATCATTTCCTATCCTCAGCTGGTCAGTGTCATCAAAGTCATCTCGTGTCACAAAGTCATCATCCTGCAAAGCAGAGGGAGGCAGCACAGGGGGGATTTAGGTCAGCCCAGCCCATACAGCAGCCCCACTTCTGGCTGTGACTCTTCAAAAAAAAAGGGCTGGAATCCTAAATCTCAAAAGGCTACAAATGCAAGCACCAAAAAAATCCCATTTCTCATCCTGGAATGGTGCAGGGCATGAAACGTTATCTATATAATAGGAAATGTATCTTTATTTTTAACACAGTCAAGATCCAGCATGTTCTTGTTCTCACTGTGAAGAATTCTTCAACTCATCAAAAAATTATCATCTCAGCAAGGAAGGTGGCTTCTGTGAAGAAGTGTAATGAGCAGTGGACTTCTAATGCTAGCAGGGGTGGAGGGAATGGCTGAACAAGAGATAATGTTGAAAAAACAAGAAGAAATCATTCTGACAGAATGGTTTTATCACCCTTGTATCAGCTACAATGACCTCCAGAAAAGTCAACTAAGTCAGCAGCAGGAGTATCAAGGGGAGATATGCCAGACAGCTGAAGAATTAATCCTAAATCTTTTTTTAAAATAAAAAAAAAAAAAACCAACAAAACCCCCAGTGTCAGTGCACAGTCCCTCTGTCAGCTTGCCAAGCTAATCTGGCTAGCACATGCTGGCATTGCTGAGATGTCTGACATCATCACAGAGGAAAATTAAAAAGAAAAGAAAAGAAAAAAAACCAGCCACAGGACTCTGAGGAGTGCGGCATCTCACCAGCCCAGAAAGCTTCAAAAAAAACACACAAAAAAAAAAAAAAAAACCCCACAGAGATTTTAAAAGTGGTGACACATGACAGGCAGGAGCTGCAGGCAGCAGGGCAGGGGCACAGGGACACTCACCCTGCCAGGAACCAGGGGGATGGTGGCCTCAGCCTTGCTCCTCTCGGCCTCGTCGTAGCTGGGCAGAGTGGTGGCCACGTTGTAGGACGGCGGCTTCGGGAACCCCGACTCGTCCTTGTAGTCAAAATAGGCTGCACAAAGACAGTGTGACACAGCAGCTCATCAGCTGAAGAGCACCGTGGGGGGAATGAGCCCCATTCCCCCTGTTACAGCCTGTCCCCTCCCCACCCTTCCCTCCATTCCAGCCTCCTGCCATCCCAGAGCAGAAAGGGAAGAGCTCAGGAGCAGCTCCTCCGACGGGCAGCAACCCACAGAACACTCACTGAACACGTCTGGCTGTACTCCTGCTTAAAACAACACCACATGCTGTGCCTCTGCTGACTTGGATACTCAGAAATAGTCACGTTTCCAGATCCAAGTGGTTATTGAAGTCATTAGCGACAGGACAGGAGGATGATTCAAAGTCCCATCCTTGTGACCGAGTGCTTAGTTATTGGAAAGTGCAGGAAAAGTGAATTCTTTAAACCCTTTTAAGTAACTAATCCTTTAAGGAAGGGGCACAGCATCATCCAAATGCCAGATAATGGGAGGGGAACCACAAACCCTCACAGCACTTTGATTTTTAACTGTCTTCAATTTACTGAGAACACTGTGAACTGTAACTTGAACACCCCTTGATGGGATGACATCAGATGAGCGCGGCCAAATTGCATCTCCTAAACCACAAGTACCAACAGGCTGTGTGTGGATCAATGCTGATCCCTGCAGCTCGGGGAGGGGCTGCAGTGGATGAGGAGGGCAGGCAGTGAGAGCAGGGAGTGGCAGCCCTTTCCCCAGGTGAGTTACCTGTGCTCTCTGCAGAGATGCTGCTGTAGGGCGGAGGGGCGTCGCTCACCACGGGCACGGCCTCGCCCGGCTCCTCTTCATTCTGCAGCTGGAAGAACCACACACCAGGGGTCAGGGGCTTCTCTGACACCACCCCTGCAGCTCAAACTGCACACAACAGGCCCTTCTGGAAGGAGACTGCTCTGCAGCACCACGGGACACAGAGCAGCTGCTCCAAAGCATTCCCACTTGAAATGATCAATCCTCCATCTCGGTTTTCACGTTGTTTTTAAATCCTCTCCTCGCACACCTGGACTCCAGCAAGGCACAGCACACAGCTTTCCAGCACCTTCCCATTTCCCTGGCACTTCCTCAGCTCACAATGCTTAGGAGCTGCAGTTGCATCTGTTTTGGTCAAAGGAATACAGTGAGATACCCAACAAAAGGCTCCATGGCTGCCTGGGGCTTCGCTAAGGAAGGGTTTTTTTCCATGGATACATTATATAACGATGCACAGAAGTCTAAATGTTGCCACTTCCCTTCAACCTTTCACACTGCATGAGTGAAAAGGAGCCGGTTTATTTTGTGCACTGTGCTTCCCACAGGCTCCGTATAAATAACCAGGAGCTCTCAGGGATCCAGCGTCACCCGCACGAGGCAGGTGTGCCACGGCAGCTTTGATCAGGGAAGCAGCAGCACCAGGCCACAAAGGAGGTTACAGCTGCCACCTCACGTTGCCCTTCCTTCCATTTCTCATCACCTCAGCAGCACAGACACGGAGGTTTCCTGCAGAACAAGTCACCTCAAACAAGCACCTTGGGGCTGAAGCACTGGGCTGAGCAGGAGGCACTGCCCTCCCCTGAAATCACCACCAAACAATGTCTCCCCCAGCTTTCCTGCAATCCCACACATCTGCTCCTGCAGCCATCCAGGATATTTTGCTTTCTTCTCTTCGGAGAGACACGTTGCCATTCTCCTTGAGCATTTAACACAGAGGGGTGGGGGCGTAGGGGGATGTTCTTATCTTATTTGTATGTCTTATCAGGGGAAAATAAATCAGCTCGCACTTCTAAATGCAGCTCTTGGATATCCAAATGTTCTGTGCTTTGGAGTTTTGTTCCTTTTGCTGCTTAACATCAAAGATCACTGAATGGTTTGGGATGGAAGGGCCCTTACAGCCCATCCCATTCCAGCCCCTGCCATGGCAGGGACACCTCCCACTGTCCCAGGTTACTCCAAGCCCTGTCCAGCCTGGCCTTGGGCTCTGCCAGGGATCCAGGGGCAGCCACAGCTGCTCTGTGCCAGTGCAAGTCTGCAATCCACAGTCTGCTCCAGATCACACTATATCCACAGCCTCTGTCAAAGTCTTGGCTGGGCTCAGCAGATGACAACGAGTGGTTCTGCTGGCAGGTCCAAGGGATCAGCTGAGAGGGGGAAAGGGAGGAAACCACACTGGACAGCACCAGAACAAATCCAGGAGCACTGTCTGCCAGTCCAGTGCAGCAAAACAGCAGAGCACCACAGTCCTGCACCCCAGCTCCATCTTAGCTGAACTCACTCTGCCTCCCAGGAACAGTTTCTAAACAGAACAGGGGAGAAAAACAACAAAAAAGGGTGCTGGTGAGCCCCAAGCTTTGTGGATAAGAAATCCTCACATGACAACGCTGAACCACTTCCTTGAAGAAGGAGAAATGAGTGATCCGGATGAGAATTTAATCCGTGCTCTGGCAGGAGCAGCTCCCAGCACAGCTGGCAGCAGGACACAGCCCCAGGGCTGGGCCCTGGCCAGATGTGAGGCAGAGCAAACAGTGGCAGGGTGTGAGGCCCCGGGGGTGGAGGGGGCAGGACCTGCCTCACCTGCAGCTTTGCTGAGCCCCAGGGCACCGAGCAGGGACAGGAGGAGCTGCAGAGACTCCACCACAATAAGGCACCTTCGTCTTCTCAAAGCCTTCCCAGCAAACAAAAATGCCTCATTTTATAAACCTCATGGAGCTCAGCATCAGAGGTAAATGCAAACTAACTTGACAAGTTAGTGCCTATTAGAATATGCTTTAATTTCTTTAAAAAAAGACAGCATTAGTCCAGAAATCCCAAAGCACCCTGCACAGAGCACGAGGGGCAATGGAAGGGACAGGAAAACACGGAGCCAAACTTGATTCAGTCTCTGCCCAGAGAGGCTGCCCCTGGATCCCTGAACACGGCAGGGGTAGAAAAACATGATCTTTAAGGTCACCCCAACCCAAACCATCCTGTGAGTCCATGATCCTCCCAGCTCTGTAGTTTATGAAATCTCAGAAAATGCTCCACTATGCTTACTGTCAGTCTAGCCATGAAAATTCAGCACTTCTGTGCAGGACCTGGTCTATTAACAGGAGGAAAGGTTCTGTCCCAGCTGGGACACTCTGGATTCCACGTGCCCTTTGCTACCTGCTCTCCAGGTGAGGGGGTGGCAGAAATTCAACCCCCCGTGCCTGTAAGAAAGAAGGCAGGTACAGCCTGAGAGCACAGTCACCAGGGAGTGGGGAGGAAAGCACCACATGTGACAACACTGGAAGAAATGGAACAAAAGAGGACACAGATATTGAGTGGAATATTAACTCCTACCACTGGTTCTTCTTTCAATACTAAAAAGAAATGCATGTTCCTCCACCAGTGTCATGTGGGAGAAGGCAGCTGAATTCACTGCTGCCTTCAAACATTCCAATTCAGGTAATGGATAATGACACAAAAAATGCAGCTACGTTCTGAAGTTGAGCTCGAGGCTGTAGGAGATTACAGTTATGGAAAACGTATTTTTCTTCTAATGGACAAGGTACACAAATGCCTTCCAGCCTTTTTAATGATTCCAGGCATCTAAAATTCGACTAAGTGCCTATTAGCAGAGCAGGGAAGGTTCATGTGACAGGAAGAATGACTCATCAGGCTCACAGAGCCACCACTGCTGCCCTGGCCTGGCCCGGGCTCCACCTGCCCTGCACAGCTCCAGGTACTGGGCTCCCAGAGAATTCCCCCGAGGCTGCAGAACCCAGAGAACCCGGGTAAAAGCAGTGTCTGCCTTCAGGCTGCTCTGCTGAGGCTGTGGGATAATCCTTTCCTAGATTCACTGATGGATCCTCGCGTTTTCAGGCAAGGTTCTGGTTTTGTTGCATTACAATAGAAGAGTCTTTACAGCCATGCATGTAGTTATTGAAACATGGGCTGGGATTTTTTCCCAGACTGCTAAACCAACCAAAGTTAACTGATAGAACACCCAGGGATATTTATTTTCAAAAAGAAAAGCCCAATATCAGAAGCCTGGCACTGAGCAGGACATCACCTCTGGTTGCCACTTGCCCTGAGACCTGTCCCATGTAAATACACAGCACAGCAGCACAAAAGCTGAAATCTTCCAAGCTGTTTGGAAATATTTCCATGTAAACCTTGAAGAAAGCATTTCCAATAAATACATTGGTTAATTCTTCCAAATTTCCTAAACTCAGCATATGGGCTGCTGACAGAGTTCTAAATCTTTATTTTTTAACTCCCCTTGGCCAAGTTCTGAGGCTGCACGTAAATATTCTTTACACTAAATCAGCATCACTACCCTAAATCAGCATTACCACAAGCTTTGCCTTAGCAATAGATCACACACCATTACATCTCTCCAGCCTTTTGGAAGTAAATTAAAGTCAATGCCAACTGTGAAGAGCAGAGTTATTTTTACTGACTTTAGCTTTACTTCATTAAACCCGCCCCGATTTAAAATCCTGACTTTTGCCCGACGTTGTTGCAAATTCCTAGAACTTCACATCAGCTTATTAATCAGCAGGAATAATGATAAGCTAGCAGACAAGCCAACCCACACCCTTCAGCCCTCTCTGAGATGAGCAAATAACTGTTTTCTCCCGCAGGCTCTCCCAGCCCGGAGCAGTGAGAGCCCCGAGTGACTCCTGCAGTGGCACAGGTGTGCTGGGCACCTCTCAGGTGACACACCTGGCACATCAACCCTCCCTGGGGAGATGATGATGCTCCTGCCCGAGCCTTGTGCTGGGGAAGCAGCCCTGAGCAGAGCCCAGCCCTGGGAGGGACCTCCCTGCACGTGCCAGCCTGAGAATTTCCCCATGGAAAGGATGCTCAGGCTTTGGAAGTGCCCAGGGAGGTTTGGATCCCCATCCCTGCAGGTGTCACCTGGAGGTGGCACTCAGGGCTCTGGGCTGGGGACAAGGTGAGAATGGGGCTCCATGGGCTGGGAGGGCTTTTCCAAACTGACTGATTTTGAGATATTCCTCCCTTTTAACACAGGACTGACAACTGCCCCCACTCCCAGACCCACTGTTGGTCCCCAGCTGGAGCAGCACACACGGAGCAGGAACCAGCGGCAGCATCCGCCTGAGGGGGGATGGCAACGACCCCGTGAGCCACCCAAAGGCAAAAAACACAAATCAAAACCGATCTGATGTCCATAAAATACAACCTGTGCTGATGAGGGTGTTGTCCTCTGACTCACTGCAGCCAAGGGCCTGACACCACAGAAATCCTGGGAAACGAGCTGCTCCAATTCCCTCATTTCTGCTCAAACAGGGAGTTAGACTGGTCTGGACAGAATGGAAACGAGCACTTGGGCCAGCACAAACCTGTGCCCACACACTGCCCTTAGACTGGAGAGATCAAGGTCTTAATATGGAAAAAAAAAGTAAGTTTTAATCTTGGATAGCTGTAATTAAATTTCCCACACTTAAAGCATAAGGTCTTCTCATAATATATAGAATCAGATTAATATTTTTCTGGACATTAGGGCATTACAGTAAGACCTCTAAACATTTTAAAATATCACATTTTTTAAATGGTCATAGGGAGAAGGTTGGGTATCTTCAATGGAAAAAAAAAAGTCCCATTGCACCACCACAGATCAAATTTGGCTGTTTCACAACAGGCAGGAAGAAAATGACTGGATACCCTTTATTAGTGAATTTTGCTCACTCATGCCAATGACAAAGGATCAGAACTCACACACACAGAACTCCTGCTCCTTGCTTTCTGCATGGTTACTTCGAAGTGGTGATGCCAAACCCACAGAAAAAAAGGTTCCTCATCTCCTGGGAGCACTCACCAACCCAAAGCCCTCAGGGATTGTTCCTACAGCTGCTTCCCCCTGGGGTTACTGAGCCCCACTGAATTTTAATGCTGAGAGAAAAGGTACTAAAAAAGCCCAACTCAGAGCCCAACACCATCCTGATGCCTGAGGTAACACTGGATTTAAGTTTGCATGCAAAGCTCTTTTCTCCTGCTCCACAAGCTGTGGGATGACACTGGACTGCTGCTGCTTCCCTGCCTTTCCCACATCCTCTGAGTTTTGGGGGCAGAATGTATTTAAATTCTGTAATGACTTTTTCACACACAATCACTAAAGCCCTGCAAACCTGCCTGACAGGTACTGTTGCCTACAGTGGTGGATATTTCAGAGGAAAATAAGCAGGTTTTAGTCACCTGAGCACAGCCAAGGCTGGACACGGGGCAGCTTCGGCACAACCTCGGAGCAGAGGCTGCACAAACAATTTTACTCTGCAGTTTTTCTAATTTTACTGGGTTTATGTAAAAGGCATTTCCTATTCTGCTTACAAAGAAAATAAAATATATAAATAAATATGCAAACAAGCCACCCTGCAACTTTTCTTACCGTTCTTATCTTTAGCCAGCACATCCTGCACACTGCAAGGACCTCACTGAGGAAACAAGTCACTGATATTTCTCATTCTAACTGCTGACATGAAAAGATTTGGGATGTTCTCATTTTTGAGTTTCAAGCTGTGTGCCCATTTCGGCTGAAAAATTAAACACAAGCTTAAGGTACACACGAGGCAGGAACTGATATCTGCCTCCCTGTGGCTCTCCAGCCTCCCCAGATATCAAAGAAGCATTGTGGTCCCTCATGGATTTAAACTCCACTCCCATTCTATCTCCAGCAATGTGTTTCTTCCACAGTTTTCACAGAACGAAAAACAAACAAATGGAAAAAAAAAAATAAAAATCTTTCTTCCCTATTTTTCCCATCGACACCTCCCTTTGTGGAATGATTCATGATCCATGTAAACCTTCAACAAGTGGAACAGGAAGACACAGAACTTAAAAAGGAACACGTCCTCATTATTTAACACTCCCACCATTTCCTAGGTGGGTTTACATTACTCATACACCTCACATGTATTTTCGAATGCTCCAAGTGCAAAGCATGCCTGGAAAACACAGAGTGTAAATAAACCTGTTAAAGCTGGGCTATTTTTTTCCCAGAATGGAGGGTAATTTCTATTCCAAGGATGAAATCCAGTTCTGCCAACTGAACTCTCAGTCCAGGGTTGTGCTGGAAAGGCTTTAAGCCCCCTAATCCCAACAACATCCCTGGATAACTTTCCCAAAGGCAGACTGAAATGGCAACAGCCTCTCAGTGTCCCTTTCTGGGGACACAGCAGTGCCCAGAATAACAGTACCAGGGCGGGCTGCAGCTCTCCTTCTTCCCAAAGCTCTCCATTCCCACCTCCACAAGCACAGCCCCAGCCCCTGCCCTGCAGGGGAGGATCCAAATCCAGCAGCCTGACCCTGCCCCAGCCCTGCTCCCCATGGAAGGGGCTGGGGAGGCTGAAACCCCTTCTGCAGAGTTTTAGTTTTATTTTAGGTGGAGCTGCACTTCCTCAGGACGTGAGCTCAGACTCACACCGCCCCGAGGCATCACTGCAGGCTGCTTTTTATCAGATTATTTACTGCCTGCACAAAGCCACGGGCTGGGAAGTTGGCTTTGGAAAATGAATCAGTGCACGCCCCTCGCACACTGCCCAGGGAGGTGAAGGGACACGGGCTAGGGCTTTGCAGGGAAGAAAGAGGCTGCTCATGGAGCACAGCCCACATCCCCACCTCCCCACATCCCACCTGCAAGGCTCAGGGAGGGGTGGGAGAGGAAACACACAGGTCCCAAACTCGGGAATGGAGTTCTCTTGTGCTCAGATCACGGTCACTAACTCTCACCTTTTTTTTTTCCCAAAAATACAGGCACTGGAGGAATCCTACAAATCCTGTCCAGGTTCCACAGTGCCCACACCTCAGTGCTGCTCCCACATACACACGGGTACATCAGGAACCCACCCAGACTGAGAGGTGCACATCCCTGGCACGCTTGGACAGTCAATCACATTTACCAGTACAGGAACCACCTACCCACATAACCAACTCCATTAATGCATTACCCCATCACTCAGAGAGATCAAGCTTTAAAAATTCCTCCACTGACTTAAAATCCAATAATTTAAAGGATTAAATGAGCTTGTTGTGAATTTCTCCACGGCCTGGGTCCTGTATTCACCTGCAGCCCTTGCAGTTACCACTTCAGTATCAGTCTCCCTTCCTTGGCACATGGTACATTCATTATTGTACATTCACACACACAGTAAGTTTCAAAACACGGGGGGAAAATTGACACATTCAATGCTACAGAGACTCTCCCACTCTCTCATCCTCTCTTTATCTAAATCCCAACTGCATCTCCACAGCTTGCAGGGTTTTTGAAGCAACACAAGCTTTAGGAGCCAGTTCAGTGATATCACACTTCACAACAGGAACACCTGGGTTCTGGCAGAGGGCAAGGAAAGAGAAGCGATTTCTAAACAGCAGCACGAAAGTAAACAGATTTACAAGTGAGAATCTGCCTCTCACTCCAGTTAAACCAGTGGCTCCAGAGGCCTCCATTATGTGCTTGTCTTTAGCAGAGCAAATCCCCTGGCACAGCCTGGCTCCCTAATCTCCGCAGATGAGTGTGCCCTGGGTCTGCCCGAGGTGTGAGCAGACACAACCCCGGGCTGGCGAACGGCAGCTTTACACACCCCCCTGCAAGGAAAGCAGGAGCTGTGCGGCAGCCAGGGGACAGCACGGCAGTGGGTCCTGCAGCCACTGTCACCCATCCCCGCGGCTCCAGGGGCTGGGACATCCCTCGGGAAAAGGCGTCTGTGGAAACACTTGTTGGGGTCAACACCAGCAGCAGGACTCTGCCAGGAAAGGGGATTAGTGCACAGACGTGGTCATCTGTCCCCAGCAGGTCACACAGAACAACACGGACATTTGTCATTGCGAGTGAGCGCATCTGTTTCGCACTGAACAAAAAAAAAAAAAAAAAAAAAAGCGCTCCAGTTTTACTTAACTTCTACATTTCCAGTATGTAAAAACACGGAGACCCGCAGCTGTCAGATGAGACGAGTATTCCATCCCATGGGAGGGTGTATCTCGAACTGTGCCGAGCGAGAGCCTACCCACGCCGGGAATGCTACCCGGGAAAAGTCACAACACAGCGATTTCTCGGGAGAGCCTCGCTTCAGCAGCAGCGAGCTGTCTGCCGTTCTGAGGGATTTCTCCATGACTCTAAGTGAAGAATTCTCCGTGTCTGATGTCAGAAGGCGCCTGCCAGAACTGGGTCACACCGGGGGGCCCGGCCGACACCCGGCCCTCCCCGCGGCCGCTGCCGCAGACAAACGGCAGGCACGGAGAGAACGACCCCAATTCCCGAGGGAGCCCTTGAAGGCCGGCCCCCGGCCTAAGGGGCCTTCAGAGGAGTAAAAGATGGAAGAAAACTAACGGTGACCTCGGGACGATGCGGAACGAGACCGTTCCCTGGCCGCGGGGGGGTAACGACCGGCGGGGTCAGCGCCCTGCGCCAAGGTCGCCCCGGGACTGGGCAAACAGCGGCCCCGGACACACCCTGCCCCGGGACTGGGCAAACAGCGGCCCCAGGACAGAGCAAACACCGCCCCGGCACCGGGCAAACAGCGGCCCCGGGCACGCCCGGCCCCGAGCCGGCGGGGAGCGGCTCCGCGGCCGAGCCCGGCCCGACCCCCCGGGGAC
>VXBN01010517.1:459678-497540 GCA_013397395.1 Sinosuthora webbiana
CTCCCGCCCCGCCCGCCGCCGGAGCCGCCCCGGGCCCCGGGCTGCCTGCCCGGAGGGGCCGCGGAGTCACGGAACCGCGGGGCTGGCAGGGAGCTGCCGCCCCATCGGGTGTGAGCTGTGCCCGGTGCCCGCCTTGTCCCCAGCCCAGAGCGCTGAGGGCCGCGTCCAGCCCGTCCTCGGAGAGCTCCAGGGACGGGCACTCCAAACCTCCCTGGGCACTGCCAAGGCCTGGGCACCCTTTCCATGGGGAAATTCCTGCTGCTGCCCACCCTGAGCCTCCCCTGGCCCAGCCTGAGGCCGTTCCCTTTCCTCCTTTCCCTGGGAGCAGATCCCAAATCCCCCCCGGCTGTCCCCTCCTGTCAGGGAGTTGTGCAGAGCCACAAGGTGCCCCCTGAGCCTCCTTTTCTCCAGGCTCAGACCCTTTTTCAGCTCCCTCAGCCACTTCCAGCCCCTTCCCCAGCTCCATTCCCTTCTCTGGCTCCAGCCCCTCCATCTCTCTCTCACCATGAGGGTCCCGGAGCTGTTCACAGCGCTCAGGGTGTGACCTCAGCAGTGCCAGCACAGGGGACAGTCACCACCCTGCTCCTGCTGCCACACTATTGCTGAGACAGGCCAGATGCCACCGGCCTCTGGCACACACGCTGCTTCATGTTCAGCTGCTGTCAACCAGCACCCCCAGGTCCTTCTCTGCCGGGCTGCTTTCCAACCAGGGCAGCTCCACGGGGGCTGGAGGGTGAGCAGAGCCACCCTCTGTGTGTGGGGACCCGGTGTGTCCCTGCCCGTGGAATGCTGAGAGCCAGCAGCATGTCCCCGACACTGCTGGAGCGGCAGGAGTGACCCCCCCAAGCTCTGTCCACTACGTGTAATGTACACTGCGGAACTCAAGTGTAATTTTCAGAGTGGAAGCTGCCATAAGGATGCGTTAGTGAAACCTAGGAACTCAGGAAATTGATGTAAAGCCATGCTGACAAACACTGCTGCCTCAGCAGGGACACAGCAGAGGCAGCAGTGAGAAACCAGCCCTGTCTGAGCCACGTTGACCAAGCCCGGGTCACACACGAGCCCACCCAGCCCTGTCCCACCTTGTGGGCAGGGGACAGGCCAGCCACTGCTGCACCAAACACGGGGTGCTGGCCCTCAGCCCTTCCATATCCACAGGGAGCAGATGGTGTTGTGCTCCTTCCTTCCAAAAGGAGCACGTGTACCAAACCACGCAGTGAGAGAAGTTGGTTTATTCTGAGTTCTTCAGTGTTACACTGGCCAAAAGACTTCTCAGCTTGTGTAACGTTTGTTTTCTACATGTGCGGTTCAGCTCTAGTCGGGCTCGCACAAAATTACCCTCATCAGTCCCTAAGGTGGATGAGATTTAAATATATCAGCTTTAGGATGAGGAAGGCTGAATCAGCCCCGCTGGGATTCCAAACTGCAGATTCAGAGAGTTGCAAGCATTGAAGCCCGAGGACATGGTTTTGAACTGCACACTCAGTCATAAATACAGGCCTCGATGCTCATTATTCCGTGCCATAATCAGCCTGGATTCTTCACTCCCTGTATTTTGCCTCTGAGGGATATGGAGTTCATCGATGTCTTAGTGAGATGAATGAACATCCCACTTCTCATGCTGAAGGAGAGGCAGGAAGCGTGAAGGATTTCAGCCATGAATAACCTCAAAGAGTGACTCCTGAGAACTGCTGGAGACACAAGGACAAAGGCAGGGTTCTTGCAACACAGGTGCCTTTGAAGGAGCTGGAACAAGAGCTGCAGGCACTGACAGACTCTGGTTTCACCTTGCCACAAGACTCACCACTTGCACGGAGAATTTCCCTGCAGTGAGGAGCTGTCCTGATGACACAAAGGGATTTACTCACTGCTGAGGTGGGATTACATCCCTAAGTCAGGCTGTAGCAGCAGTGGTAATTAATTAGCTGCACAGTGATTGACTTGGACAACACAGAGACTAAAATAAGATGCAACCTGTGCGTGTCCTCAGCGAAGATGCTGGAACATATCCTGGAGAAATGGTGAAACCCTTTGTGTCAAAGCCATTTTGGGGCCAGTGGAGGCAAATCAGGGCCTAATTAGTCCATCTAGTCTGAGCATGACTGACTCCGGAGGGGTAAAGGCAATTTCTTCCAGCTGCTCTCCCTGTATTTATTTTTATTTTCTTAGGTGGGGAAGCTCAGTAGAAAGATGATGCTGTGGTTACAGCACATGACTGGTTCTGCTTTCATTTCCCAAGTGGTTTGAGGCAAATCACTTCATGCCTCTGTGTTTTTTGTCTTTTTCTCCAGTACAAAATGTCTTCTCTCCCAAGAGACACTTGAAGCTTGAAGTCATTGATTTTAGTGACTTCCGTACGGGATGTGCTGTGAAAGTATTTGAAAGCAATTGAAAGTATGACGAGTAGTGGAGTGAGTCCTCTGAAATCTTGGAGCTGTACATGTGTTCCTTTAATTATTGTGTACAACGGAGCAATAAAGGGAACACTTTTAATCTGCACTCTGTAATAAATATTGAACACTAAAAGCTAAATAATAAACCTCAAAAGCAGGGCGTGTAAGCTAAACCAGTAAGAACTGAGCAGGACATTAAAACTAGATCTTTCTTCTAATCTTTTAGTGCTAAATTACCCAATTAAAAAAAAAAAATCAAAGTGTTCACATGACAAAAACATTTTCGTCATCAATTTGAAAGTACTTCTGTGTCCCTGGAGGCAGAGACACACCATGTGCAAGGACTGGATTCACAGGGCTTGAATATACATAGGTGTCATTTCCCACTGTGAATTAATATCCTGAATTAGAGTTGTATAATTAAGCTGGAGAGATTTGTTAAGGATTAATAAATGCTGTCTAAGAGATGCTCCTCCCCAAAACATCACTTGGCCACAAAGACTTTGTGTGCATGGGACCGTCTTGTATTTGAATCATCTTTGATCTTTTTGCCCAAAAAAAGCCCAGCTGTGGCTGGCCCATCCCTGGAGGTGTCTAAGGCCGGGTTGGATCAGGTTTGGAGCCACCTGGGATGGTGGAATGCTCATGGCAGGGGGTGAAACTGGATGATCTTGAGGTCCCTTCGCACCCAAACCATCCTGTGACTCTGCGACAGCCCCTGCCCAAGGAAGCTGCCCCACAGGCTCGGAAGCAGCAGGTTCTGCAGGTGTGGGCTCTGTACGGGGTTTTGGACACGCAGGCAGCTGCAGTTTTGGTGTTTGTTGCAACAACAAAAGCCACATGGGGTCACATGGGGTCTGCTGGAACGAGGGGAGCCCCAGCGAGCACAGCCACACGTCCCACAGCCCGCGCAGAGCGGGGTGGAGGCACTGCCTTGGTCACTGGTGGGGAAAATGATGCCCCAATGAGCCACGAGTATTGTGAGGAGGAGGAATGAAAACAATGGTAGCACTGAATTGGAAGACTTTCCCAGTGGGAGCTCTCTCCCTCTGAAACCCAGCAGCAGGACTGAGGGGCGGATACGGAGCGATGCCGTGAGTTGTGCTGGATGGTGCAAGGCAGAGCTGAGCTCCAAATTGCCTCCACACAGCACTGCCAGCTCAGCCCAGCCTGCCTTAGGGGCCCCAGCTCACTGATTTCACCAGTGGCCTTTGTTGCTCCGTTATTTCTTCAGCCTCCTGGAGAAATCGCAATTAACCAAAGGTTAATTTAGCTTTGCTATCCAGATTAAATCCCTTACTGCTTGGGCTGGCAGTTTTGAACCTGTTGAGGAGTGAAGTCCTGACAGCTTTGTCATGGGAACCTCGCCTGAAAAACGGAAAGAAACTGGCATGGGTGCTCTCCAGAGCTGCCTGTTCATGCATTGCCCTACACATAGGCTTGTTGTGACCCCAAAAATATCCTAACTAGGATCTGGGTGCTGCTGGGAGCGATAAGACGTGAGTGGGGCTTGCAGGAAAGAGCAGCTCCCCCTCCAGATCTATTATTTCTTCTTTTCTTATGAATTGGGGTTAGAAGGTAAATGGAACATGCTGGAGCAGGAAGAGGTGACTGGTGGTGGATATTAAAAAAAAAAAAACAAACCAAAAAAACTCTTTAATTACAGGATTTGGAGAGAGCATTCTTCATGGAGATAATTTTTTAATTGCTGCTGTTTCAGGAAAAGAATCCCAGTGCTCCCAAGCAGTTCCCAATAGCAAAAGCCCCTGGTCTCTGAGCACTGCTGACTCTGATCCCTTCAAGCTGGGGCAAAAGAAAATGCTGTGTTTGTTAGAGCTCCCCCATTAAACTTCAACTTCTCCTGAAGAGAAGTGTTTGTTTCCTTCCATCTGCTCCTTTTGCAAGGAAGGAAAATCAGCCTGTTCAGACACCAGGAAGTTCTTCAGCATGGGAACAGCTCGCTGTAAATGCAGGAACAATAACGGGCAGAAATTATCATACCTAAAAATACCCTGCATGCGAGTCACACGCGCAGCCAGCCCCGGAGCAGCTCGGAGGAGCGCGGTGGATCCGCGGGCTGTGCCGGGTGTGGGCAGCGCGGGGGCACCTGCCTGCCTCTGCTGCAGGTTTTGCTTTCACCAAAACATGTTTTGCTTTCGCAGGGAGCTGTCGGCTCCTCCTGCATCTTTGTGCGCTGCAGCTGCCCCGGACACTTGCAGGGGAGATGAAAGGCAGACGCTGTGCGGTCAGAGCCCTCCAACGCCTGGATTTCACCGAAGCCATCCCCACAAGGGCGCCGTGTGAGCAGCTGGGGGGGCTGCAAGGCCGACCTCCGAGGCAGCAGCTCTCCACACGTCCCAGGAGAGCCAGGGCAGGTGAGGTGGGAGGCAGCGGATGAGGCGACACTGTCCACGGGCCGCTCCGGGGGCAGACAAAGCCCACAGCCCTCAAGTCGCTCCGGTTGTTGCCCTAGAGATCACCGCCGAGGGAAGTCCGTGGTGTCTCCTGCAATCAGTTCCTACGCGGGCTGTGCCTCCAGTATTTGCTTTTCCGAAATTTCCGAGGGCTGGCGGCGTTTCCACGGTAACGCCGAGCGATCCGAGGAGGGCTCTGTGCAGGGCGGCGGTGCCGGTGCTCTCTGCCTGCCGAGCCCTGCTGCAGTTTTGGCTTTGCACACCACAAGCCGCAGTTGTGGCACGATAGGGGTGATGTGGGAACTCCAAGGTGTGTGTGCAGGTCAGGTGTGCGCTCATCAGGTGTCCTTCGTGCCGGCAGCATCCTGGAGAAAGGACTGAGGCAGCTCCAGGATGGGAAGGGTCCAGACCTCAGCCGGGTCCCCATCGCCTCCATGCCAGCCCCGGTTAGCCCAGCACCTCGGTGCTGTGCCTCTGAACCCTCCGGTGCCGTGATTCCTGCCAGTGTCCGTGGCTCCCATGGGTCTGTCCCACCGAAATGGCCCCGATGGCACAAATGAGGAGTTGTGTCCCACAGAGCCAGAGCCCAGGCTGCCCTGCCCTGCCCTGCGGGAGAGAGGGGAATGCCGCTGCTGTCAGCTCCTCACCCGACAGTGACCACCGAGAGACCTGCCCGGGGGCTGACGCTGCCCACGGAAACGCACGGCCACGGAATTGATTTAGTCTCTGTGGCCTGAAACGCTTCCCGTGCCTGCCCACAGCCCTCCGGCTACAGCCACTCCCATCATCATCCCAGGATGAGACAATACCGGGAGCGCTGGTTCTAGCCAGGTCATTTAAATGATTAAAATGAGAAGGAACTGCATGGGCTGGATCCCAGCAAAGCAATTTGTAGCTCATTTCTCCTTCCGATGAAACTGAAAATCGGTCTAGCTTTGAAGTAAGATCTTTGTATCACAACAATGAAAGTGTAGTGTGCAAGGAGAGGTCGGGCACATGTTCATGAGAGTTTGGAGGCAGCTGGAGCAACAGCAGGAAGGTGTTTTGGGGATACCACTGTGCTAGGAGCAACAAGGACAGACAGAGATCGTGGTCTCTCCGTCCCCCAGAACAACCCCAACCTGCCCCAAAGTGAGTCCCTACAGAACAGCTCAAGAGTGACAGCAGCTCGTTTTGGTGGGAGAGGGCTGGGGAGCTTCGCTGTAGGGCAGAAAAGCTGAAGGACAGAGTCGGGTGGATCGCTGCTGTGACGGTGACACTCCAGCAGCACCACATGGAGATATTTACGGCCGCTTTAATGTATTTGGAGGAAACATTGCCTTCCCACAGCTTTGCCTGGACAAGGGGGGCATTTGCAATGTGGTGACTGATTCACCCGAGCGGCCGCTTGGCAGCCGCGACGCGTCATTCCCGGCTGGATTCGGTCATCCTGCTGAACCCCAACCCCGGGCTGGGTTCGGCCGTAGTGTAGAATTCCAGCCCCAGGCTGGGTTCGGCCGCTGTGCACAATTCCAGCCCCGGGCTCCGGCCCTGCCGGTTCCTCCCGGTCCCTCCCGCGGGGCCGGGCCCGGCGCTCTCCGCCCGCCCACGGGGGCGGCCCGGGCGGCGCTTCCCGGCCCTCGGAAGTGATCCCGGGCAGGGCCGAGCCGGGAGGAAGCGGAGGGTTCGGGCAGGGGTGATCCTCAGAGGAGGCGGCGGTCGCGGGCGGAGGCGATCCGGGAGGCAGCGGCGGTCCCCGGCCAAGGCGATCCCGGCTGGAAGCGGCGGTGCCGGGCGGCCCCACCATGANCTTTCGGACAGGGGTGATCCCCGGAGGAGGCGGCGGTCGCGGGCGGAGGCGATCCGGGAGGCAGCGGCGGTCCCCGGCCAAGGCGATCCCGGCTGGAAGCGGCGGTGCCGGGCGGCCCCACCATGAAGCTCATCATCCTGGAGAATTACTCTCAGGCCAGCGAGTGGGCGGCCAAGTACATCCGCAACCGCATCGTGCAGTTCGGGCCCGGGCCCGGGCGGTTCTTCACGCTGGGGCTGCCCACAGGTGGGTGCCGGGGGCGGGCGCGGGGCCGGGGCCCTGAGCCCGGCTGAGGCGGCCGCTCCCCGCAGGCAGCACGCCCCTGGGCTGCTACAGCAAACTGGTGGAGTATTACCGCAACGGGGACCTCTCCTTCAAGTACGTGAAGACCTTCAACATGGACGAGTACGTGGGTGAGTGCCGCAGCCGCCTGTCCTGTCGCCTCTGTCCCTGCCCGGGAGCTGCCGGGCTCTTAGCCCGGCGGAGCCCGGCGGTGCCCGAAATCCACCTGTCCAGGTAAGAGAGACAACATTTCACAGTTGGGATGGAAAAGACCTCTGAGATCATCGAGTGCAACCTGTGACCCCACACCACCGTGCCAGCTAAACCGTGGCTCTGAATGCCACCTCCACTCTTTCCTTAGACACCCCCAGGGAATTAGCAAAGGGGGACAATTGGAAAACCTATGGGAAAAAAAATTGAATTTTCCCCATAGGTTTGAAAACGTGTGGACAAAACTGGCTACTGGGTGTTGCCCAGTATTGCACATAGTGTTACAGACAGGGCTGTGTGTTAGCTGCACTCAGGTGCTGACAGGTAAGGAACACTTATCACTGCAGGCTCAGCGTGCAGCATTAACTCCCACCTTTGCTCTGGGATTATAAAGGTCCCTGACAAGGAGCAGTGTGTTCCCTCAGTGCCCTCTGGTATCTCCTGCTGAGACAGCAAGGGACTGTCATTTCTGAAGTCATGGTGAAACAGTTTCCTCAGAAGAAATAGATCCAAAGGTGAAAAACGTACCAGCTAAATATTTGCTAATGCTAATTTTATCCTGGTCAACCGGGTTTTTTTTTGTGAATAATCCAAATCAAGGAGCCTTAGGGAATAAGCAGTCCAGTGTGGGTTTACAGCATTGAAAGGGTGTAAATATGCAATAATTATATAATAAATATTATTTCTCAGGCTTCTGAACAGTTTTTTTAATAATTCTTACTAATGTGAAATGAGAAAAGGGCTGAGAAGGTACTGACAGATGAGGCACAGCCCACACCTGGCTTTTGAACATCTGTTGTATGTTAATATGGGCATGTGTCTTACAGGAGGTGATTTTAATTCTGGTATTTAGGGAAATAAAAACAACTCTGAAAGCTGAGGGTGTGACAAAGGACAGAGAGACAGTGCTCTGTCACCAAAGCCACTGCAGGGGTATGGAAGTTATGGGTGATATTGTTCCAGTTGGCTTCAGCCCTGCGTGTTCTGTTACCAGGTCTCCCCAGGGATCACCCAGAAAGTTACCATTCCTTCATGTGGAATAACTTCTTCAAGCACATTGACATCTCCCCAGAAAACGTCCACATCTTGGATGGAAATGCCCCCGATCTCCAGGCAGAGTGTGATGCATTTGAGGAGAAAATCAAAGCAGCTGGAGGCATCGAGCTCTTTGTTGGAGGTGAGAACCCGAGAGCAGCAGCCTCTAAACCCTGTCCCAAAGCTGTGCCTGTCCTCCCCAGCTGTCATTTCTTGTCAGGATTGTTCATTTGCAGTGAAATCCACCCCACAGCCCTGGGCACTGCTGTGTCCTGGCAGCCTTGTCTCCCCACGCATCACTCCCAGCTTTAGGCCTTTCAGTGCAGTCAGTGAATCGTTCAGGAAATGTTAGCAGGGGAAATGGGAAGGGCTAGAACTGAACAAATATGAAATGTTTTATCAATTGTCAGTGGCAACAGGAAACTGCTGGGAGTAGCTTTTCCCACACAAGCTCTTCCCATCAGTTTGCCATGAGGTTCTGACACCTCCTTTGCTTTGTTGTCCCAGCGCAGTCAGGGAATTGTCTGGTGGCTTCTGAGGCGGCTCTTGCTGTTGTTCCTGCCAGACACAATCTGAGCTGGAGCAGGGGAATTGCAGGGTTTTCTGTGTTCCCAGGAGTGTGCCTGTCCTCCTCCTGGGAGAGCTGCTGGCTGTGCTCCCACAGCTGAGCCTCTGCTGTCCCTGTCCCAGGTATCGGCCCCGACGGTCACATCGCCTTCAACGAGCCGGGGTCCAGTCTGGTGTCCAGGACACGAGTGAAGACCTTGGCCATGGACACCATCCTGGCCAACGCCAGGTTCTTTGATGGTGACCTCTCCAAAGTGCCCACCATGGCTCTGACAGTTGGAGTAGGCACTGTCATGGATGCCAGAGAGGTGAGGAAATGAGAAGCGGCTTCCTGCAGTCCCTCTGGAGCAGCCAAAGGTTATCCTGTTATGGAGCAGCCACGTGTCCTCTGGTGTAGCATATTCCTGCCACAGAATGCCTGATCCTCCTGTCCTCTGGCATCCTGCAACACCACGGAGAGGCTCTTGCTCCATCTCTGCTAGCACTTGTGTTTGTGTCACCCTGCTGCAGCTGTTCCCCCCAGGGGGCCAGGAAGGTTTGGGAGGGTGTCTTTGCTTAGGAATCTCACTGGGAGAGTAACTGCAGAAATCAGGTTGAGTTGATGTCCCACCAGCAGGTCATGAAAACTCTGTGGGACCACTTTTACTGGAGTCTACTTGATCTATACTTGTTAAATCTCAGTGTGCAGGTGCCCAGATGATCATTCCAGTGACCCAGCAGGCTGTGATTTCACTGAGAGCTGGAGCAGTCAGAGAAGTGGCAGTGGGGAGGGCGACAGGGGTGTCCCCATTCTCAGCTTGGCAGGGCGTGCTCGGGCTGTCCCTGAGCAGCCCTGTGTGTGTCTGGGGTGCAGGTGATGATCCTGATCACGGGAGCCCACAAAGCCTTTGCTCTGTACAAAGCCATCGAGGACGGGGTGAACCACATGTGGACGGTGTCGGCCTTCCAGCAGCACCCCAACACCGTGTTCGTCTGCGACGAGGACGCCACGCTGGAGCTCAAAGTCAAAACTGTGAAATACTTCAAAGGTGAATGGTTGACCAGGCCAGGCAGCTCTTCTGTTACATTTTTAGGAGCCACTGTTGCTGTATAATTAACTCCCAAATGAGTATATTCCTTAAAGATACCACAGTAGTACAAGTGTGAAGGTAAATGCTTAATGCCTGGTGTGGGAGCAAAGGCACAAGCACAACAGGAATAATTCCATTAGCATCCAATGAAGGAGAACTTTATTATGTCTACTTAAATTGTCTTTTGACTCTCTCCATCAGGTTTAATGCTGGTTCACAACAAGCTCGTGGAGCCCTTGTACAGCATGAAGGAGATGGGAGCGGAGAGGAGCCAGTCCAAGAAGCCATACAGTGATTAATGTGCTGGGGCAGTGCTGAACCAGCTGCTGAAAACAGCTGGGACAAAAGGGAACTGCTGCAGAAACTGATCTCATACATGTTCTTAAATTAGCAGAATGATCATATGGTTCCTTCTCTCCATTAAAGAGACAGATGCCAAACACCTGCCTTAATTCACCAAAGGAGGATGGGATCCAGTGTTCTGTGTTCCACAAACTTCTGCCACCAACTCATTCTCTGAAGGAAATGAAGAATGAGTGCTTTGATCTGTGAACTGACTGTAATCACGGACTGAAGGCTGCAGAACTGAACTGTGAGGATAAATGAAAGTACAATGTTGCAGAAACAAGGGGGTGATCACTTTGGGGTATGTTATTTGCAGTTAGGACAAGTACCTGGTGTTATTCCTCCTCCTCCATGAAACACTCCTACATTAGAATCCTGGAGAAGAGGATTGTCCAGCTGGAGAAGGGAAAGCTCAGAGCAGCACCCACAGCCAGGAGAGGGCAGCAGGAAGATGGGACCGGGGGAGGATGAGAAGGGACAGTGGGGCCTGAGTGGAGACACGATGCTCGTGCTGCAGAGGGTAAAACCCCACTGTGGGAACAGCCAAACAGGGGACAGGATCCTCACAGCTGTGCAGGCTCTCTCTGTAGGAGGCTGCCAAGACCTGACTGGACAAAACCCTGGCTGAGCCCCGCTTTGAGCCACATGTTGGACTTGTCACTGTTTGTTGTCACACACAAAGCCCTTGTTCACGTTCAGGCCCAGGTATGATTTGCTACACCTGGTGCTCTCTCTTCTCCAGAATTTTGTGTTTCTCTGAGGAAATGCCAAACCAGCCCCAAAGGAAACACCCTGTTCCTACTGGCTTCAGCCTCTGTTTAATTACAGACACCCCACACAGGTGGACAACAGCCAAGACCCCCCCAATTCTGAAATGTGATTCCTGGGATTGCCATCCAATGCTCTCACACAAGGGGCAAGAAAACTGGGCAACATTTATTTTCTTTATACAGAAATTTTATAAGTTGTTGATCTGTATTGTAACTTCCTTCACTAAATGTCTTTAATTTTTTACAATGGTGACATTTGAGTGTCTCTGGTGCTGGGTCTCAGTGTGCTCATGGTACCAAAGCTGTCCTGGAGGCAGTTTGGTGGGAAGAGCTCCTGCTGCTCCTGCCTTGCCCTTGGCAGGTTTTCCTCTGAGGGAGAAGCAGGGCCCTGGGGTGGGAGGGCACTTGGCAGGCACGGGAATCCCATGAGCAGAACACATCCCAGGCCAGCTCCAGGTGGGAGCTCTGGGCTGTCCCATTCCCAGGAGCACCTGGGCACCCCAGTGCTGCCAAATCCATGGCAGAAGGAAGACAAACAGGGACACTGTGTTTACCATCTTAAAGTGAATTTAGTGCATGTGAAAGGTGCAGGAAATACAACTCCAACCATACACAACATACACTTTTCCTACACACTGACCTAGAGCTTCAGCTGAGGTGAGATTTGCTCTTCCTTTCACCTTTTTAATCTCACAGTTCCAACAGTGCAGACTCCTCCTCTGCACAGGGAACTGAAGCCACTCGTTTTGGCCACACATCCCAGGATAAATTTGTTAACTCTCAGTCAGAACTGAGTGAGCTGTGACTACCCTGAGTTCCTGAGGAGTTTCAGCTCCAGAGCTTTCCATCCAGGCCCTACTGCTCTTGAACACAGCACATGCAGCTTTAGTTTCCAAATAAACTTTTAGACTGTTCTGCAAGTGGAAAAACTTGTAAAAAAATCAGTGTTTGCCTCCAGTAATCACCTTCATACTCTCAAAACCACTTGCTGAGAGATTTTAGGGGAAAGAATTTGGTTTCTGAAATAATTTGAAGTGCAAAACCAGTGGAAGTAAAGGATCTAGTCCAGAAGCAAAAGTATCAACAATCAAATTTCTTATATGAAGAGTTAGTTAATAAAAAATAAATTACTTCATCAACTGAGAACACAAGGTAATTGTCAGTATCCTGAAGAATTCAAGTTCATCTCTTCCTGATACTTTTCACCCTCTCACTGGTCACATCCTCAGCTCACTGCCTGGGCACTCATCCCTGCCAAAACAAGGACAGGCAACGTGAGGGAATCCAGCAGCAACACTGGGAGTCACCAACCTCACAGAAATCCCTGGGAATACCTGTTGGTCATTTTCTGCCCAAGCTCTCAGGGATGCAAAGGCTCAGGCACAGCAGCCAGCAAGAAGGGTTGGGGATAATCAGATAATTAGCTTTAATGTCATTAGAAAGTACCAGTGACAGAGCCAGGAGCTGCTTTTCAGAGAAGCACATCAGGAAATTCGTAATAGCAACAAACTTTGCTGCTGAATACAGAAGAAATGTTCTGTATTGTATCAGAAAACTCCCCCAGTCCAAGCAGCTCCAGAGAGAGCACTACAGCTCCACCAAACCCACCCCAAACCCCACAGAACTCATGATCCAAGAGTCTCCAAGGGTCAGTCTCCCTAAAGGAAACCCCCAAAATACTTCCAGGATTCGAGGCTTCAGTTTTGTCTGTTGGCTTTTAAAAAAGGGGAAATTCTTGGTATATATTTTTCCAATGGTTTTCCAATTTCTGACTTCTTTAGTAATGGACATGTTTGTTTGGGCATTCCATGATGATGCTGATCCCAGGATGGGGAAAAGTCTCCTTTGGTTTTGGCAACAGGCTCTGAGGTGTGAACGTCCTGCAGTGCAGGGAAGTTACCACTCTTCTGTCACACAATGGAAGTGAAAAGCAAACAAAGGACACACAAAAAGCATCTGTCCCTGGTTTGTTCACCTTTTGGCACTGGAGGAAGCTACTGATCATCATCTTCCCCTTCCCAGAACTCCCCATCCTCGGTGTGCATGGCTTGAAACAATCTGCAAGACACAAAATCAGGGGTGAAAAACAAGTCAAATATGTTTAAAAAGTATCACCATAAATGCAACAACAGTACAGCAAGTTCCCCTGGTTTTTTCAGTATCCCCAACCACCATCTGTGCCCTGTGGAAGGGGCAAGAGAGGCTGAGAGGCTGCCATTGTCACCCTCCTGTCCCCTATCCCACAGCAGCACCTCTGTCCCTTCCTTGGCTCTTCCCCAAGGGAACCAGAGCAGAATCTGCAGCTCCTTGAAGCAGCTCTTCCCCAAATCCTCGAGCTGCTCCTGAGCATTGGCAGGGAAACCTGCAGGCTGTGGCAGCACAGAAAGGGTGAGGTCATGACCTGACCAAAACAATCAGGAATAGGCTCAGAAGACTCCTCCAGAGTTTTAAACCCAAAGTTCTTAAAAAGCAAAACCACACCCTGAATCACTCCTGATTTTTACCGTTAGTGCAAATATTTGAGGGGAGAAACTGTGTCTTAAACTGTAGCTACAGATTTCAGGCAAGAATCTGGGAGAGACTGTAAGGAGAAGTAGAAAAGGGAGTGGCAGCAGCAGTGGGGGAGGCCCCTGAGGCACAGACCTGTTGAAGCAGGGGGAGGCGGGGTCGTTGAAGTGCCGGTAGGGGTTGGCCCGGGACAGGGAGCCCATGCAGAGCCAGCAGAAATACTGCATGCACCCTGTGCAGGTCATCTTGTTACAGCCGTCCAGTTTCTGGGGGAAAAACACCAGGAAATGGTGAGAAGAGAACCCTGCTGTGGCAGCTCCTTCTCTGCCAACAGCCCTTGGAGCCAGAGCAGTCAGGGAACACGTCCCCCCTGGCTCACCACACACTGGTGTTGGCACTGGGAGCTGGAATTTGGTTATAACACTGAAAGCACTGGAAATCAGTATTTTTCTGAAGCTGGATGGATTTCCTGGCTCTAGTGTGAACCAGAGGTAGCCTGAAACACCTGGAGAACAAAAGGATTCGTATAGACCCAGAGTCAGCCTGGATCTGCTTAGTGTGGGAGCCTGACCAGCAGTCACTGTTTGTACTCCAGCCCTTGGGATCCACAAATATCACCTCACCCCCTTTTCCGTGTCACACAGAAATGGAAAGTTCTCTTGGTATTTCCCCGAGATTCCCTCTCCCTAGAGCCTCCAACACACCCAGAACTGCCTCCCTGTGGGTTGTTTTCTGCTCCATGATTCCCCAGCCTTTGCCTCCCCACTCACCTCGATGGGGGTCCCACAGCAAGGACAAGCCTTGGAGTTCTTCTCCAGCCATTCCTTACTCTCCATCTCCTCCAGGGCTTTCTGAATCACTCTCTTGCCATAGCGTTGTTCCAAAAATCTTTTATTTGTCTCATCTGCTTCTAAATACTCGTTCCTCAAATCCATTAATTTCTCTGGGGGGCAGAATCAAACCAAACCACACAGTTTTTGTAGGATATTAGATATAGAAGTCCAGCTGAATGCAGCATAAAGATTCTCAAAGAACAATAACATAATGAATTAAAAAGCAAGGAAGTTATTAAAACACATAAGATGATAATATTAAAACCACTCTGCCCCAAAATTAAACGGTTTTACACTGTTTTATTGCAAAAGAGATCTGTTGATGGAATTAGAACAATGTAAAATAAACTAAAAATAGAGATTTCTTTTTCTGATGATATATTTAATGAAACTCTGTCACAGGATTTTGAGGCCAGACAGAGAGAGAAGCCTCCACCTGATTCCAGCATTGACTCTGACAATACAAAGTAGTGAAAATATAAAGCAACAAAATACTTAAAAATGAAAATCCCCGCTACAGCCTCTCAAGCATTTGACAATCAGAACCTTAGGGAGCTCCTGAGCTGAGGAGTCTCACCAAAGGAATATTTAATTGCCAGCAACAGCCCCCCTCCTCCAAATGAACGTGCCTCTCAGAAAGCTCAGGGTGAGGAGTTCCCTCGCTCAACTTTGGACTTCTCCCCCCAAGGCTCAGCAGTGTCTGGGTGTGTCTGTGGTGCCCAGGGGGAGGTGACTCACCTGCAGTGACCTTGCAGGGGGACACGCCGTGGTAAGTCATCCTGCAGAGGGTGCAGAAGGCGTAGTTGCAGCAGGAGCAGATGCCCATGGTGCAGCCGGGCTCCTGCATCACGGGGGTCTGGCAGCCGGGCCGGGGGCAATAGACCACGTCAGCCATCAGGTCCAGGCTGGACTGCAGCAGCAGGCGGTCATAGCGGGCAAAGAGCTCCTCCCCAACCAGCTCCTTCACCTGAAACACAGCCACAGGGGGAATCCTTCACCTGAAACACAGCCACAGGGGGAATCCTTCACCTGGAACACAGCCATGGGGGGAATCCTTCACCTGGAACACAGCCATGGGGGGAATCCTTCACCTGGAACACAGCCATGTGCAGGGAGGAATCCTTCACCCACATGCACTGAGGCCCTGGCACAGGGTGCCCAGAGCAGCTGTGGCTGCCCCTGGATCCCTGGCAGTGTCCCAGGCCAGGCTGGACAGGGCTTGGAGCAGCCTGGGACAGTGGAAGGTGTCCCTGCCCATGGCAGGAGGTGGAATGAGATGAGTTTTAAGGTCCCTTCCAAGCCAAACCATCCTGGGATTCTCTGATTCCTTGCATCTGTAATTCTGAGCCTGCTGCAGCAACAAACAGCAAGTCAGCGGAAAGGTATCAACAGCTGGGATGAATCCACCTTAGATTCTCCAACAGGTCACAAGGATCTGCTCCCAGAAAACAAGGGACAGGACAAGAGGATACAGCCTCAAGCTGTGCCAGGGGAGTCTCAGTTTGAATATCTGGAGGAATTTCCTCACAGAAAGGGTGGTCAGGCCTTGGCAGGGGCTGCCCGGGGAGGTTTGGAGTGCCCGTCCCTGGAGGTGTCCAAGGATGTGGCACTTCATGGCACGGTGGGATTGGGTCAGAGGCTGAATTTGGTGATCCTGGAGGTCTTTGCCAACCTAAGGGACTCTGTGACTGCCAATGTCCACCACGCAGAGCCACAGCCTGGCCCTGAACTCAGGTTCCAGAGCCCCACAGCCCCCGTGCACGGGAATTACCTGGCCCGGAGTGGCGACAGAAGAACACTTGGGCTCGGGGCAGTTGAGGCAGTGCACCTGTCCATCCCTGATCTGGATCTCAAAGTAGTCCTTCAGGCAGGCTTTGCAGTACACGTGGCTGCACTCGGTGAAGTGCATGCACTCACTGCCCAGCTTCTCACAGAAGCAGATACTGCACGAGTACATCTTACTGTTAAAGCACTTCCTCCTCTGGGCCTGGTCGAAGTCCAAGATGTCCCTGATCAGGCTGGACAAGGACTCCACGTCCTGCACAGCCCTGGCATCCACCATCTCCTCCTCAGCTGTGGCAGAGCCTGTGGCACCCCCACAGTCCTTGCCTGCCTCCAGGGACCCCACTGGTGTCCGGCTCTGCCCCTTCCCCTGAGGGCACATTTTCAGCTCGTATGGAGATGAAATATTCAGGTAATTCAGTGTTTCCTCCTTCAGAAACTGCATCCAGGCAAACAGGACCACACAGCCCCGGTTCTCTTCCCACACGTTGTCCAAGTGTTTGCAAAGGGCACTGAGCTGGGAAAGAATAGAGAATTCCTGATTTCAGTAAGTTTGAGGAGCTCCTTACTGGGCTCCTCCCCTCATACAGTCCTTAGTGCAAACTTTGATTTCAGATTCAGCAGTTTTTATCCATAAAACATAGCTCTCACAGATGCAAGTTTTCCTTCCTCAGAAAAATAATCACATGAAAACCAGGAGGAGACAAAAGAAGAGCCAACTGAGGAGCAACATCATTGCCTTTTTACTCTGTTTAACCGTTAACTATTAACTCACTCAGCAATCAAAATGTAAAAAATCCTCAGCAAACCTGGGCCTGGGAGAGCCATTTCCCACTGAGGGTGAACACGGGCGGGGAGGTCGATGGGTAGTCAGGTGGGAACTCGAAATTCAGCACGAGGGGAGGCAGGAAGCACACGGAATACTCGAAGCCACTGCTCTGGAGGCTCTCTGTGGAACTGCCTGAGCCAGGGCCCACCGAGGCAGGGGGAGAAAGAACACAAAAATGAAAACTAACCAACTGTTGCTGTGTTTGACAGCACCCAGTGTCTGTTAGCGTGATGTATTTCTGGGGTTAAAACTATTTGTTCCACCCTAAATAACAAAACTCTCAGTTTGCAGTAAAATGTCACGGGGTTGGAGGTCTGTGATTAAAGCAGTTAAAGAGCAGCACTGTGAAATGTCAGATCCTGCACAAACCAGGAGCCTGGAAACACATATCCTTGGGGGAATAAAAACCCAATCAACGAACTTAATTATTCTGAAGAAGTGCTATTACTCATCTGTGATTTTAAAGTTTACTGAAGGCGTTCTGTGTACGAGGCTTTAACTGCTCAAACACAATCCCCAACAAGCACAGCAGAGGGTGAGCCACAGCTTTGTCCAGTCACTGTTCCCTCGGGTCACTCCCCAACAACCACCTGAGCTTGGTAAAGCCTCCCTTGGGATAACACAAAAAAACATCTCAACTCACCCCTCACAAAAATTTTGAAGTCTTGAGGCAAGTCCAGACAAATTCTTGTTTCTCCTCCTTGGGCAGACTCTGCTCTCTTAAACTCATCCTCATCGTAGATGCTGGCCAGAGCCAGCAGCTCGTCCTCCTGAGCCTCCTTGTCCTCTGAAGACATTTAAGTTTTCTGTAGAGTTACCACCACCCTGCAACATCAACCAAGGTAATGCATCCAATTCAAATTATTCATTTGAGGCATCTATTTTATAGCATAGCAAGCTTTAGAAAAACTCAGGTAAACCAATCTAAAACAATGTAAAATAAAATTAAAGCATTTTACAGGTTGAAAAAAATATTGGTAGCTTTATAAAATTAAAACAAAAAACCAAAAAACCAAAACAACAGAATATTGAAAGGAAAGGAAAAGAAAGGAAACTGTGTGTTAGTAAGTAAAGACAGCTGTAGGAGGGGAAATAATGAAATATGGAGATGGCACAGGTGACACAGGGACATTTCACTGATGGTTGGAAGAAAGCAGACCCCCCCAAAAAACACATGAGAAATTAATTAGAAACAGTAGCTCTTGTCCAGTGCACTAAGGCAAACAGGGAAACAGTCCCATTTGTGATTGAAATATCAGATAAAGGTTCAAATCCTGCACAGGCCTCTTGCAGATGCACTCGTGGAGCATCTCAGCTCCACACTTGGGGAAATACAGCCCGTTGGATGAGTTACCTTTGGAGGCAGAGCCGAGGAGCCGCTCCCCGAGCATCCCCCAGGGCCGGAGCCTTCTCCTCCCGCAGGGCACGGACACGGCGCTGCTGAGGGGAAACACCCGCGGCGGCGGCACCGGCACCGGCCTGGGGCTGCTGCGGACAGACAACAACAAGGACAGCACCTCAGGCTCGGGGTTAAAGTCCCCTCGTGCTCCCGGGCCCCACAGCTCGCTCAGGGCTCGCAGGAGCGGTGACCCAGCTGCGGGGCCGGGCCGGGCCGGGGCTCCGGGCGATGGGTCCGGAACGATCCCCGGGTTCCAGGCCCAGCTCCGCCGTCGCTACGGCGGCTCCGGCCGCTGTCACCGCTGTGCCCCGGCCCGGCGGCCCCGGGGACAGCCCGGCCCGACCCCCCTCAGCCGCTCCTCCCCCGCGCCTCAGCCGCTCCTCAGCCGCGCCTCAGCCGCGCCTCAGCCGGGCAGCCGCGGCCGGGCCGAGCGCCCCGGGGACAGCGAGGGGAGCCCGGCCCTGCCGGGAGGGGAGGGACGGGACGGGAAGGGAAGGCACAGGAAGCGCCGGTGGGCAGAGGAGGCGCCGGCCCGGCCCCGCAGCTCCCCCNTGCGAGGGCTGGGGTGCCTGTGCGGGGGCAGCAGCTGGACTCAGCGATCCCTGTGAGCCCCTTCTAACGCAGGGCGTTCATTCCATGGCTGTGATTCATTACAGGAGCCTTAAGTCACCCACCACACCCACCCAGAGCCCGCGGGACGCCGCAAAGCCCCGGAGCAGCCCGGCAGAGCTCCCTGCACACCCCGAGAACCAGGGACACAGCCCTCCCCTCCACCGCTCCCTCCCTCCCTCCGCATTGCAACAAACAGCTGCAGCAGGTGATCCAGTAGAATCCAGTGCATTTATTTCTTGCAATAACTGAATGGGTGTTTTTCAGCTTTGGATTTTAACACATACAAATTCATTTTTGCAAGTTTAATGACAATCAGTACTAGAAGCAAATCATTGTATAAAGCTCATAGAAAAAAAAAAAAAAACAAACAAAACAAAACAAACCAACATATCCGTCAGTTCTTGGTTTTCCTGGAAAAAAAGAAACCGAAACAAAAAACCAAGCATTCCAAATGAAGGCCTCGTGGAAGCAAGCATACCCCTGCCAGAAAAAGTTAGGAACAAGTCAGAATCAACTATCAGCATAGGCAGCTGAAATACAAGTATTCACTCTTTCTACAAGCAGCTAATTCAACTAGAGACAAGGAGTTTACAGGGCCTAATTAGCTGGGGAGCTTGTGAGAAACCCACTCCCCTGTCCAGGAGCACATTCTGAGTCTGATCTGCAGTCTGGGCTAAGGAATAAAGGTGCTGATGAACCACCCCCTGCTCTGCAAACCTCCTGTAACCATCAACTGTTCCAGTGCAAATCAGAGTGAGTCCAGAGCAGGCATTAACACTAAACCAGGAGCAATGGAAGACTCTGCCTCGGCTCTCCCCTGCCCTCCCTGTAGTGCCAGCGCTGCAATCCACAGGGAAAGGGAAGAGCAGGGTGCACATCAGACTTCAGAGGGTGCTGTCTCCCTCCTGCAAGGGAGAGCTGACTCAGCCTGGACATTAAAAATGGAGAAGCAGCTTATGGCTGTTCCTAGAGGTCTAGTTAGACTACCAAAACTTCTAAATACAATCAATAAAGGCAAACACTGCTGAGCTGAGCGAGTCCTTCGCCACCTCCGCGTTCTGACCTGCTGCCCTGCCCAAACCTCTCCAAGAGTTACCAAGAGTGCTGTGGGATTCACTTGCTTCAGTTTGTATTCAGAACGTACAAAGTTGACAACTTAAAGCTTTATTGTAGTTTGCAATAATAATATAAACAAGTGCTGAAATTCAGTCAATGTCCATTTCTGGCAGCTTCTTTTCGGTGGCTGTGGGGACAGAGCCCTGCTCGGGGGGCTGGCCCCCGCTCCCGTCCCCCTGCCCATCCAATGGTCCGTTGGCTTCCGTCGCCTTCTGCTCCTCCTTCGGCAGCTCCACCTTGGGTTTGGGTTTGTTCACTATGGGGTTACAGATATTTGCCAATTCCTGGAAAACACAGAAATGACACATCTTCAGAAATGGTTTTATTTGCCAAAGATGAAGTTTAACTTTGGAAACCACCGTTGGGAATACTCCAGTTGAGGGTTGATGTTCCCTGGTACTTTTGAGATTTCTCACCTCAGAGTTTTCTGATAGCGCCACAAACACAAAAATTCACAGAAATACAGTGAGTTATGTAGAAAAGCTTACTTTTGCTTTAGCCTGTATGTCTTTTGCTTTTATAACTGGGTCCAAAGTAAGACTCCTCTTGTTCTGAAGGTTGAGGTTGTTGTTCATCCACTCCATGGCTTCATTGGTGCTCTTCTCCACCTTTGCCACGTCTGCTTCGTCGAGATGCTCGTACAGTTCATCCTGCAACACCCAAACAGCAGCAGCTGTGTCAGTGTTTGAGCACAAACTGCATCCTGATTTCCTCAAAATTTAGCTTCAAAATACTAAAGGCCATTTAGCCAAGAGCTGCTGTGGTTAACAAGTCAACTGAACTGATCGCCCACAGCTCGGTAACCAGAGACTGAAGTTCTCCTGCTGCTGGCATTTTGCCTCCATGAGGAAATCAACACCTGATTAAAAAGAGACTGAGATGTTGCAAGGCCCAAAATCCACTTCTGAAAATCTATAAAACATCAAGAACTCATAAGCTCACTGGCAGGTTGCACTAAATTTTTGTCTGAAGCAGGTCACCTAAAATTCAGAAAATATCTGTACCACTTCCTCGCATTTTCCAGAAATTAAGTATGGAAATACCTTTGCTTTGAATGCATGAACAGCTTTCATGTACTGCTGGATTTGCTTCCCCAAGTCCTCAAATGCTTTTGGTCTTTCCTCTGATTCTTGGAATCTTGCCTGAATAGGCTGACCCAGAGTCTGAAACAAAGGACAAAAGGTATCAAAGCTCATGGGGCATCACTGAGGGGTCCCCAAGGTTTGACAGGATACATCAACTTTCCTGAACTCCTCAGAACTCTGACTCTTCCCTCAACTTACAGGAGAGACTGAGCCTCCCTCAGCCCTGTTCTTACAGGTCTTTTGAAGATCTACTCCTCACACATTTACAATCCAAAGCAGGCTGTTTGTTACCTCAGACAGCTCCTCACTGAAACAATGTTCTCCAGCTTCAGTAAATTCCCACGGGAATGTAAGAACCACTCACCTTCAGTTCTGCCAATTTATCAATGTATATTTGTTTGGGCTGGTCTTCACCATCTTCATACAGCCAAATTTCTGTATCTTCCAGCTTCAGTGTGAAGCTATTCCGATCCTGCAGCAATGCACACAACAACAGGCAGGTGACATCGTTTATTAGGTGACAAATGGCACTGAATGGTACCTGGAACCATTCTGGAAGGGTTGTATTTTTTAGATTATAAAGAACTCTTTATCCTATTTTAGTGACAAAAAAGAAATAAAATATTCTTCTGTACAGCTTTGTGGTGGATTCCAGGCCCAAGGAAGAACTGTGTGAGAGAGCCACAGTTCATTCAGATCAAATACTGTCACATAAAAGGCTTTTTTGTCCCCTGCATGTTTTCATTGTCACTACATGAGCAAGCCTGAGAACAGAGGGAAACTTTTCTTTAGCAAAGGTGCCATAAATGTCACCTGGAACGTCCCAGTTTGGGCTCTGCAGACACCTGGCTGGCAAAGCTCCATTGCAATCAAAGGAGATGCAGTCAGGTGTTCAGAGATTCCTCCCTAAAAGCACAGTTAAATTCATTACACACCAAGCTCCCTCAGTACAACAGGGAGAGCTGATTAATAACACCAAGAGATTTTTAGGCAACCAGTTCAGACACAGGTGCCCACATTTAGCAGATTATCATCAGAGCCAGAAAGGTTACAATTATTTCTTCAAATTCCAAGTCTGAATTTGTAATTTATGTAAACAAAGTATGTGATAGAGGTCAAGAGTTACTAAATCCAACTGCTGATGGTACCCCAATGTATCAGGACAATCAAGCAGCAGTACTCACATCCTCACTGATGAATTTCTCGTAAATACCGCACAGTTTGTCTCTCATTTCATACACGTACTCCTCCACTGCATTCTTGGCATCATTCCTCTCCTTCTCCAGCTTATCCTGCATTATCATCTTACCCTGTGAACAAGGGGTCAAATTAATTGGCTAAAAAGCTCATTATTTAACATTTATTTCCAGGACACCTCGTTAGCAAAGGCTCAAACCAGATGAAGATTTTGCAAAGCTGTGATTTACAGAACTGTTCTAACACAGCACACGACTGAAAACTCATTTCAGTTTTGGTGTGATGTCCAATACAGCACAGGATGATCCTCCTCCAGCTGAGGGTCACCTGCACCTTTCAGAGTGACAGCTCCCCTGACCAGGAGCAATGAATGTATTCTGCCTCCACGGGGCACTGTTGTCTATTTCAGACTTCTAACTGCTTGTTTTATTCCTTTTAATCCTTTCCTTGACCATCCTTAACCATCTTTAATGAACAACATTATTTCTGGAGACCAACAGGTGACATTTTTGGCTTGGGCAAGAAGAGTTTACCTCGTTCTCAATGAACAAGTTGAGCATGTCCTTCCCTATCTGCCACACCAGCTGGTTCTCAATGGGAAGATCCACTGTGGTTGTCTTCACTTTGGCCTTCTTGGCCTGGGGTGGTTGATCCACTTTCTTGTCCTTTGAGTCAGCCTGACAAGTCTGCATTAAAAACACAGAAATACATTCACAGTAAAAACAGCATTGCTCAAGGGGAGCAATCAAGGTTTACATCAGAAAAACTGAGTTAGTTCTCAGTAAGAGAGCCAATCATCCCCTGCCATTCTGACACCTTAGCTGCTGCTGAAGCCTGAGATAATTAATGCAGCCACTGACCTTTTCTGGGCACTCTGACTGCATTCACAGGGGAGGGTGCCCATGGCAGAACACTGTTCTAGTATTCAACTTACTGAACACTAGATGATTATTTCTTCCCTGAACAGGAGAGTTCCCCCATTTTAGCAGTGCTGGGTCACCTGACAGGTCTGCAGTTATCAGTGCATTTGTGTCCTTTCTAAAGCTCTAATCACAATAGACCACCAGTGCACTGAAATAAAAGTTCAGCTTCCAGAACCATGACAAAGGCAACAGATGTGCTCACACTCCTCATATTCTCAGGAATCTCATGAAAATAAAGTCTCAAATGCTCCTGTTACCTCCATTTCTTCATTCTCTGCCTTATTTTCAGGCTGGGTTTGCTGTTGCTCTTCAGCCTTTTGTTGCTCCTCGTCTACTTGCATCTTCTGAAATTCAGAGAGATCCAATTTCACACATTATACAAATGGAGATCACTGCTTCAGTTCCAAGGCTGATCCCTTAACACCTCTAATGCTCTTTAGACAAAACAAACAGAATGAAAACTGAAGGAATAAATTATGAGTTCCCACTCTTAGCTCCAGCAAGCCACGGCTCCATCATTAAGAATTTGATCTATACCTCAAGTCCTGGTTTCAAGAGATGTATCACTGGTGTAACATACTCCAACATTTCAGTTGTGGGCATGTGTAGTAAACCCTTACACAAGGCTGAGCCCTTGGCCAGCTGTGCCTCGTGGGGATTGTGAGCAGTGAGGCTTTACCTCCTCCTCCTTGGCGTGCTGATCCGTCTCCATGGGCTCCTCGTTCTCATCCGATTTATGAACCTCCACCAGAGATGCACTGGAAACACTGAAGATGCCATGGATATTTACTCTGACCTTGACTTTCACTTTGGAACTGGATCCATCTGTTTGAGGAGTGACCTTCTGAACCAAGAAATGAGCTAAACAGAGAGGAAAAAACCAAACCCTTTTGATTAACCAGAGTGCTGAATGCAAAGCAAACCCCGGTGCTGCTGACACAGCTCACTGCAATGTGCTCAGGGAATGTTAAAGCCTACTCAAGTTGGACAATCCAGTTTTCTACTCAGCAATGCTAGGGCACAGCTGTTGGGAATTCCTTATGTAAAACTTGGTGTTATTTTTATCAGAACAACTCTCAGTGTGCCCCTTCCAGGTTTGCTCCAGTATTAGGATGCTCTTTTTACCCATAAACTTCATGTTACTTCACCTGTTTTACTGAAAATCCATTTGAAATGTTATCCTGAGAGCATTTGCAGTAGGCTGCATGTCCAGACTACATAATTTGACAGAAAAGGCTTGAAACATAGAGAAGACTCTTAGTTAAAGGTACAGAATGGTGCTAACCTATAGCAGGGTCTGGGTAAGGCAGCTCCTTGGGGGAACTGTAGTAGGCCTCCAGAGTGAAGGGCTCCTTCCTGTAGAAAGTGAGGACCTTGGAAAAGGGAGCAGGGTGGTTCTTGGGGAAGACCTCACAGTCACTGCAAGAGAAAACACAGCCTGTGTTCAGTAAGGCAACACAGCTGGTAAGGTAACAAAACACTTCTAGATGCTCTTTGGGGAAAAGCTCCCTTCACAAGTGACAAGCCTGTCCTGATCCTTCAGGTTAAGTAACACCAACAGCCATGCAGAAGTGCCAAACTGCCACTCAACCTTGGTTTTGTTTTCTACCATCATTAACTTCAGAATTACCAAAACTGGAGTGTTAAATGGGCATTTAACCCCGGAAATACCCTGTTCTACGGGTATTTACTGATGTTTGTTATTTACTCCAGTCATCACCAGTAATTTTAAGCTGTAACATGCAATAAGATTGCACTGGTCTTACCACAGGCCTTCCTCTGCTGGCGAATTCCATCGCAAAGAGATGGGATAGGGTATCAAATCTGTGATAGAAAACTCTCTCACTTTGAAAGCCGGAGACAAAATTGCACACTGCAAGAGCACAAAAGCCACATTACAGACATTCAGACTTTTGGTGAACAAGCATTTCATTCAGCAAGTAGCTACTGATGCTGCTTAATATTCTCACAGCTCAAACAAACAGCACTTTTTACCTGCAGTGCACAGCCTCGTGCCACAGCCTCATCTGCATTCAGGGTCGTACTGACTTCTTTACCAAAAAATTTACTGATCTTCTCTTTTACAGCAGGGATTCTTGTGGTACCACCAACTATCTCTACTGCATAAATATCCTCCTTCTTCAACCCTAGAAAGGAGTCAGACAATAGATGAAATGTTTCTCTTTCACATGAATACATTGACATCATAAAGCAGAAGTTTTAATAGACCAATTTTAGGCTAAGTTTCTAAGCAGTAAAAATTTCAGCTCTCAGCTTGAGTGAGAAAGTTTTTTTATCTTGCAACTGCTAAGCAAGAAGTTGTAGGGTAGAAGGATAAACCCTTGTGTCCAACATGCAAAGGAAGCCTGCACTGTGGCTGGCTCCTGTCTGCAGGCAGAGCCCCCCACCACAGCCCCACTTACTGGCTTGCTCCAGCACGCTGCGAAGGGGTGGCTCCACTCTCGCCAGGAGTCCTTCACACATCTCTAAAAATTTGCTTCTGTTGGAAGAAGCCACAAACAAAGGCTCTAGCACACCACAAACAACATTGCAAACAACAGGATGCCCAAACTGACAGAATGCCCCTTTCGCTGTGTACTGCAGGGTTTTCCCTCCCCCAGTCCCAGCTTTATACTTCAGTATATTCTCCCAGACAAAAGCCGGTTCCAGGAACGCTGGCATGCTTGCAACGTTCCCAGCCCTCCCTCCTAACTCAAGGCCACTGACCAGGCTCTAAACATTTTCATTTCCAGCAGCATTCCTGCACATGTTGTTCTGTGATTCCTCACCTCCCTGCAGTCCTAAGAGCTGACACTTCACACCAAGTTTTTAAGTGCCTGAAGGGCACTCTGAGGTTTCCCTTTGGTTACCTGTTCATGGTTCCAGACACGTCTATATCATTCATGAAGCACTCAATGTTCATGGGCAGGTCAGAGGCATTGGCACTCATCAGCTTCTTCAGCCTCTCACACTCCTGGTACAGCCTCAGCAGCGCTCGGATCTTGGACTTGATGTCCAGTTTGTATTTCTTCCCAAACTCCTCACAGAAGTATTCCACCAACACCTCGTCAAACTTCCTGCCTCCAAGGGTTGTATCAAAGGCTGTAGCAAGAACCTTAAAGGAAGGGAAGCCCTCAGTAACAGCACAAAGTGCCCTCACCCCATGAAAGCCATTAGCAGTTAACACCAAAGCAGTGCTTTGTTTCTAATGTAGTTAACTCTAAGTCAAAGAAATCTGCCTTCCTGCAATGAGGTGACAACTGCTTTAAAAGGAATTTAGGGAGACAGGGCAGGACTTAGCAACACAATCTGTTCCAGAGCTTGTGCTGGGAGCAGATCTCTGTTTCCAAATTCTGCTTAGCCACTGTCAGTTTGAGCCACATCCCAGTTAAATATTTGATGCCTCCTAAGAGTGGAACATGCTTACACCAAGCTAAAAATAAAACAGGAAGAAAATAAATGATATTAACTCTTTAAACAGGTGCTCCTTTTTGATGAAGGAATTATCTGCAAAGAACACCTGTAGCCCACCCACCCACCTCAGCTCATTCTGCTCTGTGAGCACACCAGGGATTTATGTTTTTAGAACAGAAATCAGTGAAATATCCCTTCAGATGGCTTTGGCCTCCTCACTGGCTAACAGCCCTACACTCTGGACCCCAAAGCCTCCCTTCCACACTGCCACAGCTTCCAAGTTTAAACAACAAATCCGAGAGAAACGCAAAGGGTACGTTTCCTCACTAAATAAAACTATGAGAAAATGAATGTCAGAACATTTCTCTGCATTTCACTACCTCATGCTTTCAATTTTGCATCTGTTTCTCCAGCCAATCATGAGCTGGAAAAGTCCAGATAATAATAATAATAATAATAATAATAATAATAATAATAATAATAATAATAATAATCTGGTAAGAAATGTTAGTATTTGCTGGAAAACAGCAATACTTTGGCAGTGTACACTCAGAAATACACTGTCATCTGCTGAGCTTCCACTGGCAGCTTAAAGCCATCAGGAATGTTTCTTCTCCTGTACATAAGCCCCACAGTGAGGGCTCAGAAACACTGTCTGTCACTTACACCACTGCAGGAATTCCTGCTTTAACACCAGATCTCATGACTGAACTGGAGTAGTTTTTTTTTTGAAAGCAGCACAGTCAGATATGATAATTTCTGAATAAACCATTTAATCCAGGTTTTTTATTCTTTGCCAGAGTCTGCTGATTAAGGCATGTTTGCTTCCTCCACACACTGCTCAAAAGCTCTCTAGTTCCCTGCCCTACTTTTTGCTCCAGACAAAGTGCAGTTTTAAGCTGTGTGGATGCCTCTCTGTGAAGCCAGGCAGGCTTGCCTGCCACAGCCCATGGATGTGCTGATGAATGTTCTACAGAGAATTCAAATGGATGTGTAACAGCTTGTTTACTTTCAGTTTGCCTTTGTTGAAAGCACAAACAGAAACTTGATATGCAGAGTGCCCCATGTCCACAAAAACAACGTTCCGTGGCTTTTCTTCCAAGGCAGGCAGGTCTTGCTTATAGATCCCATATGCAAGGGCAACTACAGAAATAAAAGTATGGTTAGGACATTGAGGTTTGTAATTGTCTAGAAATAAGTGGTAATCAAGAATCAGCATTAGCATTTCATTGTGCTTCTCAAGCTACAGACATGGAATAACCCAAATTCCCAATGCTAAAGAAACATGGAAGAACTTTTAACAGTACCAGCCCGTCCCTCAGCTGCATTAAAACAGAAAGTCACCAAATATCTTTATGCCTTTGTAAAGCAATGAAGAAACAGAACAGAATTTAAGAAACTTTCTGATCAACTCATCTATTTCACGTCTCTAAAACCAGCTGTGATTGCAGAAAGCAAGGCTCAGAGGCAGAATAAAAGCCCTTTGATGTAGCAAAACTGCAACACCCAGTGAGGGAGAGGAAGGAATTACCTGCAGTGGTTTCATTGATTAGTTTCAGACAGTTGAGACCAGCAATCTGAGTAGCATCCATCACAGATCTCCTTTCTGCATCTGTGTAGAAACAAGGAACCTGCAAGGAGGTGAGAGAGCCAATATTAACATTTACAGGAGCCACCTTGAAGAAACAGTTACAAGGCTGGACAGCGAGCACAGCTGAGGCCTCCTTCAAATGCAGTGTTCATGTCAGTTGCAATAGGAAAAAAGCAAAAAAAGATACATAAAGACAAAGTTGCTTTTTCTATTCCACATCACAAGCCAGTCATTTTTGGAGCACATAATCAGAAATAGGTATCAAATATTATTTATGCTGCCAATTAGCAGCAATTTAAGACCACTAATGATTTAACTCTAGTTTCCAAGAGGTGTAAGATTCAGTTTAAACAGAAAAGAAAGATACCTGGACATTCAAGTTTACTGGCCAATTTCATGAGATGTAATTTAATGCTGCAGTCAGTTCAATTCAGTTCAGTTCAGTTCAGTCAGTAACTAAATTCTGTGTATTTTGTGGAATTCCACTCATACAGAAACAACACAATCAACCACAGGCTTCTTAAGGGCATTCTCAGCGGTCTCCTTTAATTTGGTCAGAAGCATTCCTGTCACCTGCTCAATTGTAAAGTTTCTTTCTTCTTCCATATACATGGCCTTCAAATAAAAATTGTGCACACTCATTACACTGCAGTGGAACCCATGCCCCCTCCCCATTATCAGCCTTTTATGCCCTTCCCCGTTAAGGCTTTCCATTCAAAAGAGAACACAAACTACAGTGAGCAGATTCAAAACAGAGAATAAAAGGAAACTTTATCAGTTTCCTCCTCTGGCTCTTTCTCAAACATAACAGACTTACCTTGATGCCAGTTGAGCCTGTTGGCAGCTGGACAAGTTCATAGGCAAGGCTTGCTTTTTCAGCTTGAACAAAGGGATCTGAGAATGCACGACCATGAAATCTTTTAAAACTTTGAACTGTATTCTTTGCATTTGAAATAACCTAGAGAAAAAGAAATCTTTAATACAACGTGGCAGGGGACCATGTGAATTTCAAACAGAAGAAGACAGAGTTTTGTTCTCATGCTTCTCCCGCCAGAATATTTTTGTCATTTGTATCTTAACACCTGGGCAGGTGCTGGGAGGCACAACTTCCCTCTGGTTGCTCAGGGAACCTACAGGAATTTGAGATGGAAAATCAAATGTAGGCTAAAAACTGAGCCAAGTCTATAAAATATTGATTACAGCACTCAAATTTCATAGTGTACGTGTAGGAAACTCTTTAGAACTGTCAGCAAAACCTCTTTCCCACTTACCTGTCCTCTCCCCCCTACCTTTCTACAATCAGTGACTGCCCAAACATAACAAGCACATGGATGTAAACTCCAGCTCAGGTTCATCACATGCACATGACACTGAACACACAGATATTCTCACAAAACAGCTCAAGGACCTGCTCACGAAGCTTTACAAGGTCAGGAGGTCCCCTAAGATGACACTGTCACCTGGATTTAACTGACAGAAGGTGGAGTGACTTTCATCAGCAGCAGAGATGAGCACAGAGGAGTCCCAGCTCCCTCCACGCAGCACAAGTGAAGGGAACTGTCACTGAGAGCACAGCGAGCACCACTGGACCCACAGCACTGAGAGCAGACAGGCAGGTGCACAGAGCTTTACCTGGGAGCTGGGCTCAGGCTGCTTCCTAAGTAACCTGGCCTGGAAGGTCTCTAAGTTTAGTCTGGGCAGGACACACTCATCTCTACGGGGCTCTGGGTTTCGTTAAGCTAAGCAGACACTCAATTCCAGAAAAAAACTGCTGTGTTTGGTTCTAGCACAGTTGGGCTGTTCTTGAATAACATGGCTGTGTCCAGGGATTTTTGTATTTTAGATAAAGGATCTTCACACATCTCTAGGCTTTTTAGGCTAAGAAAAACCAGCTGTTTGACTAGTCACTTCCTGTAGAAGACTTGGAAAAAATAAATCATCTTTTATAGGGGTTACTTACACGGCAACATAAAATCTGATAGAGCAGGACCCAAATACCACAAGTAGGACAAACCAGCTTAACTTCTTCTCAGTCCTTAAATCACTTTTACCTGCCTACAGCAACAGAAACTCAGACTATGGGCAGCAACACCCAAGAGAGATATTTAGGTTGGAATTCAGCCACAAAGGGTCAAGAAAGCTCTATCTATACTCAAATATGCTCCCTTTCTGCCAAAATCATGCATTTAATGGAATTATATAGAACAGAGTCACATAATTAAAAGCCATCATAAAGCACAGGAACTGGACCAAGCTAAGGCAGGGTGAAGCACCACTGCTTAGCTTTAGAATTTACGTTTGCAAGTTGAAAAAACAATTAGTAGTTATCAGAATTTGTTAAGAGGCACAGCTTTATTCTGTACAATTCACCACGTGCAGGGATGACCCCTGAGATTTCTGTGCCAGATGACAAGGCAGCAGCCCGTGGTGAAGAGCTGAGGGCAGCTGAGCTGTTCAGCAGTTAAGGAGGCAGCAGGGCAGCAGCTCAGGGACGCTGTTACCTGCAGGGACAAACCCCAAACTGCTGCTCTGAGGCTCCACCCACCCCCCAGGCTCACCTGGCTCTTGGCTGCAGCACCAATGGAGCGATTCTTGGGCCCAAAGGATATACAGGCTCTGCAAGGAAAAGGCTCAGTTCAGTCAGGGACTGCACAGCTGCCCTGCACATCTCTGGCTACAAAGCACTGATACTGCCTAGGGGATCACTGCTCTAATTAACGTGATTTGGTCCATTCCAAATGTTGGTCACTCACTGCAATGTGTGCCTGGAACGTTCTGTGGGTTCTGGGAAAAACCAGCACTATAATTGCATTTCAAACAGCAAGAGCCCCCCCTGCAGAGCAGCACTAACCCAAACCCACCCATGCCCCTTCCCATGTAAGCAGTGACTGGGCACAGCCCCATCTCAGTAAGTGCCCAGAGAGAAGCTGCTGCATTAACACAGGAAACATTCCACTGTCCAGCACACAAACACGAGGGAAATCTGATATTAAGGAAATTGTTCCTCAGATGCTAACTGAGCTTTCCAGTGCTCAGGCAAACCCCTCAAGGGCAGGGAGAAACTACCTGCAGAGAAAGATTGGTCTTTCAGAGTTCCCTCTGCACCCACTGAAATAACACAAACAGAGATATTGTGTTTTACTCCCCCCTGCTTTGTGACAGCCTGCAGTTCTGAACAGAGAAACCCCCTTTTTGGAGAAATTCCTTTGGCTGATTAAACCTCTTGATTTACATATTTAACAAAGTGTAGGAGCCCTAACCAAACAAAATGCAGCCCTCTAATCCAAGCTGCTCATAGCACTGAGGTGACCGTGGTGGGGGGAACCCTGCCATTAGGGAAGCAGATCTTCATGCTCACACAGTCTAATTAAGCTGCCCTCCATGCAGCAGGTTAAGAATCTGCTTTAGCAGTGATGCCACAGGAAACATTCCAGCTCAGCCTGAGGTTTGGAATTGGGTGTTCCAAGCAGAAACTGCCAAAACCAGACCTGAAGGCTGGGGTGATGGAATTGCATTGGGTTTCTATCTTCTCCCAATTTATTCACAAGTTCACAAACACAACAAGGCCTACCCTAAATGTGCTGCAACAGAATTACCAGTTCTGAATAAATCTGCAGTTGTTTGAAACAACTAGTCATGAAATTAGTTTTAAAAAAAGGTAAGTTTGTGCTCTGCAGACTCCCAGGCCTGCACCAATGGAACAGGAGGTAAAAATCTAATGAGCCCAAAGCAGGGAGCTGGTTATTAATTTACTCTGGTCTCCTGAAAGGAATTAAAACATGAATTGTTGCCCTTCTCTTGGCCAAGAAAAAATAGCCAGCGACCTCACTGCAGAATTCACAAAGCAAGGCTGCCTCACCAACACAAATGCACTAATTTCTAATTTAGATGAGAGCCTTGGCAGGGACCCAGCACAGAAGTGAGTGAAACCAGGAAGAAGAAGGGAGAGAAGGAAGAATTTTCCACCAGCCTCATTCCCCAAATCAGCTCTCAAGAACCAGTAAACTCATGAAATACAAATGACACTATTACACAATTTCTGGAAGCTGAATCACTAACCAGTGCATTTTAAGTAGAAACATTCACAGTGAAGGTGACCAGAGGTCTAATGAAACAACTGTAGAAAATTAAAATCTCTGCTTCACGTATCTGGAGGCACCTCCTCACCCTCCCAGCCCCTGCCACGCCCTGGGAAGGTTCCCTGTCCCCTGATAGATCAATCACAACGACCTCATTTCACTCAAGGCCCTTCATCCCAATAAAAATAATTCAACTACCTTGTTTTTTCCTCTCAGTTTCCACTGCCTTTCTCTCTACCACTGCTCCATGTCCAAAGACACAGTTTGCACGGCTTTGGGATGTACAAGTTCACATCTGACAGCATTCCAGAGGAGTCCAAGTAACAGAGCTGAACACAGATTCTGAGGGAGTGTCACCTGTGCCACTGGACTCAGTGCAGGGCACTCAGTGGGGTTTGTTTTAATCATATAAATTATTGTAACATACAAAACACAGTGTTTAACCTGACTACGAGCCAGTGCCTGAGGAAAGCTGTCACCACACCTTGCACGACCTCCCCACTGCAACAACTGCTCAGCACTGACTTTCTGAAGCTGGCTTCTGATTCCAGGGCACTAAAACCATGCAGAAGTGCTTTTAAAAGAAGAGTCTGCTTGCAGAATGGTTTTCTGCATTCCCTCAGAACAGCACCTGGAGATTAAAGTCCTGTTGAAATCCTCTCATGTTCATTATGTGCATTTCTTTCAATTTCACTTCAGGCTCCCAGAACTGAATTATTTCCCCAGAGATGCACGGTGTCAGATATTTCATTTAGCACATCTCCTTCAACAAGGGAGATCTGTGCTCACATCTCAAATTTACAGACATATTTATCAGCAGAACTTCAACTCCCTGAGGGCCAAATACCTCCAGCTATTCCAGCACAACTCTGATATTCTCCACACTCAGTATTTCCCCAGCACATTTAACCTTTAAACTCCCACATTATTGAGAACACTTAAGAGCTCTCCAGATGCTCGAGCACACATGCTGAATTCAAAATTTCCTTCTGCATTTATTCACTGCTCAGAGACAGGAGCCAGCAGACAGTGATGTGCTGTCTAATGAGAGGAAAGGTCACTCTGGGCTTCCTGAAGTGATGACAGGGATCTAAAAACCCCAAACATGGAAGGTGATGCAGTTGTCTCACTGAGACAGCTACTGTAGGATCTGCTTAAATAAAGCCACACTGCACCAGAGGGGAGGCTCCAGAAACACTTTTGGGACAGCTTTCCCCACAGCTCCTCTCCAGGCCTGATGCCCAATGCTTGATGCAAATTCTTTTTCCACTTCCATTTGGCAACTATTCGTAGAGTTTTATCCCAGTTGTCTCTCTCTTTCTTAGGAAGTTCTCTAATAAATGGAGGCAATGCACACTCCTGTTGAGAATGTGTTAGGAGGGACCATTCCATGAGCAGGGCTAGAGTACACTGATCACACTGGATCATGGAATCCTGGAATGGTTTGGGTTGGGAGGGACCTTAAAGCTCACCCAGTGCCACCCCTGCCCTGGCAGGGACATCTTGCACTGTCCCAGGCTGCTCCAAGCCCTGTCCAGCCTGGCCTTGGGCATGGCCAGGGATCCAGGGGCAGCCACAGCCCACCCACAGAACAATTCCTGCCCAAGATCCAACCGGGATACACCTCCTCTGTCAGTTCTGAAGCCATTGCCCTTGTCCTGGCACTGCAGGCTGCAGAGCAGCTTTTCAAACTCTAATCCCAGGACAAGCCGTGGGGCTCACACGCAGCTCATCCCTCCCCTCCCCGGCGCTGCTGTGGAATGACAGCCGTGCTCCCAGAACACAGCACACGAACACACAGGGAATGAAGATCTGGCACCTGCAGCAGCCAGGGATGCTGTTCTCTGCACTCACAGCCCCCGTCCCTCTAATCCCAGGAGCACAGCCCCGCCTGGGGGGGACAAACCGGCCGTACTGCACCGAGAGGCTGAGAGAGCCGGGGCTGCTCGGCCGGGAAATGAGGAGCTTGTGCCGACACCTCGCGGCGTCTTCCAGCGTCGGAAGGGGCCACAAGGAAGCCGCAGAGAGACTCTGCATCAGAAGCTGGATTGACAGCACAAGGGGGAATGGCCTCAGACTGAAAGAAGGGAAATTTAAGTTAGATACAGGGTAGAAATTTTTCCCTGTGAGGGTGAGCAGGCACTGGCACAGGTTGCCCACACAAACTGTGGCTGCCCCATCCCTGGAAGTGTCCCAGGCCAGGCTGGACGGGGTTTGGAGCAACCTGGGACAGTGGAAGGTGTCCCTGCCCATGGCAGAGGCGTAGAACCACATGAGCTTTAAGGTCCCTTACAACCGCTTAACACCCTATAAGCCTGTGTTTGTACGAAAGGCAGCTGAGCGGGCCTCCCGAAGCCCCCTCCGTGTCAGCCGCGCTTTACCGCTTCTCTGTGAGCACTTTACATCTCCGCTCCTCCCGGCCCCGCCGCTTCCCTCCCTCCCCGGCCCCGCCACGCCGGGCCCCGCGGGCGCCTCGCCGCCGCCTCAGCGCGGCTGCCGGGCTCACTCACGGCGTGCTGCGATCGCTGTACTCGTTGGCGACAGTCTCGATGCCGCCGGCGCGGGCCACGGCGACGTAGCAGCTCTGGAAGCCCAAGTCGATGCCCACCACGGACATGGCGGCGGCGCTGAGGGGGGAGCGCGGCACCGGCAATTCTCGAAAGATCCCGTCGGGCCGCGGCCGCGCCGGCGCTGAGGGCGGCCCAGATCTCGCGAGAGCGCGGCGCGCGCGGCGGCGCTCCGGGCGGGGGGCTCTGAGGGCGCCCGCCGCCTCCTCCCCTCGCTGGAGTTATTTCCTTGCGTAAACCGCGAGGAACGGCGCAAAAAGGCGATAAAGTCACAACTTTGGCAGCGCTGCCGAGGTCGATGAGTTGTTTTTCTGAGCCCGAGGCGGTCGGTGGCACGGAAAAGCCGTTTAGTGAAACTTTTTCCTTGCCCGTGATGTAAGGACCGAGGGGTGGCAGATGTGGTGGATGGAGACAGCACACGCACCGTGAAATTTAATGATAATAAAAGGACAGTTTCTGGAAACACGGTTTTTGCAGAAAAGGACTGAAACGCCTCCTTAGAGTTTTTCTTTTGCGATTCTGACATCCCTGGGAACGTCCCAGGCCGGATTGAACGGGACTTGGGGCAGCCTGGGACAAGGGAAGGTGTCCCTGCCCATGGCAAGAATAGAACGAGATGATCTTTAAGGTCCTTTCAACCCAAACCATTCGGAATTCGATGTTCTGATTGTTCCCAAATTCCAGCAGAAAGTCCGAGCCTGGTTTTTTGATGATCCCAGGTTGAAAATCCAAGGGGTCATAATCTGAGATTCTGTTAAAAGATAATTTAATACCAACCGCGCTCCCAATAAAATTCAGCATATTGTATGATTGCTTTATATCCAGCAGGATTTGCAGGACACTTGGTCTGTAATCATCACAGAACATTTTAATATTATTATATCTCACTGGGGCCCTCTTGCTGCAGTTTTTTACAGAGTCTTTGTGTTTTCCAGGGCACTGTTTGGCCACCAAGCGCTGCGTGGGCGTGTGGGAGAAAAGTCCTTTTAAGGATCATGAATCCGTAAAGAGCTAAACAAATTTTTTTTTAAAAAAAGAACCTCTAGAAGTTCCTGGGACATTCCATGGTCCCAGCAGTGGAGGGGGCAGTGGGCACTGGAGCTGCAGTGTGAAAGGTTCTGCCAGGGGAAGCATTTTGAGATGAAAACACGAAGGACTGGTGGATTCATCCTGACACAAACCTAATCCTGACACTCACATCTGTGACTTCCGTAAAACCGAATGTTTAGGAATACTTTGCATTCCATGACGAAACGCACCAAAAACAAAACCCAGCGTGGCAGCGCAGCGTGGTACAAACAGCGCGTTACCAAGACCCCGGCGCTGTATTTCCACGGCTGCTCCTTGTTTTAGTGACACAGAAAACACCCCCAGAGAAACTCAACAGCGCGGGCAGGAAGGACCCGTGTCCCGGAGCCGTCCCGGCAGCTCCGGGAATCGCCTCGGGAACTGCATCACGGCGCTAATGACAGAATATTAATGAAGCGTTTGACCTCGGACGTCCTTGAGCGCGGCACGGGGTGCCCGGGAACTGCCCCGGCTGCTGCTCCGTGCGGGGAATGTTGTGGAGCCCACAGCCCCGGGAACGCAGCTTCCTTTGGGCTTTTTCACTTCGCTTTTCCCAGGAGAGATGGGGAGCGGAGCCCGGTGTCAGAGGGCACCGCAGCGCCCCGGAGTGACCCCGGGCTGGCACATGATCCCGGGGCTTTGGCAGGGCTGCTGCCCCGGGCACGGGAGGGAGCTGGGGGAGACAGCTCTGCTCACACTCGTCCTTCCTCAGAGTATCCGCGCCGTGCTTCATTCAGTGCTTGACTCACTCTGTGCCCTGGGCACTCCTGATCCCAGGCTGCAGACTTGCCCAAAACTTACTCACACATAAATCCTTGCCTGGCACACCCACCACCCTCCTTTTCCTGTGATCTGCATAAGGAACAGAGATGTGATTTCACTGGAACTCCACCAGCACGGTGCGTCCCGGGATCCTCCCAGAAGCTCCAGCCTCAGTTTACAGTTCATTGCAATTCCAATTCAGTCTCGGAATTCATTAACGCCCGCCAAACACGACCACGAATGTGGGCTTAAAATAATCCCCGGCTGGTGTCTGTCACAGGCTCCTCCTTGGGCTGCTGTAAATAGCCCCCGCACGTCACCTGAGGTCAGGTTCACGGGGCTATTCTGGGATATTCAAACAGGAAAGGGCTTTGTGATCCCCCCGCTGAGGGATCTGGCAGTCAGCTTGCCCCAGGCTCTGACATAAATCACACCACAGATAACCCACTTTTCCAAAATCCCACCTCCCTGTGTTGCCAAAGTTACCCACCAGCCGTTCCCACCAGCTCCCTTATCTCAAGAATTCGCGGGGAAATAAATATTAAAATGATAAATTTCCTTTTTCTTCTGGTTTCATCGTTTTCCATCAAACCTGAAAGACAATTAGATATCGTGGGTTTACAAATGAAAACCATCGGAGCTGGAGGACTAATCACCAAACAAACTGCAAAGTACCCCAGACGGGGACAGGGATGGGGATAGGGATGGGGACGGGAACAGGGATAGGGACCGGGCCCGGGCGCTTTGATAACGCGGTACGTTATTAAAGAACGGCAGGGGCGATAGAGAGTGCAGGCCCGCGGGCGGTGCCGCTCTGGCCGCCGGAGCACTCTCTCCGTGGTCCCGGAGGACTGTCTCTATGCTCCGGGAGGACACTCTCTATGGCGGCCGCCCGTGCCCACGGGCCGCAGTCCCGGCACGCCCCGCGGCCGGCGNGGCCCTCTCCCCCGCCGTCCCCCGCCTTCCCTCACTTCCGGCCCGGCCGTTAAGATGGCGACGCCCATGCACCGGCTGATCGCCCGCAGACAGGCGTGAGTGGGGCCGGCGGCGCCGCGCTGGGCGGGCACGGGCTGAGGAGCGGCGGGCGCTGCTGGGGCCGCGGCGCCCCGCGTTCTCCCGGCGCTGTGTGCCGGGGGGGCGCAGCCGGGCTGAGGGGAACCAGCCCCGAACCACGGCCGGGGCGGAACGTGGCGGCTCCGGTGCCCCGGGCGCGGCCGGGGCC